>CAHIKZ030003311.1:70000-179321 GCA_903632075.3 Acanthosepion pharaonis | reverse complement strand
AGGATAAATATTGGATTTTGAAGAAATATTTCAATTTGTTGATTATATTTTTCATCTAAAATGGCGGCTCTATGAGTGTCGACGATTCGAGTCAATATTTTAAGAATGCATAAAACTTTATTTATTGCAATTAATTTTGAAATCTTTATTTTTTTTAAATATATTCATTAAAATTAATTATTCTTTTAAATAAGATTAGTATTAGGCTATTGTCTTTCAAATAGAACCGAAATTTAACTTCAAAGAAGGTATTTAACTTATTTAAATTTCATTTTTCGGATTTTCCAATAGATATCGCTTAGTTAACGATCGAAGAGTAACGATCTAAAAGCATCGATATAAAGAATTAAGATGAAACAAAAATTTGTCGGAAATCAGTAATCTTAATAATAATAATAATAATAATAATAATAATAATAATATTAGGGTTTTGGTTCCAAAATTAGGTCTCCTTTTGGTTCGCAAAACCCACAGGTTCCTCCACAGACAGCGTTGATCACTTCATTGGTAGAGGAGCGACGAAAAGAAATTGAGGATTTGTAACCGTGGGTTATCCATCTTACCTGGAAAGAAAAAATATAACAAATTCAATAGCCTTTTTTGAAATCTTTTACAATTTGTACACAGTTCTCACTTATCGAATACAGTCCCCCCCCCAAAAAAAAAATTGCCTATTTTGCCTGTGATGATTCACTATTAGAATTCTGGTTTTAATATTTATCCATTGAATATATCCAATGCAAAAATTAACAGTTTTATTTGTATTTATTTTGGTTATCTCATGGCTTTAATATTTTCGAAAATATTGAAAGAATTACTTACCGATGGCGAGACAACTAATCCTGTATCTTGCAAGTTTATCTTGAGAACTCCTTTCCGTGGATGACACCAAAGACCTAAACAATCACCTGTTTGGCCATAATCGAGTTTGACAGAACAAGTTCTTCCTGATTTCACGAACGAATATGGATCTGATATTCCCATAAGACTCGGTTCACAGCTGACTCGGGTAAATGTTCTATCAGTCACTATTACCCGTAAAGTCTACAGGAGAAGAAAGAAAGAAAGAAAGAAAACATAATTGAGTCTTCATTAATGGTTTCAAATATTATTGACCCTATTCTAAATCTTTAAAAATCGTATTTAAAGAATGCTTTGAAAAAAGGAGGGTCGATTGCTCGTAATGCGGACATTGTTGATGACAAATATTTATATCATTTTTAAAATATAACTTTCCACAATTTAAAAATACAATAAACAACAGCTGTCGATATACAGAATCAGACATTGAAGAATGAGTATTTAAACCGCTAATGATAAATTTTCAATCAATACAAGGCACAAGAGTCACTCGGGTAGAGGATTACTGAATAGGGTTGATGTACAGAAGTGAGAAGTAGATTATGAGGATATGTAGTATAGACAACCGTTGACCTTAGATGTTGTAGAGGTTAAGAATGGATTTATTATGACGATCAATAATTCCGTAAAACTTAAGGGTCATGTACTGTAGGCATATACTGTAGCAGAAGTAGAAGTAGAGTTTCTTAGATTCTGGTCACAGGGGATTTTGGTAAAAGGATATATCGATCACTATTGCCCGTAAAGTCTACAGAAGAAGAAAGAAAGAAAGAAAGAAAGAAAGAAAGAAAGAAAGAAAGAAAGCAGGCAAGAAAGAAAACATAAAGAATTCTTAATGGTTTCAAAGATTATGACCACAAAAAATGGGGGTGGTAAGAGAGTGCGTAACAGAGAGAGATCGAGAGAGTAAGAGATGGAGACAAAGAGAGAAAGAGAATAAATATGAATAAAGGTGATTAACTTATAAAGAGGTCTTAATTAATGGCTTCAAAGATATGACCATATTCCATATTTTTAAATGCAGAAGTGGTGTGCCTCGCACAAGATTGTCTAATAGAGCCCAACCATCTCTAGGATCGTAGTAGGAACGATTATACTTCAACCACACAAGTTGGGGATGGAGAGAAATCGAAACACACTCACATAGACCTACACACAGACCCACACACAGAGGGCGAGAGAGAAAGAGAGAGAGAGAGAAATATATATAAGGGTGATTAACTTGTAAAGAATTCTCAATTAATGGCTTCAAAGATTATGACCATATTCCATCTCTTCAAGTGCAGAAGTAGTGTGCCTCGTACAAGATTGTCTAAAAGAGTCCATCGATCTCTCAGAACGATAATACTTCAACCACACCAGGGTGTGTAGAGAGAAAGCGAAACAGAGAGAGAGAGAGAGAGAGAGAGAAACTGACAGAGAGAGAGAGAGAAAGCGAAACTGACAGAGAGAGAGAGAGAGAATATAAAGGTGATTAACTTACTACAAGCTCCATGCAAATCTTTTCATAAAATATAACACCTGGGTTATTTATTGTCCAATTGATGGTATGACAATATATATAAGGCGGGTATTTTGAGAAATTCTCGTGAATTAGTGTTATGTAATCTCGAGGATACTTTGAGTTCATGTCGTGGCAATAAACTTTCAGCCAAGGTTTCGTACCCATCATCGGCCTGACCATATAATCACCGTCTGTGCTGGCGTTTGTGCAGATTTTGAGATCCCGACAGCTGGTTAATTCTAAGAAACAAAGCATATTATTAGAAACAGAAAACAATGCAAAGAAATTGCACAAAATATCTAATTTTTAATACAAAATTCAAACAAATACAAACAAGTAGAAGATGAAAGTCCCAAAGAAAAGTGTGTAGAGTCTGAAAAAAAAAAACGAACAAAATGGATGCGGCAATCTTACATGAATGAAGGAACAAACAGATAAAAATGTCGTGCTCCACGGCAAGATGAATAAATCTAAAAATGGAAATTTGGGTCTCAAAAATGAAAATGAGAAAACATTAGTGAGAACAAAGGACAATAAGAGAACATGGTCGAGGAAGACAGAAAATGGATATGGCAACATGAATATGGTAAGCATTCATAAAAGAAGAAAAGAAAAAGAAGAAAATACGTGCTCTACGGTAGGATGTATAAATCTATAAAAGGGGTCGTCTCATAATAGAGAAAATGAGAATATGTGAGTGAGGAAAAAGGACAATAAAAGAACAGGGTTGATGAAGACAGAAGATGGATATGGCAACATGGATATGGTAACCATTCATAAAAGAAGAAAAGAAAAAGAAGAAAATTCGTGCTCCACGGCAAGATGAATAAATCTAAAAATGGAAATTTGGATCTCAAAAATGAAAATGAGAAAACATTAGTGAGAACAAAGGACAATAAGAGAACATGGTCGAGGAAGACAGAAGATGGATATGGCAATAAAAGAAGAAAAGAAAAAGAAGAAAATACGTGCTCTACGGCAGGATGTATAAATCTAAAAAGTGATCGTCTCATAATAGAGAAAATGAGAATATGTGAGTGAGGACAAAGGACAATAAGCGAACAGGATTGAGAAAAACAAAAGATAGATATGGCAACATGGTCAATACTAAGAAAGCAAAAAAAACACATTAGGGACAGCAAGCAACGCCAAGGAAAGGCACAAAATATTTAATTTTAAATCCAAACATTCAAAATACAACCCGTTAAAAGTGATCAAGCAAGTTGAAAAATATGGCAACTCAAGTTGAAATACATTTTAACTGAATGTACTCACATGGAACATGTACGGCACAATTACTATAAAAATTAAAGGTTTCAAAGATTATGAAGTGGTGTGCTTTGCACAAGATTGTCTAATGGAACCCAAGCATCTCTAGACTCATATCCGGAAAGACAATGTCCCAACTACAGGAGGTGGAAGTGGAAAGAAAGAAAGAAAGAGAGAGGGTGGGGAGGAGAACATACTCACATGGAATGTGTGCAACGAATTGCTAAAAGAAAACCAACACGAGAAAACTATTGGAAAATGCTTAAACTGTCAACATAATGTCATACCTTAAAGAAAGAGGGTCATACCAAAACATGTAACTACTTAAATAGATCATTAAAAAAATATATATCTATAAAATAACAGTTAAATCAGAAAGAATTAAATTATATACAAAATATATATGTAGGGAAAGGTATAAAAAATATTTCAGGTTTGGCATTTAATAACACATAGACGCTAATATGCCGTTAAACAAAAAACAACAAAAACGACACCTTAAACCAATCAAAGTATTAAGAGATAGGAAAATACTGTCAAAAACAAAGAGAAAGAGTGCTGAACTGAATTGTAATATCTAATCTCCTATATAGTAGTGAATGTTGGAAAACCTCCTCATGCCTTTAATAAACAAAGAGATAGGAAAATGCCGCTAGAAACAAAGAGAAAGACAGCTGAACTGCAATGTAATATCTAATACCTTGTATGGCAGTGAATGCTGGTCAATCTCCTCATGTCTTTAATAAACTAAAAAAATTATTAAGGGATAGGAACATGCTGGTAGAAAAAAAAGATAAAAACTGCTAAGCTGCAATGTAATATCTAATTTCCTGTATTGCAGTGAATGTTGGTCAGTCTCGCCTTTAATAAATTAAGCAAAGTATGAGCAGATAGGAAAGTTCCGTTAAAAACAAAGATGTTTTTGGTGTTTTGCATAAAGGGACTGTGTCCGATCACCGCAAGATGAAACATTAATGTTTGAATTGATTGACTAGAAGATGGAAAATAAGCGTTTATTAGGAATTTAGACTGAAGGCAAAAGAACGTATAGGTATTATGCAATTTGAAACGAATTTTGAGATCAAACGGAACAAAGAAGTATTTGAAATTGTAGCAGAGATGCTCTCAGACCGAGTCGATTTCAAGGCCTCAGAAGCAATAAATAAAACTGGTGATATAGCTGAAGAATTTCATTATCTCATATTTACTGAAGTTAGGTATTGCCTAAAGAGCGTGTATCTGATCTCCCGCAAGATGTAACAAAAATTTTTATATTGATTAACGAGAATATGGTGTCTGGAATACGAGCGTTTAATATGAATTTCAACTGAATTCAAAACAACATTATATATAGTAGATGAGTTGTAACACTTAGTAATTAATTATAAATCCCCTAACACACACACACACACGCACACACACATATATATATTTGAAGAAAATTAAAAACAAAACGAAATATATATATATATATATATATATATATATATATATATATATATATATATATATATATATAGCTGATCATGCACACAGCAAATCGACATTGCCATACTTTCTGAATATGGTAATTACCGTAGTTCGTCTTCGTGTAAAGTATTGCATAAAGATAGTGTGTTTGATTCCACAAGATGAAGCATCAATATTTGAATAAACCGAACGTTTAATCGAATTTCATCTACAGACAAAACAACGTTTATATATTATCCAATCTGAAACGAATGTCGATCTTGACAAGATGAATCGTAACCAAGAAGTATCTGAGATTGTAGCAGAGATTTCAACATCGAAAAGGTCCCAGAAGCAATAAATGAAACTGGTGATATAGCTGAAGGATTTTATCATCTCATATTTTCTAGAATGAGGTATTGCCTAAAGAGAGTGGATCTGATCTCAAAGAGATAAGAATATACTGTTAGAAACAAACATGAAGACTGCTGAACACAGGTCAATCTCCTCATGTCTGTTATTCACTTAGCGAATTATTAAGAAAATTCATTTAGACACAAGAGAGAGAGAGAGATGCTTTTGAAGTCTAAAATTTGCGTTCAAAATATTTGAAGTTAACATTGCATAACCAATAGACGTTGCTCTGCCGCTAAACTAAAACAACCAACTAATTAAACAAATGAATGCAGGCAAATATATGCCAAGAGCGGAAAACCTAGCAACACCTTTAGCAATTTACTATTCATCCGATAGCTATGAGAAAAGAGATGAATTCTCGTGTAAATGTACTGTTAAGTACTCTAATATATCAAATAGTAAGTTTGTAATTATGTCACTCATAGCTTCTTCATTTACACCTGTTTCAAAATATTTTTTTAGGCAGTGCTATGTAGATGAATCTATTAATATCTCCCAATACGTTTACAGCTTCCATGATCTTGTAGATATCCACATCGTCTTACTAATTTTACATTTTGAAGATCGACGCTCGTTTAAAATTGGATATTATTGTAGAGTCCATAAAAATAAATGAAAATAAAAAAAAATGAATAATACTCTCATTTTTTTTTGTTTCTGTAAACAAATAAATAAAAATTATTTATCGTGTCAAAAATAATCATGATAAAATATTTATAAAACTTATTATTATAATTACGTCACTATTTCTAATCGAATAAGAATGAATACCACTTTTATCTACACAAAAATAACGTGGAAATTGTCACGTTCGTACAGGTCAACACGTCGGTTAGAAAAAGATTCTGCACCTTTTATTTGTCGGGCCAAAATAATAACACTTGAAGAGAATTCGAGGTACAAAAACTAAATTATCTGGACAAGGAATACAAGCATTATATGAACAGACAAACATAAAGAATCCTGTATGAATTTACTCCATTTTTACATTATCATTCTGTTGTATGCCAATCCATCAATACACACATTAAATGAACAAACAAACATAAAGAATATTGTATAATTTTACTCCTTTTATACATTATCATTCTGTTGGATTCGATCCAACAATACACACATTAAATGAACAAACAAACATAAAGAATACTGTAAAAATTTACTCCTTCTCTTTATTATCATTCTGTTGGATTCCGACCCATCAATTCAAATATTATATGAACAGACAAACATGAAGACTCCTGTATAAATTCACTCCTTCTTTTCATTATCATTCTGTAGGATTCCCATCCATCAATACACATGTTATATGAAGAGACAAATATAAAGAATCTTGTATAAATTTATTCCTTCTTTAGATTATCTTTTTATTGGATTCGATCCATCAATACACACATTATATGAACAGACAAACATTAAAAATCCTGTATAAATTAAGTCCCTTACATTATCATTGTGTTGGATTCCGATCCATCTATACACACATTATATGAAAAGACATACATAAAGAATCCTGTATAAATTTATCCTTCTATTTATTATCATTCTCTTGGTTTCCGATCCATATACAATAACAGACAAATTAAAGAATCCTGATAAATTTACGCATTTAATCATTCTCTTGGTTTCCGAAATATACATTGTAACAGACAAACATAAAGAATTGTATAAATTTATCCTTCTTTTATTATCATTATCCATTACACACATTGTGTGAACAGACAAACATAAAGAATCCTGTATAAATTTATCCAACTATTTATTATCATTCTCTTGGTTTCATATAAATGAACAAACAAACAAAAGAATCCTGTATGAATTTATCCTTCTAAGAATTCTCTTGGTTTCCGATCCATATACACACATTGTGTGAACAGACAAACATAAAGAATCCTGTATAAATTTACGCCTTCTATTTATTATCATTCTCTTGGTTTATCCATATACACACATTGTGAACAGACAAACATAAAGAATCCTGTATAAATTTATCCTTCTATTTATTATCATTCTCTTGGTTTCCGATCCATAAACAAATTGTGTGAACAGACAAACATAAAGAATCCTGTATAAATTTATCCTTCTATTTATTATCATTCTCTTGGTTTCCAACAATATACACACATTGTGTGAACAGACAAACATAAAGAATCCTGTATAAATTTATCCTTCTATTTATTATCATTCTCTTGGTTTCCGATCCATTCTGTTGTGTGAACAGACAAACATAAAGAATCCTGTATAAATTTATCCTTCTATTTATTATCATTCTCTTGGTTTCCGATCCATATACACACATTGTGTGAACAGACAAACATAAAGAATCCTGTATAAATTTATCCTTCTATTTATTATCATTCTCTTGGTTTCCGATCCATATACACACATTGTGTGAACAGACAAACATAAAGAATCCTGTATAAATTTATCCTTCTATTTATTATCATTCTCTTGGTTTCGATCCATATATACACATTGTGTGAACAGACAAACATAAAAATCCTGTATAAATTATTTATTATCCTTCTATTTATTATCCTCTTGGTTTCATCCATATACATTGTGTTGACAAACATAAAGAATCCTGTATAAATTTATCCTTCTATTTATTATCATTCTCTTGGTTTCCGATCCATATACACACATTGTGTGAAAACAAACATAAAGACATAAATTTATCCTTCTATTTATTATCATTCTCTTGGTTTCCGATCCATATACACATTGTGTGAACAGAAAACATAAAGAATCCTGTATTTATCCTTCTATTTATTATCATTCTTTGGTTTCGATCCATATACACACATTGTGTGAACAGACAAACATAAAAGAATCCTGTATAAATTTACGCCTTCTATTTATTATCATTCTCTTGGTTTCCGATCCATATACACACATTGTGTGAACAGACAAACATAAAGAATCCTGTATGAATTTATCCTTCTATTTATTATCATTCTCTTGGTTTCCGATCCATATACAATTGTGTGAACAGACATAAAGAATCGTGTATAAATTTATCCTCCTTTATTATCATTCTCTTGGTTTCCGATCCATCACACATTGAACAGACAAACATAAAGAATCCTGTATAAATTTATCCTTCTATTTATTATCATTTTCTTGGTTTCATCCATATACACATTGTGTGAACAGACAAACATAAAGAATCCTGTATAAATTTATCCTACGGTTTATTTCATTTTTTGTCATTCTCTTGAATCCTGGTTCCTTTGTCATCCATCAATACACACATCATATGAACAGACAAACATAAAGAATCGTGTATAAATTTATCCTGTACATTATCATTGTGTTGGATTCCGATCCATCAATACACACATTATATGAACAGACATACATAAAAAATCCTGTATGAATTTACTCCTGTACATTTCATTGTATTGGATTCCGATTCATCAATACACACATTATATGAACATACACACTTAAAAAATCCTGCATAAATTTACTTCTACTTTACATTATCATTCTGTTGGAATCCAATCCATCAATACACCCTGTATATTAACAGACAATCCTGTATAAATTTACTCCTTCTTCTCATTACCATTCTGTTGTCTTCCGATTCAACATTAGACACATTATATGAACAAACAAATATAACTTATCTTGTATATACTTGCTCCATATTTATATTATCATTCTTTTGGAATCCGATCCAACGAGCGATCCATTACATGAAGAGAGAAAGATAAATAATCCTGTATAAATTCACTCCTTCTTCACATTATCATTCTGTTGGATTCCGATTCAAGAATATACGCATTATATGAACAGAAAAACATGAAGGATCCTGTATAATTTACTCGTTCTTAACATTATCATTCTGTTGGATTCCGATCCATATTTTATCCTAATAATAATTTAATTAGTATTACTTTCTCTCCAGCACCACATAAGAACCAGGTAACAGATAATACTAGTCTTGATGTATATGTATTGACTATATATATATATATATATATATATATATATATATATATATATATATATATATATATATAAATAAAAAAAACAAACAAAAAATCCTAATATGCGATTAATTAATTAATGTCAATGTCATAATCAGCAGAATCGCGTATTAGGATTCTTTTTGTTTGTTTTTTTTCAGTATATTTTTCTTCATATTGTCGGATCTATATCCATATATTAGCTATATATATATATATATATATATATATATATATATATATATATATATATATATATAGATAGATAGATAGATAGATAGATAGATATGTATGTATGTATTTTTTGAACAATAAAATTATTAAAAAATTAAAATCTTCAGACACACTGTGTTGTGTATTAATATACTTTCGTTTTTATTATTATTTCATTTAGATTTCACGACTAGTTTGGCCATCGTCGGGAGAAAAAATTCTTCTTGCTTGTAGCAGTGAACTACAGAAATGAATGTCTTGATGAAGGAACTGAACTTTTGTCTGTCGTTTTCGTTTTTTATTTTTATTTTTTTTGTTTATCATGAATTTTGTTCAGTCGTTGTGTTGTTCAAACAGTCTCTTTCCAGTTGTTATTTAAGATAAGAGCTGGATGGATTCATGTTGCTCTGTATTCCCTTGATCATTTTGATAGTTTTATTGGTTCCTGGAAAAGGGATGTGTCTCTGTGAAGTGTGTGTGTGTGTTATTTGGCTCATTAGGGAGTGAGTGATTATGAGGGGTGTATGTATAATTGAGGCCCCAATACCTCCGTAAGCATGTCTGTTCTCTGTGGGTGAGAAATGTGTGTAGGTCCTGATTTGTGGGGTTATATATTAATACTAATATGGTTAAGCACATCTGGATAGTGCGTTTTTAAACGTCCTATCTACTTATTTTCATGGAGCTCTAAAATCTTTTTAATGTTATCTGCTCTGAACTTTTCTATTCCCTCAGTCATAGTGAATTGGGCATGGGTTTTAAAATTGTGTTTTTCTAGCCGGAAATGTTGTTCTCCAGGTAATAATCTCTCATGGGATTATTGTTGTGGACCCAAAGTTGAGACCACGGAAGGAAAAACACGGAACACGGATTAGAGGTAAGAAAGATATATTAAACAAAAAGCTTACAAAGATAGTGTAAGTGTAAGCGGAGCTTACTCTGTGCTAGTGTCTAATATTGGTAGTCGTACGCGGCTGATACTACGGTATTAGAATACTCTCTCTCTCTCTTCTCTCTCTCTTTCCTCCTCTTCTCCTAGAGTATTATATCGCATACTTTATATAGTCCTGGAAGAGTCCATGTTGTAGGTATGTTACGGTCTCTGATACTACGGTATTAGAATACTCTTTCTCCTCCTCTTCTTCTTCCCTATCCAGAGTGTTATGTCGCATACTTAATATAGTCCTGGAAGAGTCCATGTTGCTGGTATGTTACGGTCTCACAATAGTTATAATATATATATATATATATATATATATATATATATATATATATATATATATATATAGATAGATAGATAGATAGATATTTTTAGAGGGTTATTTACTCAAAGTTATAACTCCAGTACAATATATACTGCTTATTTTTACTCAGTTGAATTTCATAATAAACGCTTACTTTCCTGATACCATCTTCTAGTCAATCAATTCAAATATTAATGTTTCATCTTGCTGTGGTCAGACATGGTCCCTCTATGCAAAAAACATCTTCAGCAAATATGGCATGATGAAGTTCTTCATCTATATCACCAATTGTGTTTATTGCTTTTTTGATCATGTCGATCTTGAAATCAACGAAGTCTGAGAGCATTTCTGCTAGAATCTCAAGTGCTTCTTGGTTCCGATTCATCTTGTCAAGATCGACATTCGTTTCAGATTGGATAATATATAAAGGTTGTTTTGCCTGTAGTTGAAATTCGATTTAACTTTCGATCTATTCAAATATTGATGTTTCATCTTGTGGGATCAGACACACTCTCTTTATGCAATACTTCACACTAAGACGTACTACGGTAATTATCATCTTCAGTAAGTATGGAACAATGTCGATTTACTGTGTACATGATCAGCTATACATGCTTGTTGATATTGGTAAATATAGTCCAGACACACTGGTTTTTAATATACCCGTCAGCGCCTACCGACGAAAATTACTTCATTAAGTTTTATCTTTTAGTTGAAATCTCTCGTAGCCTTGTCTTGTCTGAATACTAAACACGATTGTTCACAAAAACAAAAAAACAAAAAACAAACAAACAAAAAACGAAACAAAAACAGAGAGAGTTATTGATTTGCCTTCCAAAAGAACAAATACAACAAAAGTTCGATTTCATGTGGACTTCTATATTCACTATGTGTGAACAAAGACCAAATTTTTCCAGCCGTTCTGCCAGTGGAATAAAGACGTCAATGATACCCATGTTCTAAATTTCTGCGGTTAGATCTCAATTGTTTATAAAAAATGTCATTAGACTTACCTTCGTTAACACAAGTATAGTTAGTCGCTGTTGGATGACAGGCTTCACATATTCCACATGGTCTTTGCTGGCAAGACCCCATACCAATTATCTAAAAAGAGAAAGAGAGAGTGAGAGTGCGTGTATATATGTAAGTGCGACAGAATGGGTCAAAGGAAATTCGTTCAAATGGGTCAAAAGAAATTCGATGGCCGCTCTCCAATCTTTATAAGATTGTCGAGCAATCATCAAATAAAATGAGACGCGCGATTACTCGAGTATCTAGTAATAAATCGACATACCTGGCTATTTAGATTCGAACTCACACACAGTTATTCCAGACGGACACATGGATTTTAATGTTGATACTTTTCTGGTTTGTTTCATCTATCTATCTATCTATCTATCTATCTATCTATCTATCTATCTATCTATTTAAATATCTATCTATCTAGCTAGCACAAAGCAACTCACAGATATACACAGACATAAACATACACACACATCTAAATATGATCATATTGTTTAAAGTTTACAATAGTTTCACTGTTCTTTTCATCAGCGAGTTCTGCACTAGCATCGACAGTCCCACTAAATTAAACAATACTGGCTGTGTCCTGGCGAATATCACTTTTACAGTTTCATTTAGAGTTTCAGCCAACAAGGCTGAGTTTCTGGTGTATTATTATATGTGAGGAAATGTTGAATCCTTGTTATTCAAGCTGACGTCTAATGAAGCCCTCATGTAGTATTTATTATACGTGGTGATTACAAGGCTAGTTCTAGATAATGCTAAGATATACAGCTCAAATATACAATAATTTTCATGAGGGCAAACGTAGAGCTGCGTTTCAAGAAGAATTCTCATCTGAGTAGATTCATTCGATTCAGAGAAGAGAACCATATTGTTATGGGACCTTACCCATAACAACATAATGGACTATTCCATACGTAATAAATACTGCGCCTCAAGAGGAAGCGGAGAGTTCAGTCCGAAGTCGGGCGACCGGCTGACCAGATGATCGGTATAACTCTCTGCCTCCGGGCTGGGAGGAACCCGAACGAGGCTACGCCGAAGGGCGGAGTCTCTTTCAAGGAGGTAAACCAACCCTGAACCCGTTTATACGGGTTCAAATGCTATATTTTTGTCCGAGCCCACGGGCTCGGAGATCCCACGTGAAACCGGCCTTGTGCCACATGACGCCCTCGTGGGGGGTGACTAAATACCGTTCAGTCTGAAGTCTGGACTGAAGTCTGTCAGAAATCTGTCAGTCAGTCAGAGCGAGCGAGTCAGTCAGTCAGTCGAGTCAGAGGCAGTCCGAAACAAAGTCGCGTTCAGATAATTACTGCAAGACATTGGAATAGTGATACTGGTCGAGACTACATTGTTCTCTCTGCTAAACCTGATTGTTCATACTAACACTTCTACTTCTCTGTATATATTCCTGTTTGTAATATATTTGTGTTATTCCATATCCGTATTCGAGTTCTTCTTTATTGGTTCTACCTTGGACCATCACCGTGGTACAAGGACCTGTACCATAACGCATATGAATATCGTAATTATCTTCTTTAGATACGTTTTTGATTCGGCGGCTTATCTGCCTGATTATTTTATTGGGATAAACTAATTAAAATATGCCAGCCCCTAAATCAAGTGGCAAAACATAAGTGTAGCGTGCACTAAGAACAAATCTTCGGTCTTTTTACCCTTAAGTCTTCATCGGGTGGATATCGATTCGGTTTGAGTGTGTCTTATTAATTCATTAAAATCGAAAATAACAGGAGATGCCAAATCCTATATCAAGTGGCGAAATATAAAACTACCCTATTTCTAAGGGAAACCTTATGAATATATATTTTAGTCTGACTTTTGGCACCCAGGTATTATCAATATTTACATTGGATACAGGTGTAAAAAATACCCCAATCTTTGAGCTTATTATCACAATGTTTCGATCGTTTTACCTTCCAGGTATCATCAGGTGTAATGTCGATCGAAATAACGTACAGGGTATTACAAACTGAAATGTTTATACAGTCTATGGTATTCCAATGTTTATGTCAAAGTGATCTCACCCAGTGTTTATTTAGTACTTATAAGTTATTTCCAACCTCGTTTTCCTGCTCCTAACTTATTTATTTCTATGATAGACCTACTTAGTGGGTCCCCGGAAGTACGAGGAGAAACCAAAATCTTCTTCTTCGTTCACATCGGCCTGTTCAGCCGCTATAGCACACAGGAATCACTTCCATGTGTACTATCGTCATCGATCCGATCGCAATAGACCCCTTTTTTTATCTACTCCTAAAAATTGTAAAGGTATCCTCAAATCTTTGCTTGCTGAGAGAGAGGTATGGTTCTCGTAACTACTGGCGACTCTGTATTGGTCTGTTTGATTATGTTATTGGGATAAACTAATTAAAAAAAATATGCCAACCCCTAAATCAAGTGGCAAAACCTAAGAATAGCGAGCACTAAGATCAACTATTCGGCCTTTTTACCCTCAAGACCCCAACAAGTGGATGTCGATTAGGTTTGTCTGTGTGTTACAAATTCATTAAAATCGAAAATGTCAGGAGATGCCAACTCTTAAATCAATTGCTAAAATATAAAAGTGCTCTGCTTCTTAGAGAAACCATATGAATATATGATTCAGTTTGAATTTTTGCTCACAGATGATATCAATATTTATATTGGTTACAGGTGTAAAAAATATCCCCATCTTTGTGGATATTATCACAGTTTCGACCGTTTTACCTTCCAGATATCATCAGGTCGATGTCGAACGGAATAACCTACAGGGTATTACGAACAAAACCTTTTATACAATCTATTTATACAATCTATCTATAATACTGTTATGCTGTATATGTAGTGGGTATCTCGTTTAGTGTCTATTTATTACTCATTATTTCTCTCCTTGTTTTCCGGATCATATCGTACTTATTTCTATGATTGACCTACTTAGGGGATCCTCGGAAATACGAGAAGAAACCCCAATCTTCTTCTTCGTTCACATCGGCCTGTTCAGCCGCTATAGCACACAGGAATCACTTCTGGGTCTACTAGCGTGATTGATCCGATCGTAATAGTATCTGCTCCTAGAAATTTTAAACGTGTCCTAACATCTTTATATGTTGACAGAGGTTTGGTTCGTGACTACTCACGGCGGTGTAACAATGAGTTAAATAAGAGTAAATATATGTTTATATGTTTTTCGTCCGACTTCTATCTTACCTCAGGACTCATCAATATTCATATCAATTAATTACTTTGATACTCAAACAAAGCGGTCAGTTATTCAAAACAATAAATTCTCTGACAACAATAATTTTACTGATAACAAAATTTTGTGTTCAAAAAATATTTCTATTTTTCTGATATGAAATTTTTCCATTTCCCAAGACATATTTTAGATAGCCTACGTCATCGGATTCGCGATTTATAATACTCACTTCGTTTTTTGGCAGACAGTTAATCAATTAATTCTTGTGAAGAAACTAACCTTCAAATAAAGAGGCCAATTATTCCAAATAATACATTCTCTGACAATAATAATTTTACCGATAACAAACTTTTGTGTTTAAAAAATATTTCACATTCCTCATTTTTCAGGACATATTTTAGATTGATTAAAATCTCATTGTTTACATTCCGGTTTTGCAAATTTGTAACAATTCCATTTGTCCATCAGTTTATCAGAAAAAAAAAATTATTTTCTCCTTTGCTCCATATTTCAGTTCATGTTTTCACTTTAAGGGTTTTAACGTTTTTAACCCTTCCAATTCTCCAATTACTATACGGGGTTTTCATATGAACCCTTTCAATCCTAACCTTATACTACAAGTATCAAAATAGTGTCATATTTGTTTTGAATGGTGAAGCTCGGGCTGTTACTGTAGGTATTTCCAAGGCATCTGACAGGATTTGGTATGCTGGTTTTCTTCACAAATTGAAAGGTAATTCTGGGCGAATGTTTGATCTGATTCAATGTTTCTTATCAAACCGAGAAATAAAAAAAAAAAATCTTGAATGGCCACTCCTCTAGATATTTTTGCAAGGATATGCTTGAAACTACGTAGTTCCTTAGTGATATCATCAGTTATCACCTTGGTGTCTACACTGATGACGTAACTATTTACATTAAGTTATTTCTTAGTAAATCTGATCGGTTCGGTTGGGTCTAATTGAAAGCTGATCTAAAAAAATGACCTACGATCTGGTGTTATCATGTGCGAGAAATGGCATCCAAAACGAAATTGATCACCTTTAATCGTATGAGAGAGCCCACTTTGTCTTCCATCTTCACAGAGTGACACACAATGCCTTCTCTGTCTAACATTAACCACAGAGATGACGTGGGAAGATTATATTGAAACAAATGCTAGGAACGTTGTTTTATAAACGCCTCACCCCAAACAAGTCGATAATGTCACTAGGAATCAGGGAATGAAAGAGAATAAGAAGTCTTTAGTGAGAAAATGGAATAAAGGAACATGGTTCAGGAAGACAAGATGGCGATAGACGTTAAATTAAAATTTTTAATGATTGTATGAGGCAAGGAAGCAAGAAATTGGAAGGGATTTTATCAATGAGAATTGTAAAAAAGAAACTGTTAGAGTAGAAGTGGCCTTGCACATTCCAAGTTTAACAGTGAGACCTAATTGCCACTCTAGTAGAACGTTCACATCAATGTAGCCGGACATTAAAGAAAAAGCACAGTTGCTGTGAAAATATTTGTAGACAGAGGGAAGCCACGTCATATTGGTTAGAAAGTGACTTAAGCCGAGATGCCAGATGAGGATCGATTACATTGCGTACCCTTCTTTGAATGTGGTCAAGAATCTCTAGATTTCCAGCAAGAGCCCCATGGCAGCAATATTCAATGCACAGATGGATGTTAGATTTATAAATGTGCAAGATGGATTCTGACAAGAAATATTTTCTTACAAAAATCTGTGAGCCAACTTTCGTAGCAGTAATCACAATATAGTCGAACCATATTCGTGTCAGTGTGAAACCTGAGCTCAAGAAGGCGTGGTATATTGCTCTCCTTGAGTCTAGCATCAACCATACAGATGGCAGGCAGAAAAGGTTCCTGTACCGATTAAATAAAAAGTTTTATTTTGGAGGTGTTAAAATACAAGTAGCAACCTCGGATTACAACTAGCGGTTTCAACAGTGAAATAATGCGCCCTATCTGCCAATCTAGTACTGCGCTCAAATCCGTGATGTTTCGGTACCAAAGAGAAAAACTCATCAGAACAATTACCTTGGAAATGTTTATACAAGAAGCAATAGTAAGCTATGCTAGGGCACTAGGACTGAACCCGAGATGCCAGATCATGACCGATAACGTTGCTAATTCTTCTTTGGATATAGTCAAGAAACTCATACACCTGTAGACACATAAGAGAAACACTTGACTATATTTGACATAAATATTCGATAGACGGACGACACTTTTGGGACACAGCTCATAATTTGGTGCGATCAGGAGTTGAATAAAGTCAATGCACTAATACTCTCGGTCACGATGACTCGTGATTTAAACTTGTATTAGGTTTTAGTTACATCCCAACTGTCTTGAATCCGCTACACTCGTCTTACACGACTGATCACCTTTAATCGTATAAGAGAGTCCACTTTATCGTCCATCTTCATAGATTGTGATATAATGGAATATGCGTACACCTGTGTTCCCCGTCACTGGAATATGATTGGCTGGTGTCCGTCATAAATACCGACGGACGTGTAGGAGAGTCAAGAGCCTTAGTCTGAGAGCTAAGTCTATAACGACGCCGATTGGACTACGCCATTGATCTACACTTCTTACCTGCGACTACTGCTACCGTATTCAACTTGGTTAAAGTAGCCAAAACCACTTAGCTACTTCGTTCAAATATACCCCTTTCCGGGACATATCAGACTAACACACAGTGCCTTCTCGTCGATGCCTTCAAATATCGATTACAATGGGGTTCGAACCTGGGTCTCACAGTCAGAACACTAACCTTCTAACTACCACATCCCCATAAACATTAGATAAAATTAATGATAATCAAATTTTAATCCAAGGTCTCGGCCATTAATCTCAATCAACGATTGGAGGTCAATTCGATTCGAGAGCAATTATCAGTTTTATGAGTATCTCGGACTAAGACAGGAATGAATGGATGTCATCTCTATCTATAAAAAGCAGGATGTGTGTGTGTGTGTGTGTGTGTGTAACGAATGCACGGCCGCAATTTTCGACGGATTTGCACCAAAATTTACATGCACATGCTCCAAGTTAGCAGAAAGGGCAAGACCGACTTTGCATTTACCTACTCCCATCGATAGTGGAATAACCGATTATTTCATGCTTCTACGGCAGTTTTCATGTAGTTTGCGGCCATTTTCTACTGGCCAGAGTGAGAGCCGATAGCTGGCTGCGACGAATAGGCAGGAAGATTCTATTGGCCAGCGTGAGTGACTGACATGAATGTTAACTAGCATGCTAGCATGCAAAAAAATCGATAGCTGCATTCGTCACAAGTGGGAAAAAATTAAATCTGCATGGCACTTTACTCCAATTGGCTCATTCGCTTGCTTAAACTCAACGTTGATTCTGATTCCGCAGAACTGGGTTGGGTGTGAAAAATTATTTGTTGTTAACATTCTTTTTTCATTCGGTTTTTCCAGTTACGAGTCCTTTTTTAAAGCTGATCGTTTTGTGTTCATTTTGTTTAGTTCTTTTTTCGTAACAGATTTAATGTTTAGTATAGAGCTTAGAAAAAATTTGTGTGAGATAGGCAAGAAGTAAGGCATGTAGCAACATCAGCACGGCAAAGGGCACTCCTTTAAAGGCAAGGAAGGGCAAAAATATTTTAAGTCAAGTGATAGCGATTGCTGTATGAGTCGTACGATTTTTGAATCAAGCACAGGCAACGCCGGGCCATGCTGCTAGTCTATATATATATATATTCAGTAATATATATATATATATATGGCTTTGATTTCAAAATACCTCGAAATATTAAAAGAATTAAGAATGTTTTATTTAAACAATATAACTAATTTCTATTTGACAAATTTGCCTGGATATTTGTTGTAAAAGCCTACTCCTGAATGGATTTATATTCCATTTTTTGTGAAGATATAAAAATATGGCAAAATAAAGACAAAGTTCTATAGTAAAATGGATGAAATGTTATTCAGATTTTGGAAAGATCTGGAAGGTATGAGAACCATGATCAAAATATCGACTTGAAGGGACATGGAACATAAAAAAAAAAAGCCTTCACATGGATGATTTTTAATTATATTATAAAAATAAATAATAAACAAAAAGCAAACAAAAAAATAAGTTGGGGAGAAATTGATCTTACTTCTCCTTAAAATCCATGGAATAATGTTCAAATTCTTTTTTTCATATAGACGGACAGAATAAGGATATATAAACATATATTTTAAATTTGTTTTCATTTTTGAATGATTTCATCGGAACATTTGGACAAAATGGAGCTTTCTCTCACCATCTACCTGAAACCCATGACAAACAGAAGAGAAAAAAAACACTAAATATATAAATTTGTTTGATGCAATCTAAAATGAGAAAACTGTCTTTGATCAAACCCAAATCGTCAATGTTTGAATAATTTTAGCTTACGGATGTGTTTAGTATAACATATCCATATATATATATAAATTTTGTTAAATTTATTTATTGGAATTTTTTTTTTTGTTTTAAAAGACATTTTTCTGCGTCGAAAGAAACACATTCTTTCACAATTGAAAAGATCATAATATATGGATGTTATTTATATATGGAACTGGAATCTATTTTCAATCGTTTTCCTCTTTGAATATATAACAGACATTAATTTTACTTTTAATATTTTTTTCTTTTGAAGATATTAACAAATTTATATCCGAAAGCCAAAAAAAAAAATAGTGCAACAAATGGCAATCATTTATTATTTTTCAATAAATTTAATTTTCGTTGTTAGGTTTCCAGGTTTTATTTTTTCAAAATTGAATTTAGATTCTATCCAATCAGAATAACGCTAATAGAAAATTAATTATTTTTTATTTTTTTTCATTTATATATAATATAATGTCAATACATATTAGATGATAATTCATATATATATATATATATATATATATATATATATATATTTAGATATCCCTTATTTATTCTAAAAATTTTCTATTTTTTTTGCTTTTGTCCTCGGTTTTATCATAAAAAAAAAACAAACAGTTAAAACAATATTCAATCAAAGAATCAATTTAAAAGGAATTTAAAGTTTTCATCGAAAATTTCATCGAAATCAATGAATGAAAAATTGAGAAATTTAGAATAAACAACTTTCATTTCGTTTCATTTTTTTTATTTTTCAAAGGTTTCTTAATCATAGAATTAATATTTTTTCATGATTCTGTTTCTATGTATTCCGAAGATACACACACAATACATCACACACATAAATATATATATATATATATATATATATATATATATATATATATATATATATAGAATAAATATTTTTTTTAATGAGATTCAAAATGATTTTTCATGCATTTCTATATAAATTTAATTATTTTGCATTCAATTGATATTCATAATAAACATCTATATTCTATCTATCTCTTCTCTTAGTCTATTCATACATATATTTTGCTTGTTAAAGTTCGCAATTTGACGTATCTGATTAAAATTATTCAATAAACTAAATTATTACTTAATAAGAACTTTGTATGATAAAGAGATTTTTAAAACCTTATTTTAATGGAGGAAAAATAATAATTTTTAAAAGTTGTCTTATTTTTAATATATGTTTAAATGCTCATAAAGTCAGGATATATATATGAATTAAAATTTATCATATATATATAAATGCCATGTATTTTATTTATATTTATTCATTGATCCCATATAAAAAAAGTGGATCATCATTAAAAGATAAAACTCTAAAAATGATATTCTTTTATAAGTTTAAAAAAAAAAATTTTTACGAAATTTTTGAATTCAAATTTTTTTCCAAATTTTTTTTTTGGAATGGTCCATGTTCATGAAATTCATTAAACCATTTTCTCAATGTGATATTACTAAATTCTGAAATAATAAAAAAAAATATTTAATTATTTATATTGTATACTGTGTTAATCAATATATATTTTCATATATATATATTGAATTATTTATATATAAATATAAAAATCATGTTGTGTGTTGGACAAAAAACGTGTGGAAATAACATGGAAAATTTTAAATTCTTTTAGTTCTAAAAGTAAAATTATTTTTCCGTAAAATGATTTTTGAACAGAATATTATATATATATTATATCATATATATATATATATATATATATATATATATATATTTTTATATATGTCTGGCATGGTATGTTTTTGATCGTTGCTCTTCAACTCGTAATTCAAAAAATAATCGGTCCTTTTTTAGTTCTAGCGTCTTTATATTACATGGCATCTGCTTAGAACTAAATGCCCATCTAATTAAAATTTATCAAGTATTGATAAAATTGTTTTTAAAAAAATGATTTATTTATTTTAGATAAAACATTTAAAGTTATGATCAAAAAATTCATTTGAATGACTGCATGAGAAAAGTATTATAAAAATAGATGTTATATATATATATATATATATATATATATATATTTATATTTGGAAGTAATTCAAATGATCTCAAATTCCTTTAAAAGGGCTGTGGTTTGTTGCTTAATTTATTACATGGAACCTTAAAGTGGTTGCTTTTTTAATTAAATTATTTGCTCTGGATTTACATTGAGTGTATCTCTGGATTTTTCCCTTTTAGTTTGATATGGATTACCTAGTTTTTTTATAAATAACCCCATATATATATATATATATATATATATATATTTATATATATATAAAAGCTAGTGGTGGAGATGGGATACCAGCCATTGTCTTGAAGAAATGCGCGCCTGAACTGGCGCCCGCCCTTTCGAAACTATACAACTACTGCCTCAAGGAATCTTGTTTTCCTGACTGCTGGAAGTCCTCTTCGATCGTTCCTGTCTTCAAGAACTCCGGCGACCCCTCTGACCCTTCCAACTACCGTCCTATCAGTCTCCTTCCCTCTTCGGCAAAATCTTCATAAAGCTCTAATCAATACCGGGGTGGTTAACCACCTCACATCCCATAATCTGCTCTCAGACAAGCAATATGGTTTCCGCTTTTGCCAGATCTACAGCCGATGTGCTCACAGCCATCACTGAAACAGTCTACCGAACTCTCCAAAATAACGGGGAAGCCCGAGCCGTGGCACTAGATATCTCCAAAGCATTTGATAGGGTTTTGGCATGCCGGCCTTCTTATTCAAGATCCAGGGTTATGGCATTACGGGTCGATTATATAACCTAATACAATCATTCCTGTCAAACCGTGAATTGAAGGTCGTTCTCAACGGATTCTCCTCCAGTTCCTATCCCCACGAACGCAGGTGTTCCTCAAGGCTCCATCCTAGGCCCCACTCTATTCCTTATCTACATAAATGACCTTCCTGACGCCAAAATCCCAAGTTGGCATCTACGCGGATGACACCACAATTTATTCCTGCCTCAAAAACAAATCTAGTCTCGCTGACAAAACTCACCTTGCCGTGCGTCTCGAAAAAGGACCTCCAATCGATTGTGAACTGGGGCATGAATTGGCTGGTCAACTTCAATGCTTCGAAGACAAAACTGCTCTCTATTAATCACCACAGAGATCCTTCCCTTCCCTCCATTAGAATGTCTGACGCTCAACTTCTCGAGAGCAACTCTCTGCGGCTTCTCGGTCTCACGTTGACTGCTGACCTGAGATGGAATAAATACATCGTCAATTGCCTCGTCCACTGCAAGGAAAAAGTTGGCTCCCTGAGCCGCGCTAAAGTTTTTCTCCCCAGAGTCGATCCTCCAGATATACAAATCCACAATTCGCCCTTGCATGGAGTATTGCTGCCATATATGGTCTGGCGCCCCTTCTGTTTGCCTCGGGGTTCTTGATAGGCTCCAGAGGCGGATATGCAATATGGTTGGCCCTGCCCTGGCATCTCGTCTACAGTCACTTTCTCACAGACGCACCGTCGCCTCCCTCTGTCTGTTCTACAAATACTTTCATGGAAATTGCTCCGAGGAACTGCATTCGCTGGTTCCCAGACTTCATGAGTTCAAGCGCCCTACGAGGCTGGCATCCCGCTCTCACCCCTTCACTGTCGAAACTCCTAAATGTAGCCGTCTCTTCTACCTAATAGCTTCATGTCTCGCACCTCTCGCCTGTGGAACTCCCTTCCCTTCTCCTGTTTCCCTGAGAGCTATAATCTCCAGCTATTCAAATGTAATGTCAATCGACATCTCCAGTTGCCTTAATCTATCCACTACCCTCATCCTTTCTTCTTCTATCACTCCTATCTGATCTTCCTCTAAATTTTCTGTAACCCCTTGCGTCCTAGTGGCTTCCTGCCTTGCTTGGGGTGAAATGTTTAAAAAAAAAAAAAAAAATATATATATATATATATATATATATATTAATAAAACTATAAAATGATGAAAAAAATCTAATATTTGTTAGAAATAACAACTTGAAAAGCTGAAATTTAGACAACTGGTAGTCGTTAAATAAAATAAATTATAACATAAAATTTGAATCATTTCCAAAGGATAGAAAAATAATTATAAAATTATTTATTTATTTTCTGCCATATATGGTCCAAAATCTCTTCTGTTTGCCTCATGGTTCTTGATAGGCTCCAGAGGCGGATATGCAATATAATTGGCCCTGATCTGGCATCTCGTCTAAAGTCACTTTCTCATAAACGCGCCGTCGCCTCTCTCTGTCTTTTTTACAAATACTTTCATGGCAATTGCTCCGAGGAGCTGCATTCGCTGGTTCCCAGACTTCATGAGTTCAAGCGCCCTACGAGGCTGGCATCCCTGCTCTCACCCCTTCACTGTCAAAACTCTAAATGTAGCCGTCTCTTCTACTCAATAGCTTCATGTCTTGCACCTCTCGCCTGTTTTTCCTTCCCTATTCCAGTTTCCCTGAGAGCTATAATCTCCAACTATTCAAATGTAATGTCAATCGACATCTCCAGTTGCCTTGATCTATCCATTACCCTTCTCCTCATCCTTTTTCTATCACCCTATCTGATCTTGCTCCAAATTTTCTGTAACCCCTTGCGTCCTAGTGGCTTCCCGCCTTGCTTGGGGTGAAACGCTTAAAAAAAAAAAAAAACAAATTTTCAAACATGTCCGCTTTCTGGAAACTAAGCTTTTTTAAAGTTTTAAAATCAATCAGCTAGTGACAAACGTTTATTCATATTAATGCTATTATAAGTTAAATAAAAAAAAAAAGTACAAAATTTTTTCTTTTTTTTTATTTTCAAAATAAAAATTATGAAAATATTTTTATTTTCAATAATTTTAAAAATTAATAAGTTCAAAAATTATTATGGTACATACTAAATGTATTTGAAATAATTTTGTTCTATTTTAATTTTTTTTTGTCCTACGTATATATCCATCAAAAGATATTGAAGAAACCTTTCGGAATTAAAGAAAAAAAACATTGCATAATACATTTTTTGTCCTTACATTAAATAGTTTTTTTTTTTCCAGGAATTATGGTTATTCTAAATTACTTTTTCAAAAAAATTAAATTTCTGAACTGGTTAAACTTAAATTATTATGAAGAAGATCTTCAAATATTTGATGGTTCCAGTCTTTGGATAAATAAAAATTAAATCTTTTTCAAAGAGATGTTGACATTAAGAAAATGGACAGAGAGAATTTCGAATCAATTTGATAATCCAGGTTTTAACTGAAGGCAATATACACAGAAAAAATTTTCATTTAAACATTACACTTCTGATAATGTTAAACTGTTAGATAAGAAATTTTAAAAAAAAAATGAATGAGAAATTCACCAAAATATTTTTTCTTAGAAGAATAGACCAACTAATGAAAATATATTAACACAATACCAAGTACAACTGACAAGAATTAACAACGTTTTATTTCCCATTCCTTCTTGTATTATATAGCCTAGGGATATAAAAAGAATTGATACCAAATCGGTCAAGTTTCAATTTTACATATTGAAAAAAATCGGAATTCTCTAGCAACAATATGACAATATATGCTCCCGGGAAATCCAGTTGAGCTACTTAAGAATAGGGTAACGTTGGCTCATAACTCATATTAACGCACTGAATTGAGCTCTGATATATTTTGCATAAAAATGTTAAAAATTCCAGTAGTAATTCATCACGTTTATTTATCGCCCTTCATAGATCTCTGTCTGATACCAATTTCAATTCCAGCTTGAAGCAATCGGACGTCTAGCTACACTGAAGATACTGTGGATGACAATATATATATATATATATATATATATATATATATATATATTGTTACGAAAATTTAATGACAACTTAATTTAAGTATCTGTCTATATTTCTGAGATGAGGTATTATGTACACTATTTACATTATTCGGACTATTTTCCTCATCTGTGTTGCCATATTTATGACAAAGATTCGGCTGTTGTACGCTCCGGCCTTCTTCAGTATCTGTCTATATTTCTGAGATGAGGTATGATGTACGCTATTTACATTATTCAGATTATTGTCCTCATCTTTGTCGCCATATGTATTACAACGTTTCCACAAGGACACATGGCACAGTGGATAAAGGCGTTAGTTAGATACGGTGAGAAGACCCAAAAAATGTGAGTTCAATACCTGGTTAAGGCAGTGGAGAATTTTCAGAGGGAAATTAACAGGAGATAACTGATAACTGACATCCATTAAACATGGCCCGTGGAACTAGAACAGTCTTTTCTTCCCCAATGAGCGAAATAAAAATGGTTCAGTTCGACATTTCGACCAATTGAAGAAGGCCGGAGCATACAACGGCCAAAACGTTCTAATAAATATGGCGACAAAGATGAGGACAATAGTCCGAATAGTCTAAATTATTTTCAAAATAGAAGTGTAGACCAACGAATCAAAATATGTTATTATTCTGTCTACTAATATAATCACAACTAAAGAGAATTAACCCAAGCCTTATATGGTATTTGTTAAATCTACTTCTAAAACAATAATAGAATGAATGAATTCAAAACAAAATGATAATAAACTAAAACTAAAGTAAAAAAAAAGTATAAAATAAAGTGGAAAATATTTAAAAATAGAAAAAGTGGACTTAAAAAATCAAAATATATTATTCTACCTACCAACACAATGACCACACAATTGAAGATAATTTACCAAACCTTTCATAAGGTTTGTTAAAACTACTTCTAATACAATAAAAGACTTAATTAATTCATAATAAAATAATAATTATCTTAAAGTGATAAAACGTTTTTGAAAAAAAATAATGTTGCCAGCTGTAAGTTTTTGAAAAAAAAAAACACAGTATTACCAGCTATACGTTTTTTTTTTTAAAAAGGGTTTTGCCAGCAATACGTTTTTGAAAAAATAATATTACCAGATATACGTTTTTGAAAAAATAATTCAGGACGTAGGCGATCATGGCTCTTCATCTCTTTCTATCCCTTTCAGCTATCAGCAAGTTTCTTCCCTCCACTTCCTCCCCCAGACCACGTTCTACCATCCACCTGCTCAAGTAAGAGATAGATCAAGTATCGACCATCATAAAGACTGAAAAATAAAATTGACAAAGATTATTGTTTAAGGTTGACGGACACGCATGTCTTAATTAGTTGTTTTTTTTTTTTTTTTTTTTTTTTTTTTTTTGGGGGATTTTTACGACAAATTGGTCAAACCCAAACTCAAACAAAAACATTGTTTTCAATCGTTATGAGTCTACCGATTGAATAGAATTTTATTATAAACAATTGTCTTGTAAATAGAATTTTTAAAGCATTCTGCATGCAAAAATAAAGAAAAAAAATGTTAAGACAATAAGAAACACTATCTGCCAAAAAAAAAAGTTTTATTTTTTTTGAAATCGGTTAAAAAATGTAGGAAATCCGATTCCATAGATAAACGAACACAGACACACTCACAAACAACCTGGGTTTTATAATAAGTATAACTCAATATGAGTTGTCCCCTTTCATTCTCAAAAAGCGATTCCTCTTAATCGAGTTTTCAAATTGATTTCATGCAAAAATAGTTGTTTTTTCTTTTTTTGGCACACGTCAGAACCACTTTTATAAGGTAATTTTACGTAGTCCTGTGAAGTTTTGTTGAAATCGGTTGAAAAAATGTTTTAAATCCGATCCAATATATAAACGAAGAGACACACACAACCTGGGTTTTATAATAAGTATGATATATAAATTGAATTCGGTTTGAAGCATCCGTCTGTTTTTTAAGATGATGGAGGAAGAGCCAGTTAATCTTAGCCTGGGCGTTAAATTATGTTCTGGAGAACTAGGGCTGCCCAGACGTTTTTTTTTTATATAAATTACTAGCAGATTCCAAAAGTATATTAACCCAATAACAGTTTTTCAAATTTTGCAGGAGTTGCCGGAAGGTAATTTTCTGATGACGTCCATCCGTGCTTTAATACATTTAGCAACCCCGATTTGTAAATTAGGGTTTACTTTTTAACTTTTTTTAACTAAGATTTTCCACATAACATAAATTATTTAACCCATAGCCTTATTGGTTTGGTTCAAGCACCAGGGCGTGTTTTTCTAAACGTGTGGGCCTCAAAATGCAGCATTTAAACGGGAGGTTATTTAAAATATCAAAGAGAAATTCTGCCTTTTATGGTTAAATAAGCATATTTCACAAAACAATGCCTTTATGCGTTTGTCGGGAATTAAATTCCATTTAATCAAAATATTTTGATCAAAATAAATGAAAAATTTATTTTTATTAGTGATATCTATCGTTACAAAAACAATTGAGCTGTTGATATTAAAACAGAAATTATGTTCAAATCTCTCCTTATATACGAACGGCTTTTTTAGATTTTACGATTGGACAATAAATGTTGTCAATTATTTATCATATCACCAGTTATGACCACATCAAGAACTTGTGCAAGTTTTATGTCACTTTGTCTTCGTTGATGATTTTAAAATAAACACATAGGCATATATCTTTCCATCATCCATGTATTTCTTGATAAAATTTTCGGTAAGGGTGAAAATTTTGTGCTGTGTAATCTATCTAAAATATTTTCTATTATCTATTATTATCTATCTTCTCCCAATCTGTTCGTTTTTAATTCATTATCTAAAGGTCTGATCTATTTAAATTTAAATCTATCTATGTATCCTCCATCTGTCCTTCAAAATCATTCAATCTATCTATCTACGCTATCTATATTCTATCTATCTCAATCTGTTCGTAAATTCATATATCTATCTATCTATCTATTAAATCTGTTCGTATTGCATTCTAACTATTTTTTATCTTTTTCTATATCTATCTATCTATCTAAAATAATCTGTTCGTATTTTATCATCATCTAATAAATATTCTTCTAAAATTCTCCCAATTATTGTTTTCAACATATTAAACATCCATTCTTTCTATCTATCCTATCTATCTTTCTTCCCAAAGAAAACATATAAAAAACACATTATCTATTCATCTACTTGTTACTCCCAATCATTTCAAGAAGAAAGGCATTTTCTTTGAGGGTCTATCAAAGGCATAAAAATCTATCTATATACTAAACATAATATATATAATATAATCCGTATGTTCAAATTTTTGAATTTTTCATTCATCTATCTATTATCAACTCCATTTTCTATCCATCAATATTAGACAAACCTTTATCTAAATATCTATCCTATCATCCAAAAAATAATCTATCAATCTATAAATCATCTTTTTTCTATCTATCCCAAAATCTATCTATCTATCTATCTATCTTCTATTTATTATCTATCAATTTGAATCATCTGCTCCTTTTATATCTGAGTTGTTATTCCAATGTGTATAAAAAAAAAATTATCATTAAATGAAAAAGATCCCCAAAAATAATAAACATCTTTCTTTCTTTCGGTCTTTTTTGTTTTTTTCTTTCTTTTTCTTCCATTTTTTCATATCTATCTATCTATCTATCTATGCTCACTAATCTATCTATCTATCTTATCTATAATTTCAGTTTGTCCATATTCATCTATCTATCAGTCCATCTATCCATCTATCATCATTTATCTTTTATTTAGTTTCTCATCTAAAATACGGGGTTGAATCTATGTTTTATTTCGTATTTTAACTGATGATTGCTGGTAATATATTTCATTTGATACAACCACTAGTCCAATTGTTGCTGAAGTGTTTATTCTTTATTTCCGTATATAACACATAAACATTAATTAATTATTCATTAATTTACAGTTTTGATAATAAAAGTTACTTTGATTTTAAATTAGAACCATTTTACTTTACCTTTGTGAAAAAGACTAAATTCATTGATTGGTAAAAGAAATTAACAATGTCTTAATGTCTTTTACCGCCATCGAATGTATGGCCAAAACTTTTCAAACGATTCAAGGAAGATGACACCAGCCGCTTAAGTGAAAATATATATAACTCAGAATATATTTATATAATATGATCATTTTCAATAAAATTTAACTAAGAACTAGCATTTATATGAACACTTTACATTGTTGACAGATTTTTCATGGGCACCTTTGATTCCTGTAATGGTTTAAATTCTTGTCTTATAGAACAATTTTTAAATTGATTTCTTGAGTTCGATTTTCACTGGGTGCCTTATACTTTCAGCCTTATGCTACAGCTATGCTTGGAAAATCACTACATTGTTGGCAGATCCTGGTCCTTTAATAAATATCAAATCAAATTCCACGATCTCAGCTTTTTGAACAGATCGCTGTCGATTTTTTTTTGAACTGACCAATGGTTAGACTTCGACGATGTTTGTTTAATTTTTTTAAGAAAAAATTGTTTCCCAGAAGACATTTTGTTTTTTTTTTTAAAAAAAAAAAGTTGAAAATGGATTTATTTTGTAATCTTATATAAAAAATAAATGAACTTTTTCCGGTTATTCATAAAATATATGTCAAAAAAACACTTAGAGAGTTTGAACAAAAAGTACCATTTTTTTGTCTTAATGGAATTTCCAACAACCTTGTCACTTATTAATATTTCAACGATTGGCTATATATAAAAGATAACATCCGATTGTAGATTCAAAACCACAAGACGACATTTATTTGATACTCAAAAGCCTTACCATCATTGGTCATTGTAATATATGAATTTCGTACAGCATGAAAATGCACTAGCATTAATTACCAATCTGACTAAAAATAAGACATAAGGATTGAGGAAATGACTGAGAGAATTCCATTTAACCAACCTAAATACCAAAACGTGCAATACAGTCATTTTCCTAGACTTACCTATTTCCTAAATTAAAGCAAATCTTATAATTTTTTCACTGATTTCCTATATAACCATAATGGCAACAGTTGTCTCAATATTCTTTTTAAATCAAAGACGAATATGCAATATAATTGGTGATCTGGCATCTCGTTGTAAAAATAATCTAATAGAATAACGTCATTCCCGTTAATTTTTAATAAATACTTTTTAAAAATAACTGCTCTGATGAGCTGCTTTCACTGGTTCCATTTGGACTTAAATGAATTTAAGTGTTCAACTAGTATAATATCTTTCAATAAACTTTGACTATCGAAACTGTTAAATATATCCGTCTCTTCTGTTATTTTTCCAATCTAACTTCACAAACTTTTTAACTCCCTCCTATTTCCTTTTTCACTATATATATAATATCCAACTATTCAAATATAATGTCAATATACGTATATATATGTCTTGATCTATTTTAAGATTAAAATTTTTTTAAATATAATTTCATCCTTTCCTTTATCATCTAACTATTTGCTCTTGCTCTAAATTAAGATAAATCCTTACGTGCTAGTTTTTTCCCGACAAATCATATATATATATATATATATATATATATATATATATATATATACAGTAGCGTCCAAAACTAAGGGACAAAATTTTAAAACCTAATATTTGTTAGAAATAACAACTGTGAAAAAGCTGAAATTTTGACAACTGGTAGTCGTTATCATCCATAATAACATACTAAAATTTGAATCATTTGCAAAGGATAGAAAAAGAATTATAACAATTATTTATTTATTTTCAAATTTGGAACGTCCAAAAGTAAGGGACAAAATTGAGAAAAACAATGTAAACGGCAAAAAAACAATAAAAATACATGTACAGTCAATATTTAGTAAATGAGCCCTTGCTCTCAATGACAGCTGCACATCTTCGACTACAAGAACAAATCAGTTCTTGACAATCCTCGATACTAATTTTAGACCATTTCTTCTTGAAGCTTCACCCACAAATCCTCCGTGTTAGTGGGATTTCTTTCCATAACTTTCACTCCTAAGGTCTTCCAAAAATTTTCTATTGGATTTAAGTCAGGACTTTGCGGTGGCCAATCTATAATTTCCAAATCTTGCTCGCTAAGGTAACTCATTACAACCTTTGCCTTGTGACATGGGGCATTATCTTGCATAAAGGTAGCCCTATCAAAACCTGAATTCTTTATGATTTTCACAACATGATCTTGAACAATGTTTTTATAGATCTGCGCGTTTACACGAGTTTGTAACCGGACAAGAGGCGTTGTACCTTGGCTAGAAAACATTCCAAATACCATGACGCTTCCGCCCCAAACTTGACAGTTTTCTTAGTACACTTTGCATTAATCTTTCACCAATACGTCTCTTTACATTGTTTTTTCCATCATTTCCAAATAAATTAAACTTGCTTTCATCACTGAAAAAATACTTTTGCCCAATTTTCATATGTCCAAATTACATACCTGTTTGCAAACTCTAATCTCTTCTTCTTATTCTTCGAACTAACAAGTGGTTTCTTCCCTGGGGTTCGATTAAACAGCCCTATTTCTTGCAGTCGTCTACAAACAGTCTGTCTTGACACATTAACACATGAGGTACTATTCATAACCCTTTTAATTTCTGTGCAAGACTTAAAACGGTCCTTTAATGACATACGCTGCATTATTCGATCTTCTCTTGCCGAAGTTTTGCGGGGTCTGCCGGTTTTAAAAGCACTAACTATTTTGCCAGTATCATTGTAGGATTTAACAACCCTGCCTACAACACTCTTGGAACGTTTCACTTTCTCTGAAATCTCTCTAATGGTGTGCTTTTCCTTGTGTAGCTTCACAATAGCTTGTCTCACAGAGTAATCAAGTTTTTGGCGTTTCGCCATGGTGCCGGCTGATGCAACGTTTACAAATGACTAAGTAAGACTTATTCTTTAGAGGAAATCAAAAAATTTGAATATAGCATACTGTTTACATTGTTTTTCTCAATTTTGTCCCTTACTTTTGGACGTTCCAAATTTGAAAATAAATAAATAATTGTTATAATTCTTTTTCTATCCTTTGCAAATGATTCAAATTTTAGTATGTTATTATGGATGATAACGACTACCAGTTGTCAAAATTTCAGCTTTTCACAGTTGTTATTTCTAACAAATATTAGGTTTTAAAATTTTGTCCCTTAGTTTTGGACGCTACTGTATATATATATATATATATATATATATATATATATATATATATATATATATATATATTTATTTGATTATATATATATATTTATATATATATATATATATATATATATGATTATAGATTACAAGTCTTACATGTTCAATATATGATATAGGGATGTTGTTGAAATTATATGACAATTTAGGTCTTAAATTTTGGGATATCTTTTAAGAAAATTATATATATATATTAATTTAGATAGATAAATTTCATAATAGACTTTAAAATGGTTAAAAGTTTTGTATGTTTTTATATGTTGTGATATAAATTAGCTATATTTTATATCTTATATATATATATATATAAATGTATATATTTAGTTATATAGATGATATATATAATATAAAAATGGTTTAATTTACAAAAGAAATGCAAATTTAAATATGATTTAAATTCTTAAAATCCATCCTTAAAATTTAAATGTAAAATTCAAATGACCATCCATTTCAACGAAAATAAAAAATTGAATTGTTTTAAAAATATACCGATTCAAAGTTTTTATTTTTACTAAAATTTTCCTGTTCCTTTTTTATCATCATCTACATAGATTTTTATATTTTATATATAAAAGATATATTTGTGATATATGTGTATTTATATAAATGTAGCAAAAACACTATATGGATTATTTAAAAAAGGGATTTAAAAAACTAAAAATTTTTTAAAATATTTGAAAATGACCAAATTAAAGGAAATGGAATTATTTTTCTGTTTGTCGTAAATTTTTTTGAAAGTGGCATGAATATAATTTAATAATTACATAATTTCGAAAATTATTAAAAAAAATGAAAATCAGTTATTTAATTACAGGAAGTTTATACATATATGATAGATAAATAGAATAGATTTGATTTATATTTATATAAAAAAGAACGATATGGTTCTCTTGAGAAAAATAATTTTGAATAAACGTTGCTCCAGATTTATTTTGCAAATTTTTTTACTTGTAATGTGGATTTATTTTTTTTTTTAAAAGCATATTTATGCTTTATTTTAAAGGTAATTTTACAAAGTAAATATTTCTTGTTTCACAACCGTATTCAGATTTAGTGGTACATATGATTTGTGTGTATATAAAATATATATTTTTTCCATTATTTTTATATATTTATATATTATATATATGAGATATTTATATATTTTTGATGTGTTATAAACCGAATGTGGTTTCAAAAATTGGACATGTTGAAGAAGATTTTGGTCTACGAATTAGATAAAAACAAAAAAGGTTTGTCAACAAAATTTAATTAAAAGATCGGCATTTTATATTTAATTTATCAATATATTTTTTACTTATTCAAATTCGTTTATTATCTCATTTCCATTTTCGTGTGTTTCTTTATCATGTTTTTAATAAAAATTATAAAAGTGTTTTTAACATAATAAAAAATTATTTCTTTATCATTGTATTAAAATTACTTTTTATAAATAGAAATTAATCTAAATTTTTTTTTAGAAAAGGAAAATAAAATAAATATATATATATATATATTTTGGATTTATATTTGTTCCAACAAAATTGTATGTAAATATGGTGTGTGTGTGTAAAAAAAACAAAAATTTTTGGTCTGTTAACCTTTAATCTTGATTGTCTTTTCAGATTATTGAAAAACCATCAATAAAAAACATTCCTGTCTGAAGTAAACGAAATCAAGAAAAAAAAAATGTCGTTTTGCCGTTAATAATTAAGACTTGTCATATTATATATTATAAATTTCATACATTTTCAACGATAAATAATAATTCAGTTTTAGTTTATTCCAAGAGAAAACGTACTCCAGGGATTCCAATATGATTTTGTAATTTTTAGTTCCTTATATTCAACAGTTTAAATAAAATGTTTTTTTGACGCAAATGTTTCTTTTAACTACTTCTATATATGTCCTTTTTATAATTTAAATAACGCCATAGTCGATCCGGGTGTATTTTATTTTTTATTCTAATGATTATTTTTATTCAGACATTGACGATTGGGATAAGGTAAAAACCTTTTTTATTTTGTTAATTTATTTAAAAAAAAAAAAAACAAGGTTTATAAATTTATTCTTAAAAATTTTCCTTTCATTTATATATCCCTTTCAAGACGAGTTCATTCCCTATTATATAGTAATCAAATATCATCAAATATTTCAGTAACACATGATAATTTATCAACTCTTCCTTTTCCGTATTTTTATCAACCACATGCTTTTATTTCTTCTTTTGTTATTTTGATTTTTTGTTTTAAAACGGAGGTGATAATGGGTCTCCACAATTTCCTGTCTTTTGTTTTTCTATGTTAATATTGACCCTTTAAAATCTATTTTTGGAATTATTATGTTTATCCTTTTTCTTTTTAAATTTATATAAGTCTGAGAAGAACAGATAAAATGTGTATCTGACGTTTTTAATATAATTTTCCTTTTTTGTTTTTTTGAATAGATTTTTACCTATATTTACAATCTAAATTTAATTCCTTAAAACAACTTCATCGAGATGATAAAAAAATACTTCCATATTTTGATATTTCTTCAATGCCATATATATAAAAAATTATCCAAAATAACATATCCAAATATATAATACTACTGCTAAGTTACAATTAAGATTTTCAAAATTATTGGATTTTTATAAATATTCGACTGAAAAAAGAAATAATAAATTTTTATATTTTTATTATATATATATATTTATATATCTATATATATATAATGGATTTAGATATTCAAGATAAATAGATAAATCATAGATAAAAATTCCGAAAATTTAAAAAAAAAATGAATTTGCGTATCTATTTTAAATGTATTCAATATATTTATAATATAAAAATATATCATCTTAATAAATTTTTCTTAACAGTGTATAAAAATAAATAAAATTAAATTCATTTTTTTAGATTTTTAATTTGGACTGATTTTTATATATTTTATATATTTGATATCAAAAAACCGAAAAGTCGTTTTTAAAAAAACATTTTACATGTATATATTTTATATATATATATATATATTATATATATTATACATATATATAAATGTAAAATATATATATATATATATATATATATATATATATATATATATATATGGAACAGGTTTAAATTTCAAAATCCAAAGAACATGTTCTGTTTAAATTGTTTTTGAAAATAAGAAATTTTCGATTTCAAGATAGATAATATTTTTAAAAAATGTGTATTATTTTTATGATTGTAATAACTTTTATATTTCTGATCTAAAAATAGATATTTTAAATAACATTTTTTTTTTCGGTACATTGATTTGATATGTATTTATATAATATCTAACAAATAATGATTATAATATTTTGTATGTATTTAAAATTGAAAAAAGAAAAAAATTATATTTTAATGTGTTCATTTTTCATCGTTTTGAATATTTTGTTTTCATATAATCGTATATCCTATATTTATATATATATATATACAAATTTTATATTTTTTTTTTGGTATAAAATATATTTATAATAATTTAGAGCTGAATTTGTATGTGTAATGTGGTTGAAATATACTATAAAATTTATACTTTTATGGGTCCTCCATTAGGTCACGTATATAAAAGCAGCATATCATGTGAAAAAAAAAGGCTATTAAAATGTGTATGTGAAAATAAAGTTTTGTCTTTCTATGTTTTATTAATTGAATATATAAATGTTAAATTTATTATGTATACATGTAATAATACATATTATGGTGTTTTCAGATAATGCCTTATATAAAATACAATATATAATTTATTTTTGTATTTATTGTTTTATTTTTTTATACATAGAAATATTTTATTTTTTTAAACTGAAATTTGTTAAACAAAACAAAAGCTTTATATTTAAATTTTAAATTTTAAATATAAATAAATTTTATTTTCCTTCGTTTCATCTCTCTCCCCCCACCTCGTCTTTTTTTTTTTTTTTTTTTTTTTCTTCAACATTAATTGTCATCTATGGTGTGTGTATGTCACCACGAAATGTATCTTTAATGCATTAGACATCCGACAACATTCATATTTCTCTTTCTTAAAACCCCTTCCACTCACCTCTCCTAAAATTCTCTCTGTTAAATTTTAATCTCCCTCCTTCTCTCGTATGTTACTCTTTATCTAAATATCTTACACTCTCTCTAAATTCTGTTTTTTTTATTTCCGGAGTTGTTTTTTTTCTGTTTTCTTTTTGAATTTGTAGGTCTGATGAATTGGATCGTATTTACGATTCCAATGGAATAAATTATGACCATGGAATATTAGTGTTTAAGCCTTTTTTATTATATCCTTACTCTGTCCTGGACATTGAGTTCTACCTGGATTCTATCCTCTTGAATTTTTTTCAAAAATATACATGTATGTGGTATTTATATATTTTATATATTTATATATGTATGTATATTTACCACTAATATTATCTATCTATCTATATATATATCTATCTATCTATCTATATATCTATATATATATATATATATATATATATATATATATATATATATATATATATATATATATGGATAAATAGATATTGATAGATATATTACATATTCGTAACCATAAATATATATATTCACAAAAAAAAAAAATAGAGATAGATATGAACAAATACGGATAAACATGATTTCATACAATTTTTATTATCAAAACTGGTGTATTTTTCATTCAAATATTTAAATTAATGAACGAACCAAGAATTACTTTTTATGAATACTTTCTCTTTCTTTCTTTCTTTTTATGAATCATTTCTCATTCTTTCTTTTTTTTATGTATCATTTCTCATTATTTCTTTCTTTTTTTTTTTATCATTTCTCATTATTCTTTCATTCATTTTATAAATACTTCCTCAATCTTTCTTTCATCATATGAATCTTTCCGCATTCTTTCTTTCTTATTTATGAATCATTTCTCACTATTTTCTTTCTTTGTTTTTTATGAATCATTTCTCATTCTTCTTTCATTCATTTTATAAATACTTCCTCAATCTTTCTTTCATCATATGAATCTTTCCGCATTCTTTTCTTTTTTTATTTATGAACTCAGTTCACTATTTTTTTATTTTTTGTTTTTATGAATCATTTTTTCATTTTTTTCATTCATTTTATAAATACTTCCTCAATTTTTTTTCATCATATGAAATTTTAACATTCATTTTTTTCTTATTTATGAATCATTTCTCATATGTTTTCTTTTATTTTTTTTGTTTGAATCATTTCTTCATTCTTTTTTCATTCATTTTATAAATATGTTCAATCTTTCTTTCATCATTTTTATCTTTCCGCATTTTTAATTTCTTTTTTATGAATTAATTTCTCACTATTTTCTTTTTTTGTTTTTTATTAATCATTTCAAAAATTCTTCTTTTTCATTCATTTTATAAATTTATAATGATCAATCTTTCTTTCATCATTGAATTTTTCCGCATTCTTTTATTTATTTTTATGAATATTTCTTTTATTTTTATTTTAAGTTTTGTTTTTTTTATTTTCATTTCTTTTTCTCTTTCATTCATTTTATAAATATTTCCTCAATCTTTCTTTCTTTCATATATTTCTTTCCGCATTCTTTTCCATTTTTCTTATTTATGAATCATTTTTTTTTGTCTTTTCTTTCTTTGTTTTTTATGAATCATTTCTCATTCTTCTTTCATTCATTTTATAAATTATTTTTTAATTTTTTCTTTCATCATATGAATCTTTCCGCATTTATTCTTTATATTTATGAATATATTTCTCACTATTTTCTTTTTTTTTTTTTTGAATCAAAAATCTCATTTTTTTTTTTTTTTTATAAATACTTCATCAATCTTTTTTCAATTTCATATGAATCTTTCCGGTTTTCTTTTTTTTTTTATTTATGAATCATTTCTCATAAATTTTCTTTCTTTTTTTTTTAAATCATTTCTCATTTTCTTTTCATTCATTTTATAAATAGGAATCAATCTTTCTTTCATCATATTTAACCTTTTTAAAAAATTCTTTCTTTTTATGAATCCTTTCTCACTCTTTTTCTTTCATCGTTTTCATGAATCCTTTCTCATTCTTTAATGTTCTTTTATCTCTTTCATTTATTTAAAATATTTTCATTCTTTTCTTTTTATATTAAAAACCATCTTTTAATGAATTAATTCTCATTATTTCTTTCATTCACTTTTTATAAATTTTATCTCTTTCTTTCTCTTTGTTAAACTTTTCTCATTCTTTCATTCTTTCTGTTCAAGAATATTTTTATTCTTCTTTATTTTTAAATCATCGATTATTTCTTTTTCTTCTTTTTTTTTTTTTTTTTAATTTCCTTTCTCATTCTTTTCTTTTTTTTTTCAATCTTTTTTTTTTATTATATTTTTTTCATTTTCATTCTTTTATTCTTTCTTTCTTTCTTTTATGAATTCTTTCACATACTTTCTTTCTTTCTTTATATGTATACTTTCTTATTTTTTGTTTTTTCTTTTTATGAATACTTTCTCATTCTTTTTTCATTCTTTTATTTTTTTCTTATTCTTTCTATCTTTCATTATATGAATCCGTTCTCAGTATTTCTTTTTTTCTTTTATGGATGATTCTTATTCTTTATTTCTTTTTTTATAAATCCTTTCTAGTTCTTTGTTTCTTTCTTTCATTATTTAATCATGTCTAATTTTTTTTTCTTTTTTATGAATCCTTTTATTCTTTTTTCTTTCTTTTGAAGAATACTATCTTATTCTTCCTTTCTTTTTTTATTCTTTCTTTCCTCCTTTTTTTGAATCATTTCTCATTCTTTCTTTCTGTTTTTAAATACTGTCCCATTGTTTCTTTCTTACTTACATTATTTCTTTTTATGAATCCTTTCTTATTCTTTCTTTATTTCTTTCTTTATTTATGAATCCTTTCTCATTATTTCTTTCTTTGTTTCTCTTTATGAATCTTTTCTCATTCTTTCTTTTTTCCTTTCATGTATCCTTTCTCATTCATTCTTTCTTTCTGTTTTATAAATCCTTTCTCAGTCTTTCTTTCATTTTTTGGAGAATCCGTTCTTATTCTTCCTTTCTTTATATGAATGCTGTCTTATTCTATCATTCCTTCTTTTTATGAATCCTTTCTTATTCTTTTTTTCTTACTTTCTTTCTTTTTTTGAATCCTTTCTCATTCTTTCTTTCTTTTTTGAATACTTTCTCATTCTTTCTTTCTTAATTTCTTTCTTTTTATTAATCCTTTCTTATTCGTTCTTTCTTTTTATGAATCCTTTCTCTTTCATTCTTTCTTTTTTTTAATCCTTTCTCATTCTTTCTTTCATTTTTTGAATCCTTTCTCATTTTTTCTTTTTTTTTTTGAATCATTTCTCATTCTTTCTTTCTTTCTTTTTATGAATCCTTACTTATTCTTTCTTTTTTACTTTCTTTTTATGAATACTTACTCATTCTTTCGGTGTTTTTCCTTTCATCATTTTATAAATATTTTCTTTCATTCTTTCTTTCGTTTTTTTATGAAGCCTTTCTTCTTCTTTCTTTATTATTTCTTTCTTTTTATGAATCCTTTCTCATTCTTTCTTTCTTACTTTCTTTCTTTTTATGAATCGTTTTTTATTCTTTTTTTCTTTTTTTGAATCATTTCTCATTCTTTCTTTCTTATTTTCTTTCTTTTTATGAATCCTTTCTCAATTTTTCTTTCTTTTTATGAATTCTTTTTTCATTTTTTATTTTATTTTTCTTTTTAATATGTATTTTTCTTTTCTTTTCTTTCTTACTTTCTTTTATTTTATGAATCCTTTCTTATTCTTTCGTTCTTTTTTTTTTAATCCTTTCCCATTCTTTATTTCTTACTTTTTTTTTTTATGAATCCTTTCTTATTCTTTCTTTCTTACTTTCTTTCTTTTTATGAATACTTACTCATTCTTTCGGTGTTTTTCCTTTATTCCTTTTATAAATATTTTCTTTTATTCTTTCTTTCGTTTTTTGTTATTCTTTTCGTATTCTTTCTTTATTATTTCTTTCTTTATTATTTCTTTCTTTTTATGAATTCTTTCTCATTCTTTCTTTCTTACTTTCTTTTTTATGAATCCTTTTTTATTCTTTTTTTCTGAATCATTTCTCATTCATTCTTTTTTACGTTCTTTCTTTTTATGAATCCTTTCTTATTCTATCGTTCTTTTTTTCTTTTCTCCTTCTTTCTTTCTTTCTTTCTTTCTTACTTTCTTTCTTTTTATGAATCCTTTCATATTGTTTCTTTCTTATTTTGTTTCTTTTTATGAATCCTTTCATATTCTTTCTTTCTTACTTTCTTTCTTTTTATGAATCCTTTCATATTGTTTTTTCTTATTTTTTTTTTTTTCCTTGAATCTTTCTCATTCTTTTATTTTAAAAAATTTCTTTTTATGAATCCTTTCTCATACTTTCTTTCTTACTTTCTTTCTTTTTATGAATCCTTTTTCATTCTTTCTTTCTTACTTTCTTTCTTTTTATGAATCCTTTTTTATTCTTTCTTTCTTTTTATGAATCCTTTCTCATTCTTTCTTTTTTACTTTCTCTCTTTTTATGTATCCTTTCTTATTCTTTTTTTTTTACTCTCTTTCTTTTTTTTGAATCCTTTCTTAATATTTCTTTCTTACTTTCTTTTTTTATGAATCCTTTCTTATTCTTTTTTTTCTTTTTTTTCTATTTATGAATCCTTTCTCATACTTTCTTTCTTACTTTTTTCTTTCTATTTATGAATCCTTTCTTATTCTTTCTTTCTTACTTACTTTCTTTTTGGGAATAATTTCTCATTCATACTTTCTTTTTTGAACCATTTCTCATTCTTTCTTTCTTTCTTTTTATGAATTCTTTCTTATTCTTTCTTTCTTTTTTTTAAATCCTTTCTCATTCTTGAAATGAACGAAAAACGGGAAAGGATTCATAAAAAAAGAAGGAGAATATGAGAAAGGATACAAAAGAAGAAAGAAATTGAAATGATTCATAAAAAGAAGAAAAAAGAGGACTTATTCATAAAACGAATGAACGGACAAAATGAGAAATGATTCATAAAAAGAAAGAAAGAAACGATGTGAGGGTTTCATAAAAAAAAAGAAATAACGAATGAAATAGATTCAAGAATAGAAATAGAAATGAATGAAAAAATTTTATAAAAAGCAATGAAAGAAAGAATGAGAAATGATTCATAAAAAAAAAGAAATAAAAAGAATGAGCAAAGATTCAAGAATAGAAAGAAAGAATGAAAAAGATTTATCTTAAAAAGAATGAAAGAAAGAATGAGAAATGATTCATAAAAGAAAGAAATAACGAATGAAATTAAAATTCAAGAATAGAAAGAAAAAATGAGAAAAAGATTTATAAAAAAAAGCATGAAAGAAAGAATGAAAAATGATTCAAAAAAAAACAAGAAATAAACTTTTGAGTCAAAGATTCAAGAATTTGAAAAAAAAAATGAAAAAGATTCATAAAAAAAATGAAAGAAAAAAGAATGAGAAAAAGAAATTCAAAAAAGAAAAAAAATAACGAATGAAAATAAAGATTCAAGAATTTTGGAAAGAATGAGAAAAGATTTATAAAAAGAATGAAAGAAAGAATGAGAAATGATTCATAAAAAGAAAGAAATAACGAATGAGCAAAGATTCAAGAATAGAAAGAAAGAATGAGAAAAGATTCATAAAAAGAATGAAAGAAAGAATGAGAAATGATTCATAAAAAGAAAGAAATAACGAATGAGCAAAGATTCAAGAATAGAAAGAAAGAATGAGAAAAGATTCATAAAAAGAATGAAAGAAAGAATGAATTTCGATTATAAAAAAAAGAAAGAAATAATTTTGAAAAATTCAAGAATAGAAAACTGTCATGAGAAAAGATTCATAAAAAGAATGAAAGAACGAATGAGAAATGATTCATAAAAAGAAAGAAATAACGAATGAGCAAAGATTCAAGAATAGAAAGAAAGAATGAGAAAAGATTTATAAAAAGCATGAAAGAAAGAATGAGAAATGATTCATAAAAAAGAAAGAAATAATGAGAAAGGATTTATTAAAAGAAAAAAGAAGAATGAGGAAGTATTAATAAAAAGAATGAAAGAAAGAATGAGAAATGATTCATAAAAAGAAAGAAAGAACAAGAAATAAAGAAAGACTATGAAAAGTTTCTTAAAAAGAAATGAATAAAGAAAGAAATGAATGATAGAAATGGCGAATGTAAATTCGGTCAGCTAATGGCTACAGAAGTGGTTTTCAAGCTTTTTGCTGGAGCAGAACAACAGGGAAAACATTCCAGTGGCTCGAGGAATCCCTGCAATAAATTAATTGTCTTATGCAAAAAAAAAAAGAAGCTTTCAATTATTAAAATAAAGTAAAAATACTCATCTTCAGATTTATTTACAAAAAATACAAAAGTCAAACTGTAAAAATATTGTATACGTCCATATGCAATTTTAATCTTGCTTCTACGGCTATTAAACATAAAAAAAAACTGGATTACATTTATTTTCATAAAAAATTCAATGAAAACTTGAGCCTGATGTTTCTTGCACAAATCTTTAATATTGGGTCGTGTTTTTGACAGACACACACGAAGTTCATCTTCCACAGACAACAATTGTGCTGTCAATTATGTGTGACTTGCGTAATTTCTTGCGGTCCCCCTGAGTTTTACTGACGGAACACTAGGGTTCCACGGAACCCTAGTTGAAAACCACTGGTCTAGAGGAATTTGAAAGTTTTTCATCTTAATTTTTCTCCTTTAATCATTGACTATATCCTCCTCCTAAATATATTTTTCTATTTATCTTTTTCTTTTCTTTCCCATTTTAAATACATTTTCTCTTAGTTGTAAATTTCAATATATATATATATATATATATATATATATATATATATATATATATATATAGATAGATAGATAGATAGATAGACGTTATATTGGCTCCTGAAAAATTAATTTCAAAACAATCTCTCTGGGGATGAGGTTCTTTGTAAATAGTCGCTATTATAGCTAACATGGCGAGACACTTCGCATAAAGTGAATTTGAGTCACTGTTTATCACTGTGTGTGTGTTTCTAAAAAAATAAATACTCTAAAATTCAACATCTTCCCTGCCGTGCGCCGACGGCTTTGTGGTAGACTCTCCGACTAACATCAATTTAGTCGGGTTTCGATCCTAGCTAGAGGCACCCGGATGTCTAACCACACTGATGAGCTGCGAAACTGTCTGTCTGTGGATGACGTTATATATATAATTATTTATTTAAAAATATGTTTCTATCACTACGTAAGAATGCTCATGTTTCAAAACAAGGGCTGAAAACTTCAATATGATTATTTGAAGTACCAAGCTCTGTTCCATATTGAAGAGAAATTCTTTTTTGAATAACTAATTCCTGAAATTTACGCGTTTTATAAGGATATTCATTATTAAAATTAAAATTAATATGGTAACGGCTAGAGTAATTATTTAAAGAAAAAAAGGGCGTAAGGGTTAATAATTTGTATCAATATCTCAGTTACATTCAAAGAGGTCAAGTCAGGTAAGGTTAGTGTCTAAATTCAAAGCGGAAGATGCCATCGTCTAGTCTGGTTAAATGTCTATGGAGATTTATTTATTTTTTTTTTTTTTATTTTTTCCTGAAAGGGTTTTGTGTATATAAAAATAAAAATGTCATAATTCGTTATTGTATGATACTATATATCATTATATATATATATATATATATATATATATATATATATTTACATATATAGATCTGTAAAAAAATCTCATGAAAAATACTTCCGAAAGCAAGATTTGTAGCAGAAGAATTTCAAGATTTTTAAGCAATATTAGAAGTGATTCTCCTACACTCACCAAGGAAAGTTTCATGGTTACCATTGGTCCGATAAATAATGTAAATGAGACCATGACAAGTCAACTTATATCCTTCTTCAGAGTCCATTGTACAACAAAGTTACCTTTCAAAGCTGCTATGGTATTTACATGGATGATAAGATATCACTCTTTTACTTTGCATTTAATGGTTAAGAAAAGAAACGTTTTTGGTCGAAATGTTAATTTTTATTGTAAAATATATATTGTACTCTATTTTCCATAATTCTGCTACACGGGTTTCTGGTTTTGCAACCTTCTTCAAGCAAAGAGTAGATATTTTCACATCTGTCTATATTTCTGAGATGAGGTATTATGTACATTATTTACATTATTCGGACTATTGTCCTCATTTTTGTCGCCATGTTTCTCACAACGTTTCAGACTTTCAGTATCTGTCTATATTTCTAAGAGGAGGTATTATGTACAATATTTACATTATTCGGACTATTGTCCTCATCTTTGTCGCCATATTTATTACAACGTTTTGGCGTTAACGCTCCGGCCTTCTTCAGTTGGTTTGAATGTCGAACTGAACCCTTTATTTAGCTCACTGGGGTAGACTGTTCTAGTTCCACGTACCATGTTTAATGGATATCAGTTATCAGTTATCTCCTGTTATTTTTCCCTCTGAAAGTTCCCCGCTGCTTTAACCGTGTATTGAACTCACAAACTTTGGTTCCTGTCACTGGATCAAACCAACGCCTTTATCCACTGTGCCATGTGTCCTCAAGGACAAAATATATAGCTTAAACCAAAACCACCCATGACCACGTGACAAAAAATGCTATATATTCTGTTCCATTTTTACCTCTTTGCCCAGTGTAGACTGACGATCCGTGTAGGTGAAACCTAGGTAGGTTTACCTGGCTCTTTAGGTTTATACCAGGTTTGCTCTACTTAGTATACTGAGCACTTTACGTAGTTACTTTTACTCGTTTTGGAGTTTGCTTTTTTTTCTTTGGACTCTGGGCTTGAATTCTGGGGATTGTTTTCGCCTCAATTTCATGTTCTTAGTTCTTTCTTTTTTTATTACTCATTTTTCCTTGGGTATAGGTTTGTTCAATTACAAACCGAAATACCTAAAGTTTTTCCAAGCGAGTACCTATATATATATATATATATATATATATATATATATATATATATATATATATATATATATATATGTAGGTATGTATACGAGAATTTAAGGAAACAGAGAAGCTCTGTCGCACGAGACCGTCAAGGGCTTTCTGTGGGCAGGGAATCAAACGTCCGGAAATCAATCGCCGGATATTTGTGCAGTACAGAGCAGGTACTATGAATCAACAAAAAGGAAATGAGTTCGTAAAAAGCAGGAGAAACTACATGTATGAAGATACCAGGTCGTGGATTCCTTGATTGGAGAAGACCTAAGAATCAAATTAACACAAGTGACTGCAATCGAGGGCTTCAGCTATGGATCTGCAAAGCCCACCGTGCATGATGATTCAACCATAAATAAACTCATTTTATTTTTAATATTATCACCCATGTAAAAATTAAAAGAAAAAAATATAAAAAAAGAGTCAGCTAGCCGGATTCGAACCTCGCTCAACAGAGGTAAATCGAGGTTAATAAATAGGTTAGATAATATCAGTAAATAGAGAGTATGTAAGAAAAAAATACCTACTCCTTTTATAGAAAATCTTTTCGTTAATAGTGTAAAGAAATGTTTGTATAGAAAATGGGATTTACCTCTCGTATTCATATGCCGGGACATATATATATATATATATATATATATATATATATAAATATATATATATATATATATATATATATATATATATATATATATATGACGATAATATATATACAGTTCTAGATGAATCTATCAATATTCATATATATAACAGGCATGTTTATATATATATCTAGCATGAAACAGCCTGTCGCCTCTATCTAGTTCACTGTTCAATGTTCACATTCATATTTATATATACATATATATATATATCTGATATTATATATATATATATATATCCCATAAATATATGCACCTTAAAACTATATATATATATATATATATATATATAAATATATATATATATATATATATATATATATATATATATACACACATCTAATTCTATCTATCTATCTATCTATCTATCTATATATATATATATATATATATATATATATATATATATATATATGGGAATTTATACACTATCTTATCTAGCTACCTATTCATCTATAAATCTCACCTCTCTCTCTCTCTCTCTATATATATATATATATATATATATATATATATATATATATATATATATATATATATATATGACCTGGTTCTATTTCTATCTATATATCTATATATATATATATATATATATATACACCCGTGATGTCTATCCAAAGAAATTTTCTTTCCCTCTATATATATATATATATATATATATATATATATATATATATTACACCATTCATCTAGCTACCTATCTATCTATCTATATATATATATTGTCATCATTTCAGTTCTATATATATATATATATATATATACACCATCTATCTAGCTAAATAGCTATTTTTATATATATATATATATATATATTTATAAATAAATATATTTATACACACATATCTATCTATATCTATATATATTTATATATATGGACATATATATATATATATATATGCACAACAATATATATATATATATATATATGGACATGTATATGATATACACATCTATCTATCTATCTATCTATATATATATATATATATATATATATATATATATATATATATATATATATATATATATATATATGACGTCACATATTCAGACCGGTTAATACTATATTTAATACTGTTTTTAATAAATAGAGTATTTACTTAAATATTTGTATGTATAAAAAATAATGTTAAAAACAAAAATTTGTATGTATAAAATATATATATATAAAAATATATATATATATATATATATATATATATATATATATATATATATATATATATATTTATATACATACATATCTATCTATATGTGTGTTTGTGTGTGTGGACATAGGTCGGTAGGGAGAAGGTACTATAAATCAATAAAGGTTATTGAGTGAGTAGAAAGCAGTAAGAACAACAGGAACAGACGGATGTCGATGTGGTCATCCGCTAACATCGCACATAAAATGAGAAGAAACAGAGCATGGATGCCTTTTTATCCAGGAAGTCGTAAGAATCAAATTAACACAAGTGATGGCAATCGTGGGCATCAGCTATGGATCTTTACAGGCCATCGTGCATGATGACTTCAGGTAAGCGTAAAGGCTTGTGCTCTTTGTTTGACCCAACCAGTTAAGGGGTGCAGACGTGGTATGTGACATGTGTAGTAGTGGAAATCAATTTCTTTTTGCCCTTCTGAACCATTCTGTCGCACTTAAAGAAATTCTGCCCTTCACTCTCGTTTCAGAGCATTGGTCTGGGTCCTTGCCAGAACCAACCATGTGGAAAATGTGAAGTCTGTCATCCGACAGCGTCTACATACACCTGTGTTAAAGAAGGTAAGCCTGTGATATATTTGAAGCACTTGAGATTCAACCACAGGACAGTATCTCCCCATTGCATCAAAATTTAGGACATACCTTTCTTTGACGACTTTATCCCACTGGCATAAAGGGCTGGGAAATTTCAATCTGTCTCTATTTCTCTCTGACTCTCTCTCTCTCTGACTCTCTCTCTCTCTATCTATCTATCTATCTATCTATCTATATATATATATATATATATATATATATATATATATATTATTCTCTCTCTCTCTTACTCTCACTCTCTTACTCTCTCTCTCTATCTTACTATATCTCTCTCTTACCCTCTCTCTCTCTCTTTAGGTGATTGATATGGGGCCTTGTCAGAACCAATCATATGACATATGTGAAGCATATTATCTGACAGTGTCTAACTAGTATTAAAGAAGGTAAGCCTAATGACATTTTTAAACTCTTGAGATTCAACCACTGGGCAGTATCTCCCCATTGTATCAGGAATTTAGGACATAGCGTTTCTTGACTTCTTTATACCACTGGGAGACGGACAGGGATATTTTCGGCTTTGTCAATACTGTAGTGCATGTAGAAGTCCGCATTAAATCGAACTTTTGTTGTATTTGCCCTTTGAAAAGCAAATCAATTTCTCCTGTGCTTTTGGTTGTGAGCAATCGTTTTTATCATTCATACAAGATACGGCATAAGTGAAGCGACCCTGCTTCTTGGAGATTTCAGTTACAATGCAGAACTTAATGGAGTAGATTTAGTAAGGACAGGCTGATGAATGTATTAAAACTAGTGTGACTAGGCTATAATTACCACTATCAACAAACCTGTATAGTTGAATTTGTGCAAGGTAAATGTTATGGGGTCCTCCCCTTTTCATATAAGTGGACTCTACCAGTGTTACTTGGAGTGCTTCCGTTAAATATCCAGAGAGAGAGAGAGATAGGGGGGGGAGAGAAAATATACGAACGGCGATAGTGTGAGGTAACCTCTTGTAGAAGTCAGTTACAAGTACGTAAACTGTAAGGAAGTCCTACTTCGAGACTGTATATATCCATCTGTATTTGCTACTAACCGCGTTCCTGGACTTACTAACAGTATTACTCTTTGTATGATTGTGTAAATACATTTTATTTCTTATATTTAATTATTGCGTTTGCCATTCCTTGGAGACCGAATTCATCTCGGAATCCACAACAGTAAATCGATCTTGTCTCTTGCTTGGTGAAGTTTATAATTACCGTACATAGTCTACAAGTTAAGTATTGCATAAAGGGAGTATTTCTGATCTCCCAAGATGAGACGTTAATGATTGTATAGACTGACAAGAAGACTGTATCAGGAATGGCCGCTTTTATTATGAATTACAACTGAAGCCAAAGCAACGTGTATATTATATCCAATTTGAAACGATTGTCGATCTTGGACAAGGTGAGACAGAACAAAGAAGCATTTGTTATAGAGATTCTTTCATCCTTTGACGTATTCAGCATCAAAAAAATCGCAAAATAAATAAATGAATTACTGTCATATTGGAAGAATTTAATAGAACCATCTTCGTAGTTCTGTCTAATAAACCAGGTGCTAATCAAAGAAACGGTAACATAACGCGGGAAAATAATCTGAAATGTCATTCATGTTTTCAAAGAGACATGATCGCTAAAGTGTGTATAACTTGATTTAGTTCTGATAAATATATTTGTATATCTTTCCTAGATCGAAACAAAATGGAGAGAGATAATGTCTATCTCAAATAAATCGACTTTGTTCTATACAATGCTCAAGTTGATAATTACCATCTTCAAGTGAAATATTACATAAAGGAAGGTGTACCTGGTCTCCGAAGATGAGACATCAATGTTTGAAGACACCGAACGTTAAATTGAATTTCAGCTGAAGGCAAAATAACGTTTATATATTATCTAATTTGAAATAAATGTCGTTTTTTGAACAAAGAATCCTTTGAGATTATATTAGAGATAATCTCATTGTTAGATAATTTCAAGATCGTCAAGATAACAAAATCAGTAAATGAATTGGTGATATACGTGAAGAATTTAATACATTCATCGTGTCATATTTGCTGAAATCAGGCATTGCATAAAACGAACGTGTCTGATCTACCAAGATTAAACATTAATGTTTGAATTGATTAACAAGTTACTATCAGGAAATATAAGGATTTATTATGAATTCTAACTAAAATCAATTTGAAACGAATGTCGATTTTGGACAAGATCAAACAGGACAAAGAATCATTTGAGATTGTAGTAGTGATGGTCTAAGATCGAAACAAAATGGAGAGAGATCATGTCTATCTTAAATAAAGCTCTTCCCTTTTGGTGCCTCGTCTTTACATGTATTTCAGTCGAATTCGATACAGTATCCCTCCATTGGGAATCCATCACTTCTCCCTGTAACTATAGATCGAATAGCCTGACAGGCTGGGCTATATAGCGTTGGTTGGTAATCAGAAACAGAATGGATAGAGATCATGTCTATCCCAAATAAAGATCTACGTTGATTGATTTTAATTCTTCAACAACTATGAATGGGCGAGGCTCGTTTGGCCTATGTGTAGACGGGCCAGCGTTACCACGTTATTTCTTCTTTTTCTAGACATATTTTTATATTTACCTAGGAATGGTTTGATTATGAGGAACTTATTTGCGTTGTCGGTCCAGCGCTTTTGCAACTTTTTTTTAAAAGGTAACTGTTTATTTTACCGGTCCATATAAGGGATCTTGAAAATATTTACGTAATTTGGGATAAATTGTATTATCACAATAAAACTACACTACCACATTGATGATAATTCTAAATTTACTAAACTGAATAAGAACACCATTGAATCTTTAAAGAAATATTTTAATAAACTCATTTCTCAATTATATTATTAACCCATATCTCCCTACTAACTATAGTATTAAATTTACCCATGAATTCCTCCAAATACTTAAAAGCACATAAGTACAAACAAACAAAGTCATTCTTGCGTCATTTGACATAGAGAATTTTTTACTAACGTTTCAGGCTTCTAATATATTCATATTATCATTAATTCGATGTATAAAAATAATTTAATTCCACCTCCATCAATCCAACCCGATATTTTAAGAAAACTATTGCTCTCTTGCACGACTAGAGTTCTTTTTTATAGCCAGAGTTTTATTTTACCGGTTTGTATAAGGGATCTTGAAAATATTATCGGGAGTTTCATTTTGTACAAACTCTGCTCGGTTATTTTTGCCTAGCTGTATTTGTTTTAATGTTTGTATTTAAAATTTATATATTTTATGCCATTCCTTGGCTTTGTTTACAGCTTATAAAAATATTCATTTTGTTTTGTCTTTTTTCTTAGAATTCACCAGCTGTCGGGATATCAAACTCTGCACAAATGCCAGTTCAGATGGTCATTACCTAGTCAGGCCGGAAATGGGTACGAAACCTTCGCTGAAAGTTTATTGCTACAAAATGAACACAAACTATCCGCGAGAATACATTACGCTAATTAACGACAATTACTCAACATTCCCGCCATATACTTATTACTCTTGTTCCATCCCCGTTTGGCATTGGATCAAGCCAGGTATTATATATTATCACAAAATACGTTTGGACATTTTTGTAAGTTAATCGCTTTTATTTAATTATATTTGCTTTTTCTCTATATCTCTCTTGCTCTCCCTCATTAAGCGTTCCGACCATAAGTGTGGAAGTGTTAGGCTCTTTCAGAGATTTTCGCCAAGACACACCACTGCTGCCACAGCTACAGTACATTTTTTATGGGATTATTGATCATGATATGCACTTCGTACTTAACCTCTACAACATCTAGTGTTAGTTGTTGTCTATCCTACATATGCTTATAAACTGCATTTACTTGCACCTCTTATGTCATTACGACAAACCTATTCCGTCATCCGCTACCTCGAGGGACTCTTTGGCTTTTAGACAGATCGTACAAATATAAATTATACAATGTCAGATTATATATATATATATATATATATATATATATATATATATGATTTTCCAAGCGTAAATTAGATGTGGCACAAGGCAGAAAGTAGGGAGAACTCAGTGAAGATCGAACTTACTACTCACTCGTAATTGTTCAAGCAGGACAAGCTTGCTAACCATTACACCTATATATATATATATATATATATATATATATATATATATATATATATATATATAGGTGCATTTACTTCCACCTTTTGTGTCGTTAGTACGAACCTATTCCGTCATCCACTACCTCGAGGGACTTTAGACTGGTAGAACATTTTTTTTAAAGTTCAAAGATAAATTATACAATGTCAGATTTTATATATATATATATATATATATATATATATATATATATATATATATATATATAGTGAGACATGAAACTATTAGAGGTAGAAAGTAGGGAGCACCCAGTGAAAACGAACTCACTACTCCCTTTTATTGTTCAAGACAAGGCGGCTACATTTATATATATATATATATATATATATGTGTGTGTGACAGCGAAAGGGTGGCACTGAGATGTCGACCTATTGGCATGTTTAAATTCCTGTAGTTAGGGAACTAGCGAAAATAGCTCCTTGGAGCAATTACAAAAGATTATAACATACATATGTTACAATATCACTAAAAAAATAGGAATTTTGTTTCAACACTTCTGGTGCCTTGTCAAATGATAGTGTTGATGGCGAAATAAAGATATTTTTTTTTAAATTCAAAACCAAATCAAACCCTGTCAATACGTAACCTATGATGACTTATCAGAATACAAGTATATGAAAATTCAAAAAAACATGGCGCTATATTCTAAATACAAATCATTAGATGATTAAAGTTAATGCTAGACCAAACCAAAAATCACAATAAAATAACGATAATTTTATTTAAGATAAAATTAAATATTAAAAATTAGAAATTTGAAATTAAAAATTAAAATTTAACGCCAGCAAATATGAAATGTTTGAAGCTGATCCAACATTACTCAGCCTTTCTTCCATTTCTGAACATCTAACACCATTCACGAAAACCGATCCTTTTGTACGAAGCTTGTTATTTATGGTGTCAATCAAAAGCTCCTGCAACTTCTGTCTAATGTATATCATTATATCATTTTTCAGGTCCGCATAAGGAATCATATATTTATTATCCAGGGTTTCACTACTGAGTCGTAGTAGTGATGGAGTTGATTGTGAAATAAAGAATTTTGGGGGAAATTCAAAACCAAATCAAAACCCCTCAATACGTAAGCTGTAATGACCAATCAGAATACAAGTATATGAAAATTCAAAAAGCATGACGCTATACTCTAAATACAAACCGTTAGTTGATTAAAATTAATGCAAGATCAAAACAAAAATTAATATCAAATAACGATAATTTAATATACGATAAAATTAAAAATCAGAAATTTCAAATTAAATAGAGCATTAGGTTTAAAATATTATAAAGTTATTCAAAAGTGACACGGAGGAAAAGAAATATATATATATATATATATATATATATATTTTTAAAGAACAATATACCCGGTAATATCAACGCTGATGTTAAAAGTATACATGAACGCTACATATCTCAAACAACAGGACGTCGGCTGATGGCGCGCGCACACACACACACACACACACACACACACACACACACACACACACACACACACACACATATATATATATATATATATATATATAGATATATATATATATGCAATTTTTATATGTATTATTTATATATTATATATGCACGGTACTTATTGGAAAGCGCTCAATATCAGTAATAGAGTTAAAATCACTCCAACTATATATATATATATATATATATATATATATATATATATATATATATATATATAAAAAATCCAGATTACATATATATATTGTTATCTGATATTTTTTTGGTTTTTTTTTCTATTTATTTTGGAATCTTAAATAAAAAAACACAATCCGATTAAATGAAGTTTAAATTTAACAATGCCATCATTACGTGTGATGGAGCCATTTTACGAAGAGTTCTTTAAACACGACCAGCAAAGCATTCCTGATCGAAGATACTCAGATGTCGTTTCGTGACAGTCGACTGTTGCCCTAATATCTTAAAATTTTAATAATTCTTCATCATGTTCTTTCCTTTCTCTTTTTTTCTTCTTTTTTTTTAGCAATTAGTGGTAATAGCTGATGACAAAACATTTACCAACACCAGTTGTGAGCCGATTATTCTGGGAGTATCGAACCCACTATCGTTCCTTCAATCAGGACAGACATGTTCTGTTGACCTGGATTATGGTGTAACTGGTCACTGTATGCTGCCTACTTGTAATAAACGGAAAGGAATTATCAATATCGACTTGAAAGGGACAGGATTATATTTTTCGTCATTGGTAAGCAATTCTTTCAATATTTTTGGAAATTTAGAAGCAGTGAGATCACACAATGTGTACATAAATTATGTGTATAAATTGCACGTGATGGTTGATCTTCATTCTTCAGTAATCATGTATGGGTGAGGTATGTGTTGTCTATGTGAAGCTCGAGGCGGTGTAATGGTTAACGAGCATGTCTCCCTAGAGCAATTCTAGCTGAATAGAATTCTCCTTTGGATATACTAAGATTGCAAACCGGTCTAGGAGAAGAATAACTCTGAATTAAAATTCTCCAAATAATGGATACACCAACACAGGGTGAGTAAGGATACATTACTTTATTTGTCCATTATTTCACCGTGTCTCCCAACAAAGCGCGGCGTAGTAGCGGCTCGGGTTGAAGAGTCGGATGGTCGAGATCGAGTTCCAGTTGAATCCATTACATTCACTTATGTGCTTACGCTCTTTGGAAAGGTATAACTCCTCTTCTTCATCCGCCAACTATGAGTGAAATAGCAAGGCAGACGGGGTTCTATAGCTTTGGATAGCAATTGGTTTACCGCAGAAAGAAATGGCAACCAACTGCGGGAAAAAATCTGCCTCGTCAGTCATGAACGCCTACGCGTATGTCCCGCATAAAACATAACTAATTGACTGAAGAATACAGGCAATGAAGATATGGTCAAGCAGTAATTAGAAGAAATTGAAGTCCTGTTTGTTGTATTCGGGTAGGGATCGGGATCTGGATTCTAGTTAGCTGTATACGGGTAGTGATCGGTATCTGGAGTCCTGTTCGCTGTATTTTAGTAGTAATCGGATCTGGAGTCCTGTTTGCTGTACACGAGTATGTGATACTCACTGTACAAGAGTATCAGATCGGGAGTCCTGTTCGCTGTAGTCTGGTAGTCATCGGATCTGGGATACTGTTCGCAGTACTTGGGTCGTCATCGGATCTGGAGTCTTGTTTGCTTTAATCGGGTAGTCATCAGATTTGGAGTTCATTTGCTGTACTCGGGGATCATCGTACCTAGCGTTCTGTTTGATGCACTTTGTTATCATCGTATCTGGTGTCCTGTTCGCTGTACTCGGGTAGTCATCGCATTTGGATTCCCCTTTGCTCTCCGCGGGAAGTCATCGGATCTGGAGGTATGTTGCTGTTTTTGAATAGCTATCGGATCTGGATTCCTGTTCGTTGTACTCTAGTAGTCATCGGATCAGGAGTTCAGATAGCTGTGCTCGGATAGTCATCGGATTTGGAGTACTGTTCGGAGTACTCGGGTTGTCATCGGATCTGGTGTCCTGTTTGTTGTACTAGAGTAGTGATCGGATCTGTTGTCTTGTTCGCTGTACTCGGGTAGTCATCGCATCTGGATTCCCCTTTGCTCTACGCAGAAAGTCGTCAGATCTAGAGTTATGTTGCTGTATTTGGCTAGCTATAGGATCTGGAGTCCTGTTTGTTGTACTAGGGTAGGCATAGGATCAGGAGTACAGATTGATGTAATCGGTAGTCATCGGATCTGGTGTAGTGTTCGTTGTACACGGGAAGTCATCGGATCTTGAGACAACTTTGCTGCACACAGGTAGTCATTGGATCTGGAGTCCTGTTTGCTGAACACGAGTATTCGTCGGATCTGGAGAGAGTATTCACTGTATTCGGGAAGTCATCGAATCTGGAGTTGTGTTTTTGTATTTGATATCATCGTATCTGGTGTCCTGTTTGTTGTACTCGTGTAGTGATCGGATCTGTTGTCTTGTTCGCTTTACTCGGGTCGTCATCGCATTTGGATTCCGCTATGCTCTCCGCGGGAAGTCATCGGATCTGGAGGTATGTTGCTGTTTTTGAGTAGCTATCGGATCTGGATTCCTGTTCGTTCTGTTCTCTAGTAGTCATCGGATCCTGGAGTTAAGTTTTCTCATGGATCTGGCGTCCTGTTCGTCATCGGATTTGGAGTACTGTTCGGATCCTGTTCGTTCTGTTCGGGTTGTCATCGGATCTGGTGTCCTGTTTGCTTTAATCGGGTAGTCACAAGATCTGGAGTATATTTGTTGTACTCTGGGAGTCATCAGATCTAGCGTTCTGTTTGCTGCAGTTTGGTATGCTCGTATCTGGTGCCCTGTTTGTTGTAATTTTGTAGTGATCGGATTGTCATGTTCGTTGTACTCGAGTAGTCATCGGATCTGGAGTCCTGTTTGCGGTACACGCGTTGTCATCACATCTGGATTCCGCTTTGCTCCAGGCGAGAAGTCATCGAATCAGGACTTATGTTGCTGTATTTGGTTAGTTATCGGATCTAGAGACCTGTTCGTTTTACTCTAATAGTCATCGGATAAGGAGTCCACATTTCTGTACTAGGCAGTCATCGGATCTGGTGCACTGATCGTTGTACTTGGGTAGTCATCGGATCTGCAAACCAGTTTCCTGTACTCAGGAAGACATCGCATCTTGAGCAAAATTTTCTCCACTCGGGTAGTCATCAGATCTGGAGTTCTGTTCGTTGTACTCGAGTAGTCATCGGATCTGGAGTCCTGTTTGCTGAACACGGATAATCGACGGATCTGGAGGGAATGTTCACTGTATAAGGGAAGTCATCGAATCAGGAGTTGTGTTTTTGTACTCGGGTAGTCATCGAATCTTGTTTCTTGTAGTGTCCTGCCTGTTGTACTCCTGTAGTCATAGAATCGTGAATCCTACTCGAATAACAAGGGTAGAGGTTGGATCTGTAGTCCTGTTTCCTTGTACTCGGATATAAAACGGAATACGAGTCCTCCCTGCTGCGCTCGAATTTGGAGTGCTGTTCGTTCTGTTCAAGTCGTCATCGGATCTGGAGTCCTGTTCGTTCTGTTCGAGTCGTCATCGGGTCTGGAGTCCTGTTGGTTTTGTTCGAATCGTTATCGGGTCTAGATTCCTGTTCTTTCTGTTCGAGTCGTCATCGGATCTGGAGTCCTGTTTATTCTGTTCGAGTCGTCATCGGTTCTGAAGTCCTGTTCGTTCTGTTCGAGTCATCATCATGTCAGGAGTCCTGTTCGTTCTGTTCGAGACGTCATCGGGTCTGGAATGCTGTTCGTTCTGTTCGAGGCGTCATCGAGTCTAAAGTCTTCTTCGTTCTGATTTCCTCGTCATCGGATCTGGAATACTGTTTGTTCAGTTCGAGTCGTCATCGGATCTGGACTCCTGTTCGTTCTGTTCGAGTCAACATCGCGTCTGGAGTCCTGCTCGTTCTGTTCAAATCGTCATCGGATTTGGCGTCCTTTTCGTTCTGTTCGAGTCGTCATCGTGTCTGGAGTAATGTTCGTTCTGTTCGAGTCGTCATCGGGTCTTGAGTGCTGTTCGTGCAGTTCGAGTAGTCATCGGGTCTGGAGTCGTGGTTGTTCTGTTCGAGTCGTCATCGAATCTGGAGTCCTGGTTGTTCTGTTCGAGTCGTCATCGGGTCTGGAGTTCTGTTGGTTTTGTTCGAATCGTTATCGGGTCTGGAGTCCTGTTTGTTTTGTTCGAGTCGTCATCGGGTCTGGAGTCCTGTTCGTTCTGTTCAAGTCGTCATCGGGTCTGGAGCCTGTTAGTTGTGTTCGAGTCATCATCGGGTCTGGAATACTGTTTGTTCTGTTCGAGTCGTCATCGGATCTGGCGTCCTGTTCGTTCTGTTCGAGTCGACATCGGATCTGGATTCCTGTTCTTTCTGTTCGAGTCGTCATCAGATCTGGAGTCCTGTTAGTTTTGTTCGAGTCGACATCGGGACTGGAGTTTTGTTTGTTCTGTTCGAGTCGTCATCGGGTCTGGAGTTTTGTTTGTTCTGTTCGAGTCTTCATCGGGTCTGGAGTCCTGTTCGTTCTGTTCGAGTCATTATCAGATCAGGAGTCCTGTTCGTTCTGTTCGAGGCGTCATCGGATCTGGAGACCGGTTCGTTCTGGTCGAGGCGTCATCGGATCTGGAGTCCGGTTCGTTCTGTTCGAGTCGTCATAGGGTCTGGAGTCCTGTTTGCTTTGTTCGAGTTGTCACCGGGTCTGGAATCCTGGTCTTTCTGTTCGAGTCGGCATCGGGTCTGGCATCCTGTTTGTTCTGTTCGAGTCGTCATCGAGTCTGCAGTACTGTTCGTTCTGTTCGAGTCGTCATCGGGTCTGGAGTCCTGTTTGTTTTGTTCGAGTCGTCATCACGTCTGGAGGCCTGTTCGTTCTGTTCGAGTCGTCATTGGGGCTAGCGTCCTGTTTGTTCTGTTTGAGTCGTTATCGGATCTGGAGTCCTTTTTTTTGTTCGAGTCGACATCAGGTCTGGAGTCCTGTGCGTTCTGTTCGAGTAGTCATCGGGTCTGGAGTCCTGTTTGTTCTGTTCGAGTCGTCATCGGGTCTGGAGTCCTGTTCGTGCTGTTAGAGTCGTCATCGGGGCTAGAGTCCTGTTTGTTCTGTTCGAGTCGTCATCGGATCTGGAGTCCTGATTCTTTTGTTCGAGTCGACATCGGGTCTGGAGTTCTGTGCGTTGTGCTCGAATAGTCATCGGGTCTGGCGTCCTGTTTGTTTTGTTCGAGTCGTCGTCGGGTCTGTAGTCCTGTTCGATCTGTTCGAGTCGTCCTCGGATCTGGCGTCCTGTTCGATCTGTTCGAGTCGTCATCGGATCTGGAGTCCAGTTTGTTCTGTTCGAGTGGTCATCGAATCTGGAGTCCTGCTCGTTCTGTTCGAGTCGTCAACGGATCTGGAGTCCTGTTCGTTCCGATCGAGTCGACATCGTATGTGGAGTCCTGTTCGTTCTGTCCGCGTCGTCATCGGATCTGGCATCCTGTTCGTTCTGTTCGAGTCGACACCGGGTCTGGAGTACTGTTTGTTTTGTTCGAGTCGTCACCGGGTCTGGTATCCTGGTCTTTCTGTTCGAGTCTGCATCGGGTCTGGCATCCTATTTGTTCTGTTCAAGTCGTCATCGGATCTTGAATAATGTTCGTTCTGTTCGAGTCGTCATCGAGTCTGCAATACTGTTTGTTCTGTTCGAGTCGTCATCGGGTCTGGAGTCCTTTTTTTTTGTTCGAGTTGACATCGGGTCTGGAGTCCTGTTCGTTCTGTTCGAGTCGTCATCGAGTCTGCAGTCCTGTTTGTTCTTTTCGAGTCGTCATCGGATCTGGAGTCCTGATTCTTTTGTTCGAGTCGACATCGGGTCTGGAGTTCTGTGCGTTCTGCACGAGTAGTCATCGGGTCTGGCGTCCTGTTTTTTTCGAGTCGACATCGGCTCTGGAGTCCTGTTTGTTATCTTCGAGTCGTCATCGGGTCTGTAGTCCTGTTCGATCTGTTCGAGTCGTCATCGGATCTGGAATAATGTTCGTTCTGTTCGTCGTCATCGTGTCTGGATTCCTGTTCGTTCTGTTCGAGTCGTCATCGGATCTGAAGTCCTAGTTGTTCTGTTCGAGTCGTCATCGAAACTGGAGTCCTGCTCGTTCTGTTCGAGTCGTCATCAGATCTGGAGTCCTGTTCTTTCTGTTCGAGTCGTCATCGGGTCTGTAGTCCTGTTTCTTTTGTTCGAGTCGACATCGTGTCTGGAGTCCTGTTTGTTTTGTTCGAGTCGACATCAGGTCTGAAGACTTATTCGTTCTTTTCGAGTCGTTATCGGGTCTGGAGTCCTGTTCGTTCTGTTCGAGTCGTCATCGGGTCTGGAGACCTGTATGTTTTGTTCGAGTTGTCATCGGGTCTGGATTCCTAGTCTTTCTGTTCGAGTCGTCATCGGGTCTGGCGTCCTGTTTGTTCTGTTCGAGTCGTCATCAGATCTGGAATCATGTTCGTTCTGTTCGAGTCGTCATCGAGTCTGGAGTACTGTTCGTTCTGTTCGAGTCGTCATCGTGTCTGGAGTCCTGGTTGTTCTGTTCGAGTCGTCATCGGATCTGGCGTCCTGTTCGTTCTGTTCGAGTCGTCATCGGGTCTGGAGTCCTGTTTGTTCTGTTCGAGTCGTCATCGGATCTGGCATCCTGTTCGTTCAGTTCGAGTCGTCGTCGAGTCTGGAGTACTGTTCGTTCTGTTCGAGTCGTCATCGTGTCTGGAGTCCTGGTTGTTCTGTTCGAGTCGTCATCGGATCTGGCGTCCTGTTCGTTCTGTTCGAGTCGTCATCGGGTCTGGAGTCCTGTTTGTTCTGTTCGAGTCGTCATCGGATCTGGCATCCTGTTCGTTCAGTTCGAGTCGTCTTCGAGTCTGGAGTACTGTTCGTTCTGTTCGAGTCGTCATCGTGTCTGGAGTCCTGGTTGTTCTGTTCGAGTCGTCATCGGATCTGGCGTCCTGTTCGTTCTGTTCGAGTCGTCATCGGGTCTGGAGTCCTGTTTGTTCTGTTCGAGTCGTCATCGGATCTGGCGTCCTGTTCGTTCAGTTCGAGTCGTCATCGGGTCTGGAGTCCTGTTCGTTCTGTTCGAGTCGTCATCGGGTCTGGAGTCCTGTTTGTTCTGTTCGAGTCGTCATCGGATCTGGCGTCCTGTTCGTTCTGTTCGAGTCGTCATCGGGTCTGGAGTCCTGTTCGTTCTGTTCGAGTCGTCATCGGGTCTGGACTCCTGTTCGTTCTGTTCGAGTCGTCATCGGGTCTGGAGTGCTGTTTGTTCTGTTCAAGTCGACATCGTATCTGGAGCCCTGTTCGTTCTGTTTGAGTCGTTATCCGGTCTGGATTCCTGTTCGCTCTGTTCGAGTCGTCATCGGGTCTGGAGTCCTGTTTGTTCTGTTCGAGTCGTCATCGGATCTGGCATCCTGTTCGTTCAGTTCGAGTCGTCGTCGAGTCTGGAGTACTGTTCGTTCTGTTCGAGTCGTCATCGTGTCTGGAGTCCTGGTTGTTCTGTTCGAGTCGTCATCGGATCTGGCGTCCTGTTCGTTCTGTTCGAGTCGTCATCGGGTCTGGAGTCCTGTTTGTTCTGTTCGAGTCGTCATCGGATCTGGCATCCTGCTCGTTCAGTTCGAGTCGTCATCGAGTCTGGAGTACTGTTCGTTCTGTTCGAGTCGTCATCGGATCTGGAGTCCTGTTTGTTTTGTTCGAGTCGACATCGGATCTGGCGACCTGTTCGTTCTGTTCGAGGCGTCATCGGGTCTGGAGTCCACTTCGTTCTGTTCGAGGCGTCATCGGATCTGGAGACCGGTTCGTTCTGTTCGAGGCGTCATCGGATCTGGAGTCCGGTTTGTTCTGTTTGAGTCGTCATCGGATCTGGCATCCTTTTCGTTCTGTTCGAGTCGTCATCGTGTCTGGAGTACTGTTCGTTCTGTTTGAGTCGTCATCGGATCTGGAGTCCTGTTCGTTCTGACCGCGTCGTCACCGGATCTGGCGTCCTGTTCGTTCTGTTCGAGTCGACACCGGATCTGGAGTCCTGTTTGTTCTGTTCAAGTCGTCATCGGTTCTGGAGTCAATTTCGTTCTGTTCGGGTCGTCATCGGATCTAGAGTCCTGTCCGTTCTGTTCGAGTCGTCATCGGGTCTGGCGTCCTGTTCGTTCTGTTTGAGTCGTCATCAGATCTGGAATCATGTTCGTTCTGTTCGAGTCGTCATCGAGTCTGGAGTCCGGTTCGTTCTGTTCGAGTCCTCATCGAGTCTGCAGTCCTGTTTGCTCTTTTCGAGTCGTCATCGGATCTGTAGTCCTGATTCTTTTGTTCGAGTCGACATCGGGTCTGGAGTTCTGTGCGTTCTGCCCGAGTAGTCATCGGGGTCTGGCGTCCTGTTTTTTTCGAGTCGACATCGGCTCTGGAGTCCTGTTTGTTATCTTCGAGTCGTCATCGGGTCTGTAGTCCTGTTCGATCTGTTCGAGTCGTCATCGGATCTGGAATAATGTTCGTTCTGTTCGTCGTCATCGTGTCTGGATTCCTGTTCGTTCTGTTCGAGACGTCATCGTGTCTGGAGTGCTGTTCGTTCTGTTCGAGTCGTCATCAGGTCTGGAATGCTGTTCGTTCTGTTCGAGGAGTCATCGGATCTGGAGACCGGTTTGTTCTGGTGCAGGCGTCATCGGATCTGGAGTCCGGTTCGTTCTGTTCGAGTCGTCATCGGGTCTGGAGTACTGTTTGTTTTGTTCGAGTTGACATCGGGTCTGGATTCCTGGTCTTTCTGTTCGAGTCGTCATCGAGTCTGGCATCCTGTTTGTTCTGTTCGAGTCGTCATCGGATCTTGAATCATGTTCGTTCTGCTCGAGTCGTCATTGGGTCTGGAGTCCTTTTCGTTCTGTTCGAGTCGCCATTGTGTCTGGAGTGCTGTACGTTCTGTTCGAGTCGTCATCCGGTCTGGAGTGCTGTTCGTGCTGTTCGAGTCGTCATCGGATCTGAAGTCCTAGTTGTTCTGTTCGAGTCGTCATCGAAACTGGAGTCCTGCTCGTTCTGTTCGAGTCGTCATCAGATCTGGAGTCCTGTTCGTGCTGTCCGAGTCGTCTTCGGATATGGCGTCCTGTTCGTTCTGTTCGAGTCGTCATCGGGTCTGGAGTACTGTTTGTTTTGTTCGAGTTGACATCGGGTCTGGATTCCTGGTCTTTCTGTTCGAGTCGTCATCGGGTCTGGCATCCTGTTTGTTCTGTTCGAGTCGTCATCGGATCTTGAATCATGTTCGTTCTGTTCGAGTCGTCATTGGGTCTGGAGTCCTTTTCGTTCTGTTCGAGTCGCCATTGTGTCTGGAGTGCTGTACGTTCTGTTCGAGTCGTCATCCGGTCTGGAGTGCTGTTCGTGCTGTTCGAGTCGTCATCGGATCTGAAGTCCTAGTTGTTCTGTTCGAGTCGTCATCGAAACTGGAGTCCTGCTCGTTCTGTTCGAGTCGTCATCTGATCTGGAGTCCTGTTCGTTCTGTCCGAGTCGTCTTCGGATTTGGCGTCCTGTTCGTTCTGTTCGAGTCGTCATCGGGTCTGTAGTCCTGTTTCTTTTGTTCGAGTCGACATCGTGTCTGGAGTCCTGTTTGTTTTGTTCGAGTCGACATCAGGTCTGAAGACTTATTCGTTCTTTTCGAGTCGTTATCGGGTCTGGAGTCCTGTTCGTTCTGTTCGAGTCGTCATCGGGTCTGGAGTCCTGCTCGTTCTGTTCGATTCTTCATCGGATATGGCGTCCTGTTCGTTCTGTTCGAGTTGTCATTTGGACTTGAGTCGTTTTCGTTCTGTTCGAGTCGTCATCGGGTCTGGAGTCCTGTTTGTTCTGTTCGAGTCGTCATCGGATCTGGAATCATGTTCGTTCTGTTCGAGTCGTCATCGAGTCTGGAGTCCGGTTCGTTCTGTTCGAGTCGTCATCGGGTCTGGAGTCCTCTTTATTTTGTTCGAGTCGACATCGTGTCTGAAGTTTTGTTTTTTCTGTTCGAGTCGTCATCGGATCTGGAGACCTGTATGTTTTGTTCGAGTTGTCATCGGGTCTGGATTCCTGTTCTTTCTGTTCGAGTCGTCATCGGGTCTGGCGTCCTGTTTGTTCTGTTCGAGTCGTCATCGGATCTGGAGTCCTGTTCGTTCTGTTCGAGTCGTCATCGGGTCTGGAGTCCTGTTCGTTCTGTTCGAGTCGTCATCGGGTCTGGAGTCCTGTTCGTTCTGTTCGAGTCGTCATCGGATCTGGCGTCCTGTTCGTTCTGTTCGAGTCGTCATCGGGTCTGGAGTCCTGTTTGTTCTGTTCGAGTCGTCATCGGATCTGGCGTCCTGTTCGTTCAGTTCGAGTCGTCGTCGAGTCTGGAGTACTGTTCGTTCTGTTCGAGTCGTCATCGGATCTGGAGTCCTGTTTGTTTTGTTCGAGTCGACATCAGGTCTGAAGTCTTATTCGTTCTTTTCGAGTCGTTATCGGGTCTGGAGTCCTGGTTGTTCTGTTCGAGTCGTCATCGGATCTGGCGACCTGTTCGTTCTCTTCGAGTCGTCATCGGGTCTGGAGTCCTCTTCGTTCTGTTCGAGGCGTCATCGGATCTGGAGACCGGTTCGTTCTGTTCGAGGCGTCATCGGATTTGGAGACCGGTTCGTTCTGTTTGAGTCGTCATCGGATCTGGCATCCTGTTCGTTCTGTTCGAGTCGTCATCGTGTCTGGAGTACTGTTCGTTCTGTTCGAGTCTTCATCGGATCTGGAGTCCTGTTCGTTCTGACCGCGTCGTCACCGGATCTGGCGTCCTGTTCGTTCTGTTCGAGTCGACACCGGATCTGGAGTCCTGTTTGTTCTGTTCAAGTCGTCATCGGTTCTGGAGTCCTTTTCGTTCTGTTCGGGTCGTCAATGGATCTAGAGTCCTGTCCGTTCTGTTCGAGTCGTCATCGGGTCTGGCGTCCTGTTCGTTCTGTTCGATTCGTCATCAGATCTGGAATCATGTTCGTTCTGTTCGAGTCGTCATCGGGTCTGGAGTTCTCTTTCTTTTGTTCGAGTCGATATCGGGTCTGGAGTTTTGTTTTTTCTGTTCGAGTCGTCATCGGGTCTGGAGACCTGTATGTTTTGTTCGAGTTGTCATCGGGTCTGGATTCCTAGTCTTTCTGTTCGAGTCGTCATCGGATCTGGAGTCCTGTTTGTTTTGTTCGAGTCGACATCGGGTCTGAACTTCTATTCGTTTTGTTTGAGTCGTCATCGGGTCTGGAATCCTGGTTCTGTTCGAGTCGTCATCGGGTCTGGAGTCTTCTTCGTTCTGTTCGAGGCGTCATCGGATCTGGAGACCGGTTAGTTCTGTTCGAGGCGTCATCGGATCTGGAGACCGGTTAGTTCTGTTCGAGTCGACATCGGATCTGGAGTCCGGTACGTTCTGTTCAAGTCGTCATCGGATCTGGGGTCCTGGTTGTTATATTCAAGTCATCATCGGGTCTGGAGTCCTGTTCTTTCTGTTCGAGTCGTCATCGTGTCTGGAGTCCTGTTCGTTCTCTTTGAGTAGTCATCGGATCTGGAGTCCTGTTCGTTCTGACCGCGTCGTCACCGGATCTGGCGTCCTGTTCGTTCTGTTCGAGTCGACACCGGATCTGGAGTCCTGTTTGTTCTGTTCAAGTCGTCATCGGTTCTGGAGTCCTGTTCGTTCTGTTCGAGTCGTCATCGTGTCTGGAGTTTAGACGGATATGGAGTCTTCTTTGTTGTATTCGCTTAATCAACTGCGTTAGAGTCATTTTGCTGTACTATAGTCATCAGATGTAGAGACCGACTTGCTATACTCCATATACTCCTATAGTCCTCTTTGTCTTAATTGCCTAGTCATCGTATCTGGGGTCTTGTTCGTGGTACTCGCATAGTCATCGTATCTGGAGTTTTGTTCCTTGTACTCGTGTAGACATCGGATGTCTAGCCGCTTTGTTTTACTCGGGTAGCCATCGGATCTGGAGTCCTGTTAGATTTACTGGGGTAGTACATAGATGTGTTGTGCTGCTTTCTGTACTCGGGTAGTCATCGGATCTGCTGTAATCATGTAGTCATCTTATCTGGGGTCATATTTGCTGTACTCGGGTAGTGATCGTATCTAGTATTATTTTCCCTCTACACCTCCTCAGGTCATCGTATCTGGACTCCTGTCTGCTATACTGGGGGAGACCTTGTATGTGTTACTCTATTCCGGTACTTATTTGATCTGGATTCGTGTTTGCTGTACTCGGGTAGTTATAGTCTATGGAGTACTGTTCTCTGTACTCGGGTAGTCACTGGATCTGGAGTCCTCATTAATGTACATAGGTAGTCATCTGATACGTTGACCAGTTCGATGTACGCTGGTAGTCAGTTGATATGGAGTCCTGTTTGCTTTATACAGTAATCTTTGGATTCGTATTCCAGTTTGCTGTAATCGTATAGGCATCAGTTCTAGATTCATACTTGATGTACTCGTGCAGACATCGCCGTATTCTTGTAGTCATTAGATCTGGAATCCTGTTTGCTGTATACAGGCAGTCATAGAATTTGGAGTTTTGTAAGCTCAACTTGGTTAGTCAGTGCATTGGGATTCCTTTGTACTCTGATAGTCGCAGCATCTGGAGTCCGTTTCGATGTGCATCGTGTCTGGATTCTTGTTTCCTGCACGCGGGCCGACATCGTATCTGGATCCGTATTATCCCTACTTGCGTTGTCATCGTATCTGGAATCCTTTTAAATGTACTTGGTTTGTCAGCCTGTCTGGATTCCTGTTTGCAGTACGCGGGTAGTCATCGTGTGTGGAGTCCTATGATCACTACTCGTGTAGTCATCGCATCTGGAGTATTGTTAGATGTACTTGTGTTGTCATCGTGTCTGGAGTCCTATTTTCCCTACACGCGGAGTGATCGCATCTGAAGTATTGTTAGATATACTTGGGTTGTCATCGTGTCTGGAGTCCTATTTTCCCTACTCGCGTACTCATCGCATCTGGAGTATTGTTAGATATACTTGGGTTGTCATCGTGTCTGGTGTCCCATTTTCCCTTCTCACGTAGTCATCGCATCTGGAGTATTGTTAGATGTACTTGTGTTGTCATCGTGTCTGGAGTCCTATTTTCCCTACTCGCGTAGTCATCGCATCTGGAGTATTGTTAGATATACTTTGGTTGTCATCGTGTCTGGAGTCGTATTTTCCCTACTCGCGTAGTCATCGCATCTGGAGTATTGTTAGATGTACTTGGGTTGTCATCGTGTCTGGAGTCCTATTTTCCCATCTCGCGTCGTCATCGCATCTGGAGTATTGTTAGATATACTTGGGTTAACATCGTGTCTGGAGTCCGATTTCCCCAACTCGCGTAGTCATCGCATCTGGAGTATTGTTAGATGTACTTGTGTTGTCATCGTGTCTGGAGTCTTATTTTTCCTACACGCGTAGTCATCGCATCTGGTGTATTGTTAGTTGTACTTGTGTTGTCATTGTGCCTGGAATCTTATTTTCCCTACTCGCGTAGTCATCGCATCTGGAGTATTGTTAGATGTACTTTTTATTGTCATCGTGTCTGAGTCCTATTTTCCCTCCTCGCGTAGTCATCGCATCTGGAGTATTGTTAGATTTACTTGTGTTGTCATCGTGTCTGGTCCAAAGTCCTATTTTCCCTACTCGCGTAGTCATCGCATCTGGAGTATTGTTAGATATACTTTGGTTGTCATCGTGTCTGGAGTCCTATTTTCTCTACTCGCGTAGACATCGCATCTGGAGTATTGTTAGATATACATGGGTTAACATCGTGTCTGGAGTCTTATTTTCCCTACACGCGTAGTCATCGCATCTGGAGTATTGTTATATATACTTGGGTTGTCATTGTGTCTGAAGTCCTATATTCCTTTCTCGCGTAGTCATCGCATCTGGAGTATTGTTAGATATACTTGGGCTGTCATCGTGTCTGGAGTCCTATTTTCCCTACTCGAGTAGTCATCGCATCTGGTGTATTGTTAGTTGTACTTGTGTTGTCATTGTGCCTGGAGTCTTATTTTCCCTACTCGCGTAGTCATCGCATCTGGAGTATTGTTAGATGTACTTGGGTTGTCATCATGTCTGGAGTCCTATTTTCCCTCCTCGCGTAGTCATCGCATCTGGAGTATTGTTAGATGTACTTGTGTTGTCATCGTGTCTGGAGTCCTATTTTCCCTACTCGCGTAGTCATCGCATCTGGAGTATTGTTAGATATACTTTGGTTGTCATCGTGTCTGGAGTCCTATTTTCTCTACTCGCGTAGTCATCGCATCTGGAGTATTGTTAGATATACATGGGTTAACATCGTGTCTGGAGTCTTATTTTCCCTACGCGCGTAGTCATCGCATCTGGTGTATTGTTAGTTGTACTTGGGTTGTCATTGTGTCTGAAGTCCTATATTCCTTTCTCGCGTAGTCATCGCATCTGGAGTATTGTTAGATATACTTGGGCTGTCATCGTGTCTGGAGTCCTATTTTCCCTACTTGAGTAGTCATCGCATCTGGTGTATTGTTAGTTGTACTTGTGTTGTCATTGTGCCTGGAGTCTTATTTTCCCTACTCGCGTAGTCATCGCATCTGGAGTATTGTTAGATATACTTGGGTTGTCATTGTGTCTGAAGTCCTATATTCCTTTCTCGCGTAGTCATCGCATCTGGAGTATTGTTAGATATACTTGGGCTGTCATCGTGTCTGGAGTCCTATATTCCCTACTCGCGTAGTCATCGCATCTGGTGTATTGTTAGTTGTACTTGTGTTGTCATTGTGCCTGGAGTCTTATTTTCCCAACTCGCGTAGTTATTGCATCTGGAGTATTGTTAGATATACTTGGGTTGTCATTGTGTCTGGAGTCCTATTTTCCCTTCTCGCGTAGTCATGGCATCTGGAGTACTGTTAGATATACTTGGGTTGTCATCGTGTCTGGTGTCCCATTTTCCCTTCTCACGTAGTCATCGCATCTGGAGTATTGTTAGGTATACTTGGGTTGTCATCGTGTCTGGAGTCCCATTTTCTCTACTCGCGTAGTCATCGCATCTGGAGTATTGTTAGATATTCTTGGGTTATCAACGTGTCTGGATTCTTATTTTCCCTACTCGCGTAGTCATCGCATCTGGAGTAATGTTAGATATACTTGGGTTGTCATTGTGTCTGGAGTCCTATATTCGTTTCTCGCGTAGTCATCGCATCTGGAGTATTGTTAGATATACTTGGGCTGTCATCGTGTCTGGAGTCCTATTTTCCCAACTCGCGTAGTCATCGCATCTGGAGTATTGTTAGATATACTTGGGTTGTCATCGTGTCTGGAGTCCTATTTTCCCTTCTCGCGTAGTCATCGCATCTGGAGTATTGTTAGATATACTTGGGCTGTCATCGTGTCTGGAGTCCTATTTTCCCTACTCGCGTAGTCATCGCATCTGGAGTATTGTTAGTTGTACTTTTGTTGTCATCGTGTCTGGAGTCCTATTTTCCCTACTCGCGTAGTCATCGCATCTGGAGTATTGTTAGATATACTTGGGTTGTCATTGTGTCTGGAGTCCTATATTCTCTACTCGCGTAGTCATCGCATCTGGATTATTGTTAGATATACTTGGGTTGTCATCGTGTCTGGAATCCTATTTTCCCTACTCGCGTAGTCATCGCATCTGGAGTATTGTTAGATATACTTGGGTTGTCATCGTATCTGGAGTCCTATTTTCCCTACTCGCGTAGTCATCGCATCTGGAGTATTGTTAGATGTACTTTGGTTGTCATCGTGTCTGGTTTGGCACCATGCAACCAGGCAGAGAAAGAAAGGCAGAAAGGGAAAGAAAGAAAAGAAGAAAGGAAGGGAAAAGTGAGATGACATCCGAATCATAGGTGATAAGCGAACACACACACGGCTAAGAGGCAATAAAAAAGGGTTTATTTGATAAGTGGCAAATGGCGAATGAGTGTCATTACAATGACAATGAGATTTGAGTGGGTAGGGAAGTGTTATCTTATTATATGAAAACAAACTATTGGTATGGGAAGGCATCTTATTATCAACACAGACCACCGGCCAAGGGAAAAATTCAAGTGAAAATGTTATTTCGATCGGTGACGAAAAGAAACAGGCGACTAAAAAAGACTTTGGACAGATATGAAAATTAAAGGCCACCTACGAGTAATCGTTGACCGATTTTCCTACTTGGCCTGCGCGAATGGAATTGTTCGCCAAAGAAAGTCCACTTGAAAACGTTAATTTTGATAATTGACAAAACACAAGTGTAGCTACAGAGCCTTAGTTAGATAAGGAAAATTAAAATCCCACACAAGCAGTCTCGCTAACTAACTTCTTTTCGACAAACAACCTTTGCCTGCGATAATAAATTTATGTCATCAGGAATATGTGCCGAAGTAAAATGGGTGGGGACCCAGGGGTGTTTTTCTTTCTTGCTTGGAGACGTCAGACTGACTGAAAACTTGTGGATGATTCTTTTTTGAGGTCATGTTAAGAATACCAACCATCTTGATAAATTAGCGATAAAATACCTGACGAAAGCCACGTGTAGAACAAGAATTATGACCCCATTGTTCATATTTTCCCGTTGGTGGCCAGAGAAATGATACGGCGATTAAGGAAGAAAAGGAAAAGCAAATGATAATTTTTTTTTAGTTAAGCAAGATATTTTTTTCCGAAACAAAGCCGCGGATTGTTCACGCCCCACTAAGACATCATTGGTCAAGTGGTGATCACGTGACGCATGAAGGAGGAGGAAAGATACCCGACCAAGACCTCATTGGCCGAGAGTGATCACGTGACGCACGAAGAAGGCAGTCGACGCCCCCTTCCAGAGTATAAGTATGAGAAGCTGCTACGAAGAAGTGGGGAGGGCAGTTCACGCCCCTCAGAAGTATGGTGAGAAAGTGGGAGTGAAAAAAGTTACCAAAAATGGAAAAGAGTGGAAAATCCCTAACCAGAAATAAAAGAGCTGGATATGTTTTTAGAATTATTGAGGAACCCCCCGGACGCCAACAGACCCACCACGGTTTTTGTCGGCGTCAATAAAAGCCAGGCCTTAACAGGCAGAAATCAGTTCGGGCCCTGGCGGCAGAGATGAGTGTCCAGAGTGTTCGCGCTCCAGTTTCCAGAGTTGAAGCCGCTTCGAGATAGCTGACCAAGATTCACGCAAAATTCTGGACTCCTCTTCAACCAAGAACAATTAATTTGAAGAGCGACTTAGGACCAGACCACCGAAATAAGTTTTTTTTTCCACTTTCGTCCAAAGACATACCGAAACACAAATTTCTTAGAGAGAAAACAACTTGAAGCGTTAAAACTTGCCTAGCGAAAACGACGTGTCACAATCCACAGAACGGGTCGGGAGATAGATGCAGTCCTATGTATCGAACAACTAGACATAATGTTTGTTACCTTTTTCTTTGATACTTTGAACTTTTTGAGTTTTCATTTTATTTTCTTTTATGCATATTTGTGTGTTATCACCCCCGTTGAACTCAATTTGCATTACGGCCCCAACCACTGTTTGATCTCGTCTGTCTAAGATCAATTTACAACATGGGTAGGCAGACTGGAGATCAATGCAGTTACCTTGGTAACCAGGCGTTGGAAGCGAGTTGGGAACGGCGAGGCTGATATCAAATCTAACCAGATTCCCACCCGAATCACCAAAAGGTTAGAACGTCACATTTGGGTGCCGCGACCGATACCAAGCCAGTTGGTCGTCACAGGACGAGACAACACGACTGACGCGACAGGCGGACGTCACGTTTGGAGCAGCGACACCCGGACGGAGCAGCGAGGAGCGAACAGCTGGCGCCGCGGCGAAGACGTCACAAGTGGTGCTGTTTGAGGACGTCACAACTTGCGCCATGGTAGAGCAGGATAGAACGCTGCGACCGCGGGACGACGTCACACTGGAGTCCTATTTTCCCTACTCGTGTAGCCATCATATCTGTAATATTTTTAGATATACTTGTGTTATCATCTTGTCTTGAATCTTATTTTCCTTACTCACGAAGTCATCGTATCTGGAGTATTGTTGGCTGTCCTTGGGTTGTCATTGTGCTTGGATTTTTGTTTGCTCTACGTGGGAAGTCATCGTGACTGTAGTCCTATTTTCCCTACACGCGTAGTCATCGTATCTATAGTCCTGTTTGCTGTACTTGGTTAGTCATCGTATCTGTCGTCTGCATACTCTACTCGGGTAGCCATCGGATCAGTTGTCCTGTCCGCTCTAACTGGGTATTCATCTGATCTGGTGTCATGTTTGCTGTACTCGGGCTGTCATCGGATTTTGCATCCTGTTTGCTGTACTTGTGAAGTCATTGGATCTGGCATCCTGTTTGCTGAATTTCGGTTTTCATCGATTATGGAGTACAGCTCGCTATAATCAGGTTGTCACCGTTTCTATTCTCCTGTTTGCTCTACTGCCGTAGTCACAGGATCTAGAATGTTTATTCTTGTATTCGGATAATCATCGGCATGTGAACATGCGCTTAGTTTAAATGCATAAATAATAAGCATTATAGAGACAAGCTGTATTTCGTAATCTGAATTCATGTGTGTGCGTGTTTGTATCATGGCGTGTGATAGTTTATGTATGTGTCTCTGTGTCTTTTGCGTGTGTATTTGATGATTTTATTTATATGTGATTGTATGTCTGTATAATTTATTTAATCTGTTTTATCTTCCCAGGTGAAATGGACAGGTAACAGTTCCACGACTAGCATCGACACTTTTTATCGCTCACACAACAATGAAAGGATCTCACTTTCTTGCGGTGGTTCCTGTGGGTCTTGTCATCCAATAGGAGATATAATTTTGCGACAGAATCCATAAGAAATCATTATTATTATTATTATTATTATTATTATTCGGTTTATCTATTTCCTACACGCATATCTTTGATCTTCTTTTTAACGTCATATTTAGATCGTTTTTCTGCGATCGTTAAAGAAACAATATCTATAGGAAATACCGAATAGCTTCTTTGAACTTTAGTTTTTAGTTTTCTTTGAATTTTAGTTTGATGCTAATCCGAATTAAAATAATATTTATTCCAAATAATTTTTTTAAAATAAATTTTCAATCAATCAAAATTTCGACATTTTTCTAACATTGACACATTCACTGGTCATTCATTGATTTATCGAACCTCCGTTTATGTCCTAATAAATAGGAACAGCAAATTTAAAAATCTCTTAACGAATCTAATATTTATACGATAGATATGTTTCGAAGTCATTTCGTAAACGTAAAGATTACTTAACTGGATTTTATGAAAATCATGACTATTTCTCGGTTGACACATAATGATAATAACGTCTATTTACATAATGTAGTTCAAAGGTTAAAAATACAAACTGCATAACTGCACCCCTGATTTTTTTGCCAGAAAACTGAAGCTAAAAATTAAGAAACACGTTACATCTGAATTGCAATAATCAAGATATTCGTATTTATGTTTTTAAATAAATTACCTTTAAATTCTTCTAACCAATATTTTAAGAGAAATTCATTTTTTTCTATACAAGTTCATGAAATCTATTAGAATTAATAATGTACATTAGTACATTAAAAATAGTTTTCTTCTAGTCAGATGATACTTTTGTTTTAATACATTGCTTTTGTTTTTGTTTTAGTTTCTTATCTGTTTGATGTCATAAAATATCTAATTGTACACAATGTGTTTTTCGAAATATTCTGAATTATTATATAACGTATTACTTTTCTGATAGGTAAAAGTAGTCAAAGACAGTAATTCAGATATATTTCCTTTTTGAACACCCATAACAAGAATAAAGTAACAGTTGCTAAAATAAAAAAAAAGTATTTCTGTCACCTGGCATGGAAGGGTGAATTAAACTAAAGGAAGTGTGTAGAAATATAAAAGAGGTCGGCATACATCCCTCTATGGATTTCAGCATGTCAGAGAGCGAAAAATTAAAATTAAATTTTAAGGAAACTCTGGATACCAAAAGTGCAATAATCAAGATATTCTGATTTATGTTTAAAAATAAATTATCTTTAAATTTTTCTAATATTTTAAGAGAACATATTTTTTTCTATACAAGTTTATAAAATTTATTAGAATTAACAATGTGAACTTTTTAGTACATTAAAAGTAGTTTTCTTCTAGTGAAATGATACTTTTCAGTTCAGCGATTTAATTTTTTTTTATCTTTTTGAAGTTATAAAATATATAATTGTACACAATGTGTTTTTTAATCACTTTAAATTATCATATATTACTTTTCCTATAGGGAACAGTAGTCAAAGGCGCTAATTTATTATTATTTTTTATTTCCTTTTTGAACACCCATACCACAATTAAACTAACATTTAAAAAATAAAAAAAGAAACCCTTTAAAAAGGGTGATTCTGGAAAATGCATTCAGTTTTTCATTATTTATAAAAGTAACTTTTCTTTATAAAAATAACTTTTCTTTATTTATAGAAATAACTTTTCTTTATAAAAATATCTTTTCTTTATTTATAAAAATAAATTTTTTCACGAACATCAACGGAATGAATTTTAAAATCGCACTGCAAAATTAAAAGTATTTTGTACAATAAACATTATCTTTTTTTTTTCACTCCAATCTGAAACTAAATATCGTATTTTAATAAATTATGCAAGCACCAACTGCTAGAAAATTAATTTTTAAGTTTTATTGAATTATTTTTATAAGATGAATTGTCAGTATGTTCATATGTACATGTTTTACTGAGATAATATTTTCATGGATTTTTAATTATATAATTGTAAAAAAAAACAAAAACAAAAAACATTGCCGAACACTGGGCATATTAATAATCGAAGAGAAAAATACCAAACAAGTAACAAAGAAAATGAAAAAAAAGAGAACATACCAATATTTATTCAATAATTACAATGTTCCGTCTCCAAACATAAACAATAACGAAGCTAATGATGTGGAAATTAAGAAAATTCGTAAAAAACGAATGAATAACAAAAATAATGTTGAAAATGGATTCAGCTTTTCGATTCTTCAAGCATGTCTTTAATGACATAAAATTCTTCTTACGAACAGCAACGGAATGAATTTAAAAACAGCACTGTAAAATTAAGAATATGTTTTACAATAAATACTGTCCAGATTTTCCGACCAATCTGAAAGGAAATGACGTATTTTATTAAATTATTCACACCTCAACTGCCAGAAAAATTAATTTTTAAGATTTATTGAATTAATTTTTATAAAATTTTGGATGAATTTTCAGGATGTTCACAATTGATATTGCATGCATATTTTATTGACATAATATCTTTTCAGATTTTTCCTTTCTAAAAAAAACATTGACGAATAATCGGCAAATAAATGACGAGTAATTGCAAATACAAAACTGTTAACAAAGAAAAATAAAAATATATTAATTCTTTGTGAAACCATTATCTCCTGAAAATTACAAATTAATCTAAAGAAGTGAAAACGCATAGCCAAAAATGTTTATAAGGGAATCAGTGTGAGTACCATCCTTGATTTTAGTCTAATTCCAAATCATTGTTTCTGTTTTGGAAAACATTAACTTATGTCCTATCATTTGGAACACTTGGTAGATGATCTTACTTTTCTGTTCAAGATCATTGTTATCCCAACTAAAATATAGGCATATCTCTATTCGCCATCAGGACATCGGGCACAGTGGGGGGGGGGAGCAGGGTTGTTGTCTTCTAATGATAGACACGTTTAAGATGTGGTAGGAAATGCCTAAATGGTCAAGTCCATTTCATAATATTATTGTTTGTAAATAAAACATAGGAATATTCATCCAATAATTACAATGTCTGTCTACAAACATAAACAATAACAAAGCTAACGATGAAAAAATTAAGAAAGCTTTTAAAAGAACTAAGGAATAATAAAGTATCAAGACTGATATTTTGAAAAAATAGATTACTTTGTCGCTGAAGTCAATAACAATTTCCTTTATATTATAAAAGAAGTTTGGAATCTGAAATGCGCCCATAAAAGTGGGGTCTATAATGTTTTAATTCATGAGCCTCATACACACAGAGGTATCTCAATTAGATCCATCATTGGTGAAAGTATTTCGTTCTGGTAAGGGATTTAATGGTGGCATCTCTGTCATTAAACAATTCCAAGAAATTACTTACCTTTCTAATTGGAAACTGTATACCTGCCTCCGAATCCATCGAATGTATTGATCTACAGTGTTTCGATCCTGATGAGAACCCCAAATACAGAAATATTTCAAGATTTATCAGGAATACGACAATGAGTAAATGTGAACCCTAGTCTATTAATCTCTCCTCGACTAGACCCTGCGAATTTACTATCACAAATCTTAGGAAGTATGCACTGACCATTTATGAATTCCATACCACATCTTAAAGGAGTCTACCAATAGAAGACAACAACCTTGCTTCTTCCCCCCGCCCTTGCCGGATGTACTGATGACGAATAAGGATATGCCCATATCATAGTTGGTATCAGAATGATCTCGAACAGAAAATCAACATCGTCTACCAAGTGTTCTGGAATTGGACTCAAATCAAAGATGGCACTCATCCTGAATCCGTCATAAAAATTCCAAGTTTAGAATTAGTAAATAGTAAACACTTCAGATTCCTCGAAGTATGGATCAGTTATGAAAAAAAATTATCTATAGAAGAAAATGAAACTGAACATAGAATAGACTGTACCAAATGTTGTTTCTCCTAACATCGTAAATGGCTAAAAACCAAAAACATCAACCTGAGAACTGGATTCATGGTCTTAAATAGTCTCATCGGATCGAGATATTCATCTGGATGCTATGTATGGCACGAAACCTTATCAGAAATACATAAACTCTTAACTGTATACAGCAGTTTTCTAAGATCATTGATGAAAAATAACAACAGCGGTTCTTGACAGTAGACCTTTTTGAACAATGCGGATGGTAACTACAGATTGACATACAAAGAATTTTCTAAAGTCACAAAAAGCAAATCACTTGAGGACTACCAACTTCAGCAACAACTAAAATAGATAGCATAAGTAACCCGAAGAGAAAACACTAACATTATAAAGATGCTGACATTCCACACTACTTCAAGCAAAAGCTTAGGATGGAAATCTCTGTCAATACTTGAAAGAGCGATAACAGTTACTAGTCTTGCAAAAACCTATTTTCCTGAAGAAATTGTTTTAAAAGAAACATTTTATAAATTTCAACCGAAAGATGTACTGGCTGATTGGTCCATTAATACCAAATGTTTCCTTGTGGGGGAAAATGGCTAATATTAACATTGTTTTGAAGGAAATCCTAAGAAATCATTACTATTATAATTTGCATTATTAATTCCTGACGGGTTATCTACGACTGATATTTGTGCTTACGTCATTGATATCTGTCCCTACGTCATTGATATATGTGCTTACGTCATTGATATCAGCATACAAATGGTAAATAATTGAATATTTTCGTATTTTTTTAACCCTGTTTCTTTCAAATAGAAATGTATGCACACTGTTGGTCTTTAATTAAATGATATTTTCCAATTTTTACAAATAAAACACATAAATATATATATGTATTTGTTTTTTCATTATCTGTCTATATTTCTGACATGAAGTATTATGTACACTATTTACATTATTCGGACTATTGTCCTCATCTTTCTCGCCATATTTATTACAACATTTCAGTCATTGTACGCTCCAGCCTTTTTCAGGTGGTTGGAATGTCGAACTGAAGAAGGCAGGAGCGTACAACGGCCGAAACGTTGTAATAAATATGGCGCAACGATGAGGACAATAGTCCGAATAATGTAAATAGTGTATTTATTTTTTATTTAAAATCTATCATATAAAATATGCGAAAGGAAATTTGTTTTGCAAGTAGCTATTAAGAACAGGAGAATATCACACAAGACATGATTTATATATTACTACGTAAACATTGTGTCACGTACGAAAAGAAAGAAATAATTACTCACTTTAAAAAGTAAAAGGGGGAAAAGAGTAAGGAGACAGCACACATGTCTGAGGGTGTTTTTGTTTCATTTGTCTCCGTCCATTCACCCACATTTACCCCCACCCCTGCTTTTCTTTTCGTTTTCCACTAGCTTTCTTTCTAATCGCTGTCTACGTCATTGATATATGTGCTTACGTCATTGACATATGTACAACGTCATTGATATCTGTGCTTACGTCATTGACATATGTACAACGTCATTGACGGTCTTCTTCTGTCTTCATTCTAACCTTAGCTAGCCACAAACACTGACCCAAACATATCAACAATAGTCCTACCACCAAAACAACTCATTCTCTCCTAACTTTCTTACGACATCCACCGTAATACCTCATTGTCTCTATGAAATCCTAACTAGTCCCCATATGTACATTTTAAACTTATCAAATTTTATTTCAGAGAACAATAAAATTAAATTTTGTTTGAATAAAACCATGCTAATCATTTGAGGCACATAATGCTTTATGAGTTCAAGAAAGAAAACTCAGCAGCCGAAGCGGCTAGAAACATTCACTTATTTTATAGAGAGGAATGTGTGAATGAAAGAACTTGCAGAATATGGTTTGCAAAATTCAGAGGTTGAGATTTTACCCTTGAAGATGAAGATCGAACCGGACGTACAGTTGAGTTTGATGAAAAGCTTCTTGAAGCAGCGCTTGAAGAAAATCTTGCTTTATCAGTTGAGGAATTGGCAGTGTTTCCCAGTTCAAACCACACAACTATTCATCGTTATCTTCAAGAACTTGGAAAAGTTCCTAAACTTGGAAAATGGGTGATCATGAATTGTCTGAAAACAACCTCAAATCCCGGGTTGACATCTGCTCTTCTCTCCATTCTTGCCAACTTGTTTCACCTTTTTTGGATAGACTTGTGACTGGCGACAAAAAATGGATCTTTTATCGAAATGTTAAGCATCGTAGACAATGGCTTGGTAAAGGGGAAGGAACCCAGCCACAGCCGAGAAGGGAACTTCATGAGCAAAAGGTTCTTCTTTCAATTTGGTGGGATCGCCAAGGAATAATCCACTTTGAATTCTTACCACCTAATGCAACAATTAATGCTCAAATATACTGTCAGCAATTAGAGCGTTTGAACAGAGCTTTGAGGAAAAAAAAGAAGACCTGCTCTAGTGAATCGAAATGAGGTGATGTTTCATCAGGACAATGCGCGAACCCACACAGCAAGAATCACGTCACAAAAGATCGAAGAACTTGGTTGGGAGAAAATTCCTCATCCACCTTATTCTCCCAATCTTGCTCCTTCAGACTACCATTTGTTTCGTAGCTTACAGAATCATTTGGAAGAAACAGCTTTTGTAACACAGGAAGAGGTTAAAACTGACATTTGTGAGTTCTTCGAATCAAAGCCAAAAGAATTTTACAGTAATGGAATTAGTAAGCTTGTTAATAGATGGAAGGAAGTCATAGATAAACAGGGAAAATACATTGTTGATTGAATCTGTAATTAAATGTAACATTTGGTCACTTGTTTTCTTTATTCAAAATTCGGACAGAACTTATGGGATGACCTGATATTTCTGGAGAGCGAATTTTTCATTAATAAGATTTTTGAACAGGTAGGTGTGAAAAGGCCAGCTCTGGGAGCTTTCACGAATTAAAGATTTCCTTTAATTTGGAACTTTTGGAAGAAGGAAATTCATGTAATAAGTCTCTAAGTTTTGTTATATTTTCTGAAATGTCTGGAAATATGAAGAAAGGAATGAATTCTTTGCGTACGTTCAATTTGTCCTTCGCTAACCCAAATGTTAGACAATTTTGGCAGCATGATTTAAACTTTAACTATTACTAAATCTAAATAGGTCCCTGAAGTTATTCCAAATCGCATAGCGGGCAACCTTCAAATTATTTTCCCGATATATAAATAAAGAAAATAAGGACAAAGAGAGATTGTAAATAGTTTCAGATTGGAAGCTGTGGCGCGTCATGATCATAACTCTTGTAGGGACGTGAGACATAAAAGTAGAAGTATCCTATGAGTGAAGAGAATAAGGATGAAGAGAGACAGGAAGTTGTGGATAGCCATTATCGCACCTCTTGAAGTGACGTGAAACATAAACGTATAAAAATTATCCGATAGATGAAGAGAATGAGGATAAAGAGAGATTGTAAATAGTCAATAGTCGGAGACGGGAAGTTGTGGATAGTCATGATCGCACCTCTTGAAGTGACGTGAAACATAAACGTATAAAAATTATCCGATAGATGAAGAGAATAATGAGGAAGCAAGGTTGTAAATGGTTAATAGTTAAAGACGGGAAGCTGTGGAGCGTCATGATCAAAACTCTTGCAAATCTTATTTCTGTTGTTATGTCTCCTGGTGCAGGATAGTTGCACATAAAATTTATCGACATTAATAGCCAATCATAATGGTGGTTAACAGACCAATTAGTGATTTTTAGTCTGCCTTCGTATACGTAGATATATACATACATATGTACATACATACATAGATACATATTAAACATTTATTAAATCAAAATATACAGAGAGAAAAGGGAGAGGGATTTATAGATATGAAATCAAAATGGTTCTTATTTTTGACTTCTTTTTTTACTGAGCTATTTATTTTATTCCTTCAAACACACACACACACAAACACACACACACACACATATATATATATATATATATAGTGATTTTCCAGGCGTAGCTTGGATGTGGCACAAGGCCGAAAGTAAGGGGCACCTAGAGAGGATCGAACTCACCACTCATTCGTAATTGTTTTAGCGATATAAGCTTGCTAACCGTTAGACTACCTCAAGGTGCCCTAAACACACACACACGCACACACACACACACATATATATATATATATATATATACATATATGAAAAAAATATATATATATATGAAAAACATATATATATATATATATATATATATATATATATATATATATATATATATATATATATATATATATAAAAAAATACTTAAACCTATGGCTTTACTTTGACTGAAAAGAAATGGAAAATGATAAAAGATGGAGACATTTCATTTTTTGAAGATCGTTTTTGAGAGGAAAGCTGATCGGTTGAACTCTCTGCCTTCGTGCGGGGAGGAACCTGAACTAGGCTACGCCGAAGGGCGGAGTCTCTTTCGGGAGGTTAAACCCATTCATACGAGTTCAAAGGGCATATTTTGGGCCGAGCCGACGGACTCGGAGATCCCACATGATGTGCCACATGATGCCCTCGTGGGGGGTTGACTAAATACTCTTCCGTCTGAAGTCTGGAGTTCAGTCTGAAGTCTGCAGTGAAGTCCGTCAGAGCGAGTCAGTCAGTCGACTCAGAGGCAGTCCAAAACAGAGTCGCGTTCAGAAAATTACTACTAAACCTGATTGTTCATTCTAACACTTTCTTCTTCTCTGTATATATTCCCGTTTGCAATATATGTGTGTTATTTCATATCCGTATTCGAGTTCTTCTTTATTGGTTTTACCTTGGACTATCAGCATGGTAGAAGGAACCGAACCATAACACACACACACAACACAAACACACACACACACATATATATATATATATATATATATATATTTGTGTGTATGTATGTATATACTCAGTCTGACATAGATAGAACTAGAGAGAAGGGGAGAGATGAACAGATTTAGATAGATACAGGGTTGAGTCAAATGTTAGTTCATATTTCTATCCTGAATTATTAGTTGAAACAAATTACACATGAATGGGGTTTATGTCTCCAGGTTTGTTGCTCATAAAATTGATCGCCCAGTAATAGCCAATCAGAATTGTGGATAACAGAACAATTAGTAATTTTCAATCTGCCTTCACATATGTACATACACATACATATATGCAGAGAGAAATGGAAAGAGATTTATAGATATGAAATCCCAATGATTGTTATTTTTGCCTTTTTTAATGATCTTTTTATTTTCTACCATCAACATACACACACACAGGCGTAATATATATATATATATATATATATATATATATATATATATATATGTGTGTGTGTGTGTGTGTGTGTGTGTGTGTGTGTGTGTGTTTTTTGGAGACATTTCATTTTTGAAGATCGTATATGAGAGGAAAGCCATAGCCAAAGTTGGATGGCCTGGAAACTTTGTTTTCAACCTAATATATCTAATCAGTCTGACATAGACAGAATGACAGAGATGGACAGATTTAGATCGACACGTGGTTGATTTAAATGTTTTTTCGACATGTCAATCTTTAATTAAGAGTTGGAAAAAATAACATATGAATGGAGTTTATTCATTAAAATATTTTCCATCTTGCCTGGTGCAAACGTCATGCTAGAAGCTTAATTCCACGTTTATGGCATTTGGCTGGTTTAGAGGGAAAGACAATTCCTCCACTCGCTTTCAACCTCACCCACAATGCTGAAACACATAAAATATGACAATCTGATGGTACAACCTTTGAACTTTAGACAGGTTAAGGTAGCACTTCAGGCTCCCAAGGTTCCTCAGAAACCATTGGACAACAAGTTTGACTGAAACACACAGATAAAAAGATAGAAGATAAAGAATAGAAGGAGCATAGATAGATAGATAGATAGATAGATAGATAGATAGATAGATAGATAGATAGATAGAAACAGACTGAGAATAGATAGATAGATAGATAGATAGATAGATAGATAGATAGATAGATAGATAGATAGATAGATAGATAGATAGATATGAACAGAATGAGATAGGGATGGATAGATACATAGGAACAGAATGATAGATAGATAGATAGATAGATAGATAGATAGATAGATAGATAGATAGATAGAAGGAAACAGACTGAGAATTAGTAGATAGATAGATAGATAGATAGATAGATAGATAGATAGATAGATAGATATGAACAGAATGAGAGGGATAGATAGATAGATAGATAGATAGAATGAAGATAGATAGAATGAGAGAGGGATAGATAGATAGATAGATAGATAGATAGATAGATAGATAGATAGATAGATAGAAAGATAGGAAAAGATAGATAGATAGATAGATGGAGAGAGAGAGAGAGGGAGGAAGATATGAACAGAATGAGAAAGGCATAGGTAGATACATAGATCTGAACAGAATGAGAGTGGGATAGATAGATAGATAGATAGATAGATAGATAGATAGATAGATAGATAGATATGAATGGAATGAGAGAGGGATAGATAGATAGATAGATAGATAGATAGATAGATAGATAGATAAATATGAATGTACATAGATAGAATATTAGCATCGCACAGATTTCTTTGTACTGCACCCTCTATACTTCTAAAATCAGAAATACATACTTATGGACAGATATATGCCTATATGTTTCCTTTCTACATGGACGAATCAAAATTGCATAAAATTCACACAAAATTTTTCTCTGCTAATAAATGTTGATATGATTAATAATTGAAAAAATTTATAGTCCACTCGTAAAATCTGAAAAAAAGTCATTTGTACGTAAATCGAGATTTGAATATCATTTCTATATCAATAGGTTCATTGTTTTTTTTCTCGATCGATATCAGTAATAAAAACACACTCCTCAAAACTAATGGTCAAACCAGACTAGCTCGTTAACCATTACACTAAGGCAACCGTCCATGTAAACTGTTGTCATACATGATATATAAATATATATTATATGATATAGAAAGAGAGGGGAAATTAAATAAACTAAATTTACTTGCTTTTTAAAATACGTTTTGTGTAAATAATCTATCCGAATAAATTCCCATATTGTCATCACATTTTTGATGAAATATCTTCACATTGTGATTATAGAACAGCCAAAAAAAGTGAAATGTTGTAAGAACCTGAACCAAATTTGAAGCTGGATGATCTAGCGATTAAAGCACTTTATATATATATATATATATATATATATATATATATATATATATATATATATATATATATATATATTCGACTGGGTAAATTTCATTCCCTTTTAATTAGAATAGCATTTTTAATTCAAACGTATCGTCAGGCATATCACGTGGTGCCACAAATACATTAAGTGTCTTGTTTTGTAAAAGATCCCTATTGTATTTATACAACGATTTATTTAAATTTCTCGTGGTTTCTCTTAAGTAAATCTTATGGCAATTCTTACCGGCGATAGATTAAATTCCTTCTTCAAGTTTTAGCTCAATTTGTTCTGTATTTATTAAGTCTTTTAGTAACTTCAAAGCAGTTTTAACAAATCCTTATCTATAAAAGGCAGGATGTGTGTGTGTTTGTAACGCATGCACGGCCGCAATTTTCGACTGATTTGCACCAAAATTTACATGCACTTGCTCCAAGTTAGCGGGAAGGCCAAGACCGACTTTGCATTTCCCAACTCCCATCGGTAGTGGAAATTATCGATTTTTTCATGCTTCTACGGCAGTTTTCATGTAGTTGTCGGTTATTTTGCACTGGCCAGAGTGAAAACCAATAGCTGGCTGCCACGAATAGGCAGGAAGATTCTATTGGCCAACGTGAGCACCAACAACTGACTGACACGGGTGTTAACTAGCATGCTAGCATCCCCCCCCAAAAAAAATCGATAGCTGCATTCGTCACCTGTCCCAAAATGCTATTTTGATATATTTTTTTTGTAGGCAAAATGAAACATCATTTTTTATTTATGAATAAATCCAAGATATATAAACCATAACAACATATATTGATTGACACAATATCCAATATACCTAAATAAATAATTTCATTTATTATTTCAGATTATATTATAGCCTCGTATGGAGGCTATATTCTGTAGCTTAATTTTTCATTCATTGATTTCGCTAAATCGTTTTTCAATGAAAACTTTAACACTACTTGTATAAGTTTTTTTTATTGCTTCTATGTGTGAATATTGTTTTTCATTATCTTTTAATGATGAGCCACACATTTTCTGTAGGATCTAGCGTTCTCCGTCTTCTAGTGAAATATTGCATAAAGAGATTGGCATGTCTGATGGAGGCGTAACGGAAGCTGTGACATCATCCTGGGATAATGTGTCGGCCGTGATTTCAATGAGATCTATGTCTGGACAGCCTGGGTGACAGTTTAACAATACGGTGTTATTTTGAAAATCTTTTTTCGCAATGTGAATAACACTGTGCTATGCAAATTTTTAGGATTTGAAAGAAGATAAGTTTCCCGGTTTTGATATTTAAATATCTATATCTTTATCAAAAATGCTATCCAATGATTGTTTCGCTGATTCTGCTCCTTTGAGAATTCAACTTGAAGGTTAAAAAGAAAAGGATTAATGTTTGTAGGTACGCGCCGATGGGGATATGAAAAACCAATGGGACTGGGCGATATTTACCAATAATAACAAACATGTTGAACGTGTACATAACAAATCGACCATATGAAATACTTGCTAAAGACTATAATTAACGTACTTCATCTTGCAGTGAAGTATTGTATAACAATGATTGTTTTTGATCCTCCAAGAAGAAAAGTCAAAGTTTGAACAGACCCAACAGAAGATCGTATTAGGAATTTAAGCTTTTACTATGGATTTGATCTGAAATTAAAAACAATGTTCATATTGTAGTAAAAACATACCAGTGAATAAACTTATATCAAAGATTTATTGCACATTACTCTGACTATCCGTCTATCCGGATTTTAAAGGGTTCTTTTTATACCTCCTAGATCTTAAAGGGATGTAACTAATGATTTTTTCAGTACATTCTCTTCTACGTATTTTATTCATAAGGAAGAAAGTCTCTTTGGTCTTTGTGAATGCCTGGGTAGTTCTTGTATTGGACTATTCGAGCTGGAAGATCTCTCATTTTGAGCTCGCCAGTGCAGGAATATCACGTCTTTCTTGATGGACGAGGCTGCTCTGAGTCTGAATATGGATCTTTCGGATCTGTTTCTGAATGAACCCGCTTGATCGTTCATCAGGACCGTCTGGAGTTGTCAAGGTCTCGGATGTTAATCCCTCTGACATGTCTGATGGAGGCGTAACGGAAGCTGTGTCATCATCCTGGGATAATGTGTCGGCAGTGATTCTGACACGGTGATCTCCCAATTGGTTTTCAGTGTCGAAGAGATCAGATCTCCTCACTAGGGTGGTTTTAGAATCTGGTTCATCTCCAGCAGGAGCCTGATCTCTAAGAGAGATGGTAGCTTGTCTTCCATCCGGGTATCGCACGAGTACGTATTGTGGGTCTGTTTCTATTAGTTCAACCTCATCTATCAGGGGTTCATATTTGGTAGTGAAAAATAGTAGAACCATACCTTGTTGAGAGTGCCAAGTGAGAAGCGAAGTACCAGTCTAACTCCGTCGTTTGAAGAGTAGAACTCTTTCGTTTGGGGTGGCATTAGTGGATATACATAATAGCGATCTGATAGCATACAGGCCTACTGGAAGGAGATTTTACCAATTATTTATTAAGTATTTGTGTGCTGAAACAGCCAATTGAATTGTTTTCCAGATTAAGCCGTTATATCTCTCGTATTGACCGTTACCCTGGGGGTTGTACGGGGTTGTTCGGCTTACCGCGACTCTGCGTTCTTGTAAGAATTGCCGAAGCTGTTAGGACATAAAGGAAGCTCTTCGCTCTGAATGTATGAATGCAGGTACTGCAAGGACGGCAAATAGAGAACAAAGACATTGTATAATTGTTGTCGCAGTCATATCTGGACAGGGAAAAGCAAAAGGAGACCGTGAATATTCGTCTACAATAGTTAGCATGTATCGGTTTCGTGTTCTGGAGGGTAATGGGCCTTTAAAGTCCAGATTAGGACCCCAGCCATAGGTCTGTAAAGTTTAGGTTCGGCAGGAACATGTAACTTTCCTAACGCCCTCCATTGAATAAAACAAATTCCTACTCCTTAGCATGTGAACTATCCGTTTTATGCCCAGGGTGACACAGTAAATTTGTATGAGTCTTCAACTGAAATATTGCATAAATGGAGCGTATCCAGTCCCCCAAGACGAGACGTTAATGTTTCAAGTGATTAACTAGAAGACCGTATCAGGGCATTTAATCGTTTAAATTGAATTTCAACTGATAGGCCAAACGTGTTATATAGTATCCTATTTAAAACGAATGTCGATCTTTGAAGAAAGAAGCATTTGAGATTGTAGTCGAGATGGTCCAAGCCTTCGCTGATTTCAATAACCACAAGGTCACTGAATCAACATATGAATCAGTGATATACATGGCGTTTCAATTGATTAACTAGAAGACCGTATCAGGACATCTAAGCGTTTAAATTGAATTTCAACTGACGGCCAAACAATGTTATATATTATCCAATTTGAAACGTGTGTCGATCTTTAAAATATGAAAGCATCTATTAAAAATAAAAAATATTAAACTTCAAAATATTTATGGTGATATATGGTTCTTAAGTGGTTTTGGAGAAACGAGAGAAATTAATCCTAATTAAATTGGGACTTGGGATCAAATATGGATCGGAATCCGACATACTGATAAAATAAAGAATTAGTAAGTTATAGATAGTCTACATTTGACGTATTGCATAAAGAGAATTTGTCCAATCTCACAAAACGAGACGTTGATGTTTGAATTGATTCACTAGAAGACCGTATCAGGGCTTCTGAGCGTTAAATTGAATTTCAACGGAAGGCCAAATTAGTAAATTTGTATAGTCTTCAAATGAAATATTGCATAAAGAGAACGTGTCCAATCCTGTAAGACGTGACGTTAATGTTTCAATTGATTAACTAGAAGAGATATCATGACATCTGAGCGTTTAAATTAAATTTCACCAGATGGCCAAATGAGTAAATTTGTATAGAGACTTCAAATGAAATATTGCACAAATAGAATGAGCTTAGTGCTCGATCCTAGATTTTGTTGGAACCCTGGATTAATAATAAATGATCTAGAATCTTACCCTTTCGATACAAATATCATTAAATGAGTTTTAACCAATTTATTAAGCCAAATCGACGTCTTAGAGATGCCGTAGTTCTTTTGGTTTTTAAAGAAATCCAGCATGCCAAACCCTCTCCATCTCCTTTGATATATCTAAAGCCTGATAGACATGTTCAGTTATGGCCTTTAACACATGGATGGTAGAAGTGACAATATTAAAGTCATATTGCTTTTCTTTTCGTAAGAAGGCTTTGTGAAAAAATATGCTTAACCAATACAACTTTGATTCGAGGCTTGAGCACTTTGCCAGAAAGAGTTAAAAGACTAATAGTGTAATAATCTAGGCAATTCGAATGTTCACCCAATGGTGAGCTTTAGGAACTACAGAAGTGAACTTCCAACATGGCGTAAAGCCAGAAGCAAGTCAGTATTTATTGAAAAGAGAGAATGGGAGCCTATTCAGGAGCATGTTTCTTTAGGACTACTGTAGGTATACCATGGAATGCATTATGGGGATTTTGTTTGGAAACTATAGACAGAATTATGTGAATAACAATCAAAAGAATCACCTTTTTAGAGGGGGAAAGTCGAGTAGATAATTTACATGAAATGACAGTGGATTTGGAAGAGAATTTACAAACAAAACAATCTGCTTCATCTTTATCCTGCTTACTTTGAAATGTGGCTGGACGAATAAAACAAATCATGGCCACCACATATAGTTTTCGAAATATGACAACAGCAATAATTCACATGGACAGTTCTTACTCGAACATCAATTAAGTTTGTCTTTCTGATGTTTTTGAGGGAAGGAAACAAAAAATATGCCGGATAGATATGTCGTTTGCTCCTTTAACATTTTAATTATTGAAATGAGTAAAAGATTATATATATTTTTTTAGCATACCTACTTACAATAAGGGATATTTTCTCATTGAGGAGTAAATACAGTAGTAGATACTGTATGTTGGTCTTTAGTTGGAGATTCATTGTGAAATTCACTTGACTCACTTCTAGGAGTTGACTACTTCTACGCGCCACTGGCGAATCTTATGTGTGTTGTTCTTGTCCTAAGCATTATCGTTCATTACGGACTTTCGTGTGTTTATTTTATTCGATAACATTCCCTAGGTTACGGCATATATATATATATATATATATATATATATATATATCTGTTGGAGTCACGATAGCGGCTTCAATCTCTTGCATTCACATATGTGCTAATACTCATGGGAAAGGTATTAATCTTCTTCTCCCACAGCTATGTCTAAATAACAAGTCAGACTGGGATCTATAGCCTTGGACTGTCAAAAGGGCAAGAAATAGGGTGTTCTCCTATTATTTATCTGCTGACTGATGTTCTGAAGGAAGAATGTTTTTCGAGGTGCAATAGATAAGGGCCTTTTATTTTCTTTTATGCTGACCTATTCTCTGAAGTAAAAATGACTTTTGATTGGCAAGAAGTAAGGTCTTTCTCTGTTCTATTTTTTACTGATTGATGCTCTCACGTGTCACTGACTCTCGATGTGCAATTGATAGTATGTATCGCTTTCTTCTATACTGCTTCATGCCCTGAAGTGACAATGATATTTGAGGGGCCAGTGTAGGAAATTTCCTTTTTTTCTACTATGACTGATGCACATAAGTAACAGCGACTGTTAATGCGAAAGAGAGATGAATTTTTCTTTTCTTTTGTAATGATTCATGTTATGAAGTAACAATGTGTGACGAGTGAAAAGGGATAAGTCCTTTTCCATTCTTTTATGCTGACAGATGCTCTGAAGTAACAATTAATGTCGAGGGGCAAGAGATATGGTTTATTCTTTTCTTTTATACTGACTTTATACTGACTGATTCTCTGAAGTGACACTGACTGTAACGGGAAAATAGATAGGTTATTTTCCTTTCTTTTATAATGTCTTATGCTCTGAATTAACAATGAATGTCGAAGCGGAAGGGATATGTTTTATATACTGATTGATGGCTTGGGGCAATAAGTAGCACCTTTCCATTTCTTTTATGCTGAATAATACTTTGAAGTATCAATTATATTCGAGGAGCAGATGATAGCGTCTTTCCCTTTGTTTTAAACTGAATGATGCTCTTAAGTAGCAATGTCTTTCGAATGGGCAAGAGATAGATTCTTCCCCTTTCTTTTATACTGACTGATGCTTTTCAGTAGCAATGTCCTTCGAAGGGCAAGAGATAGGTACTTTCACTTTTATTTATACTGACTGATGCTCTTAAGTAGCAATATCTTCTAAGGGCAAGAGATAGGTTCTTCCCCTTTCTTTTATACTGACTGATGCTCTTAAGTAGCAATGTCCTTTGAAAAGCAAGAGATAGGTTATTTCCCTTTCTTTTATACTGACAGATGCTCTTAAGTAACAATGTATTTGCGGGGCAAGAGATAGCGTCTGTCCCTTTCTTTTACACTGACAGATGCTCTTAAGTAACAATGTATTTGCGGGGCAAGAGATAGCGTCTGTCCCTTTCTTTTACACTGACAGATGCTCTTAAGTAGCAATGTCTTTCGAATGGGCAAGAGATAGCGTTTTACCCTTTTTTATACTGACTGATGCTATTAAGTAGCAATGTCTTTCGAAGGGCAAGAGATAGATCCCTTCCCTTTCATTTACACTGACAAATGCTTTCAAGTAGCAATGTCTTTCGAAAGGGGCAAGAGATAGGTTCTGCCCTTTTCTTTTACACTGACTGATGCTTTTAAGAAGCAATGTCCTACGAAGGGCAAGAGATAGCTTCTTTACCCTTCTTTTATACTGACTGGTGCTCTTAAGTAGCAATATCTTTGGCATGGGCAAGAATTGGTTCTTCCCCTTTCTTTTATACTGACTGATGCTCTTAAGTAGCAATGTCCTTCGAAGGGCAAGAGATAGGTTCATTCCCCTTCATTTATACTGACAGATGCTCTTAAGTAGCAATGTTTTGTGAAGGGCAAGAGATAGATTCTTTCCCTTTCATTTACACTGACAGATGTCCTTAAGTAGCAATGTCCTTCGAAGGGCAAGAGATAGGTTCTTTTCCCCTTTTTTTATACTGACTTATTCACTTAAGTAACAATGTACTTCAAGGGGCAAGAGATAGCGTCTTTCCATTTCTTTTATACTGACTGATGCTATTAAGTAGCAATGTCCCTCGAAGGGCAAGAGATAGTGTCTTTCCCTTTCTTTTAGACTGACTGATGCACTTAAGTAGCAATGTCCTTCGAGGGGCAAGAGATAGGGTCATTCCCGTTTTTTTTATACTGACTGATGCTCTTAAGTAGCAATGTCTTTCGAAGGGCTAGAGTTAGCGTCTTTCCTTTTCTTTTATGCTGACTGATGCTCTTTAGTAGCAATGTCCTACGAGGGGCAAGAGATAGTTTCATTCTCATTCTTTTATACTGATTGATGCTCTGAAGTAACAATGTCTTACGAAGGGCAAAAGATAGGTTCTGTCCCTTTCTTTTATACTAACTGATACTCTTAAGTAGCAATGTCCTTCGAAGGGCAAGATATAGGTTCATTCCCTTTCTTTTATTCTGACTGATACTCTTAAATAGCAATGTCCTTCGAAGGGCAAGAAAATTTCTTTCCCTTTCTTTTATACTGACTGATGATCTTAAGTAGCAATGTACTTCGAAAGGGCAAGAGATAGGTTCTTTCCCTTTTTTTCACTGACTGATACTCTTAATTAGCAATATCCTTCAAACGGCAAGAGATAGGTTCTTTCCCTTTCTTTTATACTGACTGATGCTCTTAAGTAGCAATGTCCTTCGAAGGGCAAGAGATAGGTTCATTCCCCTTCATTTATACTGACAGATGCTCTTAAGTAGCAATGTTTTGTGAAGGGCAAGAGATAGATTCTTTCCCTTTCATTTACACTGACAGATGTCCTTAAGTAGCAATGTCCTTCGAAGGGCAAGAGATAGGTTCTTTTCCCTTTTTTTATAATTCACTTAAGTAACAATGTTACTTCAAGGGCAAGAGATAGCGTCTTTCCATTTCTTTTATACTGACTGATGCTATTTTAAGGGCAAGAGATAGGTCTTTCCCTTTTTATTTATACTGACTGATGCACTTAAGTAGCAATGACAAGATGTCCTTTTTTTTATGTGACTGATGCTCTTTTAGTAGCAATGTCCTTCGAAGGCAGAGATAGTTTCCTTTTTTTTATGACTGATGCTCTTTTTAGCAATGTCCTTCGAAGGGCAAGAGATAGGTTCTTTCCCTTTTTTTATACTGACTGATGCTTTTAGTAGCAATGTCCTTCGAAGGGCAAGAGATAGGTTCTTTCCATTTTTTTATACTGACTGATGCTCTTAAGTAGCAATGTCCCTCGAAGGGCAAGAGATAGGTTCTTTCCCTTCTTTTTATTAGACTGATGCTCTTAAGATGCAATGTCCTTCGAAGGGCAAGAGATAGGTTCTTTCCTTTTTTTATTCTGAGCAATGTCCTTCGAAGGGCAAGAGATAGGTTCATTCCCTTTTTTTATACTGACTGATGCTCTTTCAAAGGCAAATGTCTTTCGAAGGGCATAGAGATTAAATAGTCTTTCCTTTTTTTTTATACTGACTGATGCTCTTAAATAACAATGTCCTTCGAAGGGCAAGAGATAGGTTCAATATTCTGACTGATAGCAAGAGATAGGTTCATTCCTATTCTGACTGATTTATACAATGTCCTTGATGATTCATTCCTTTTCTTAATTAACAATGTCTTAAATAACAATGTCCTTCGAAGGGCAAGAGATAGGTTCTTTCCTTTTTTTATACTGACTGATGCTCTTAAATAGCAATGTCCTTCGAAGGGCAAGATATAGGTTCATTCCCTTTCTTACTGATGCTATTAAATAGCAATGTCCTTCGACTGATAGGTTCATTCCCTTTTTATATTCTGACTGATGCTCTGTCCTTCGAAGGGCAAGATAGGTTCATTCCCTTTCTTATATTCTGACTGATTCCAAATAACAATTCCTTTTATTCATTCCCTTTCTTTACTGATGATCTTTAAATAGCAATGTCCTTCGAAAGGGCAAGAGATAGGTTCTTTCCTTTTTTTTTATTCACTGACTGATGCAAGAGATAGGTTCATTCCCTTCTTATTAAGACTGAGCAATATCCTTCGAAACGGCAAGAGATAGGGTTTTCCCTTTCTTTTATACTGTCTGATGCTCTTAAGTAGCAATGTCCTTCGAAGGGCAAGAGATAGGTTTTTTCCCTTTCTTTTATACAGACTGATGCTCTTAAGTATCAATGTCCTTCGAAGGCAAGAGATAGGTTCATTCCCTTTCTTATATTCTGACTGATACTCTTAAATAGAATGTCCTTAAAGAGAGCAATTCCTTTTTCGAATACTCTTAAATAGCAATGTCCTTCGAAGGCAAGAGATAGGTTCATTCCCTTTTTTTTATACTGACTTATGTCCTTAAGGCAAGAGAATGTCCTTCGAAGATACTCTTAAATAGCAATGTCCTTCGAAGGCAAGAGATAGGTTCATTCCCTTTCTTATATTCTGACTGATACTCTTAAATAGCAATGTCCTTCGAAGGCAAGAGATAGGTTCATTCCCTTTCTTATATTCTGACTGATACTCTTAAATAGCAATGTCCTTCGAAGGCAAGAGATAGGTTCATTCCCTTTCTTATATTCTGACTGATACTCTTAAATAACAATGTCCTTCGAAGGCAAGAGATAGGTTCATTCCCTTTCTTTTATTCTGACTGATACTCTTAAATAGCAATGTCCTTCGAAGGGCAAGAGATAGGTTCTTTCCCTTTCTTTTATTCTTTACTTTAAATAGCAATGTCCTTCGAAGGCTGAGATAGCATTCCCATTCTTATATTCTGACTGATACTCTTAAATAACAATGTCCTTCGAAGGCAAGAGATAGGTTCATTCCCTTTCTTTTTATTCTGACTGATGCTCTTAAATAGCAATGTCCTTCGAAGGCAAGAGATTTCTTTCCCATTCTTTTATACTGACTGATGATGAATGTCCTTCTTAAGAGATAGGTTCATTCCTTTCTTTTATATGATCTCTTAAATAAATGTCCTTCGAAGGCAAGAGATAGGTTCATTCCCTTTCTTTTATTCTGACTGATGATCTTAAATAGCAATGTCCTTCGAAGGCAAGAGATAGGTTCATTCCCTTTCTTTTATTCTGACTGATGATCTTAAATAGCAATGTCCTTCGAAGGCAAGAGATAGGTTCCCTTTCTTTTATTTGACTGATTTTAAATACAATGTCCTTCGAATTCCCTTTCTTTTATTCTGACTGAAAAATAAATGTCCTTCGAAGGGCAAAAGGTTCTTTCCCTTTCTTTTATACTTCTGACTCTTTTCAGTCCATTTTTAGGGCAAGAGATTTTTCATTCTTTCTTTTACTGATTGATGCTCTTAAGTAGCAATGTCCTTCGAAGGGCAAGAGATAGGTTCTTTCCTTTCTTTTATACTGACTGATACTCTTAAGTAGCAATGTCCTTCGAAGGGCAAGATATAGGTTCTTTCCCTTTCTTTTATTCTGACTGATGATCTTAAATAGCAATGTCCTTCGAAGGGCAAGATAGGTTCTTTCCCTTTCTTTTATACTGACTGATGCTCTTAATTAGCAATGTCCTTCGAAGGGCAAGAGATAGGTTCTTTCCCTTTCTTTATACTGACTGGGCAAAGAGATAGGTTCTTCCCATTCTTTTATACTGACTGATTGCTTTAAGTAGCAATGTCCTTTAAGGGCAAGAGATAGGTTCATTCCCTTTCTTTTTCACTGTCTGATGCTCTTAAGTAGCAATGTCCTTCGAAGGGCAAGAGATAGGTTTTTTTTCCTTTCTTTATACTGACTGATGTCTTCTTAAGTTCCCTTTCTTTTTATCAATGTCCTTCGAAGGATGATTTTAAGAATGATAGGGTTCATTCCCTTTCTTTTATTCTGACTTGATACTGTCCTAAATAGTTTTTTCCCTTTCTTTTATACTGATGTCCTTCGAAGGGGCAAGAGATAGTTTCATTCCCATTCTTTTATTCTTGATTCTGACAATGTCCTTTGAAGGGCAAACGATAGGTTCTGTCCCTTTCTTTTATAAATAGCAATGTCCTTCGAAGGGCAAGATAGTTTCATTCCCATTCTTTTATACTGATTGATGCTCTTAAGTAGCAATGTCCTTTGAAGGGCAATAGATAGGTTCTGCCCCTTTCTTTTATGGTGACTGATACTCTTAAGTAGCAATTTCCTTCGAAGGTCAAGAGATAGGTTCTTTCCCTTTCTTTTATACTTACTGATAGTCTAAAGTAGGAATGTCCTTCGAAGGGCAAAAGATATGTTCTTTCCCTTTCTTTTATACTGATTGATGCTCTTAAGTAGCAATGTCCTTAGAAGGACAAGAGTTAGGTTCTTTCCCTTTCTTTTATACAGACTGATGCTCTTAAGTAGCAAAGTCCTTCGAAGGCCAAGAGATATTTTCTGTCCCTTTCTTTTATACTGACTGATACTCTTAATTAGCAATGTCCTTCGAAGGGCAAGAGATAGGTCCTTTCCCTTTCTTCTATACAGACTGATTCTCTAAAGTAGCACTGTCTTTCGAAGGGCAAGAAATAGGTTCTTTCCCTTTCTTTCATACTGACTGATGCTCTTAAGTTAAAATGTTCTTCGAAGGGCAAGAGATTGGTTCTTTCCCTTTCTTTTTTACTGACTGATGCTTTTATGTAGCAATGTCTTTCGAAGGGGAAGAGATAGTTTCATTCCCATTCTTTTATACTGATTGATGCTCTGAAGTAGCAATGTCTTACGAAGGGCAAGAGATAGGTTCTGTCCTATTCTTTTATACTAACTGATACTCTCAAGTAGCAATGTCCTTCGAGGGGCAAGAGATAGGTTCTGTCCCTTTCTTTTATACTAACTGATACTCTTAAGTAGCATTGTCCTTCGAAGGGCAAGGGATTGGTTTTTCCCCTTCTTTTATACTGTCTGATGCTCTTAAGTAGCAATGTCCTTCGAAGAGTAATAGAGTTTCTTTCCCTTTCTTTTATACTGACTGATGATCTTAAGTAGCAATGTACTTCGAAGGGCAAGAGGTAGGTTCTTTCCCTTTCTTTTTCACTGACTAATTCTCTTAATTAGCAATATCCTTCGAACGGCAAGAGATAGGTTCTTTCCCTTTCTTTTATACTGACTGTTGCTCTTAAGTAGCAATGTCTTACGAAGGGCAAGAGATAGCGTCTTTCCCTTTCTTTTATACTGACTGATGATCTTAAGTAGCAATGTCCTTCGAAGGGCAAGAGATAGGTTCCGTCCCTTTCTTTTATACTGACTGATACTCTTAAGTAGCAATGTCCTTCGAGGGGCAAGAGGCAGGGTTTTCCCTTTATTTTATACTGTCTGATGCTCTTAAGTAGCAATGTCCTTCGAAGGGCCAGAGATAGGTCTATTCCCTTTCTTTTATTCTGACCGATACTCTTAAATAGCAATGTCCTTCGAAGGGCCAGAGAGTTTCTTTCCCTTTCTTTTATACTGACTGATGATCTTAAGTAGCAATGTACTTCGTAGGGCAAGGGATAGGTTCTTTCCCTTCCTTTTTTACTGACTGATACTCTTAATTAGCAATGTCCTTCGAAGGGCAAGAGGTAGGTTCTGTCCCTTTCTTTTATACTGACTGATACTCTTAAGTAGCAATGTCCTTCGAAGGGCAAGAGATAGGTCCTTTCTCTTTCTTTTATACAGACTGATGCTCTAAAGTATCAATGTCCTTCGTAGGGCAAGAGATAGGGTCTTTTTTTACTGACTGATGCTCTAAAGTATCAATGTCCTTCGAAGGGCAAGAGATAGTTTCATTCCCATTCTATTATACTGATTGATGCTCTTAAGTAGTAATGTCCTTCGAAGGGCAAGAGATAGGTTCTTTCCCTTTCTTTCATACTGAATGATGCTCTTAAGTAGCAATCTCCTTCGAAGTTCAAGAGATAGGTCCTTTCTCTTTCTTTTATACTGACTGATGCTCTAAAGTATCAATGTCCTTCGAAGGGCAAGAGATAGGGTCTTTCGCTTTTTTATACTGACTGATGCTCTAAAGTATCAATGTCTTTCGAAGGGCAAGAGATAGTTTCATTCCCATTCTTTTATACTGATTGATGCTTTTAAGTAGCAATGTCCTACGAAGGGCAAGAGATAGGTTTTTCCGTTCTTTTATACTGACTGATGCTCTTAAGTAGCATTGTCCTTCGGAGGACAAGAGATAGGTTCTTTCCCCTTCTTTCATACTGAATTATGCTCTTAAGTAGCAATCTCCTTCGAGTGGCAAGAGATAAGGTATTTCCCTTTTTTATACTGACTGATGCTCTAAAACAACAACTGTGATTGTTTCATTCTTAACAAATACCTTCTTGCATATGTTTATTTTTACATATTTTATGACATCAAACAGATAAGTAAATAAAAAAATTATATAAAAACATTAATCTTAAGCATAAAACTATCATTCAGGTATAAACACTACTTTTAATTTAATAAGGAAAAATAAAATTAATAATTCTCATTAATTTCATAGAATCTCACTAAATTTTCTTAAATTATCAATTAGAAGAATTTTTGTTTACTCTTTAGTATTTCAAGATAGTTTTGTTTAATTTTTGTAATTATAACTGTTAAAATGTTATGTCAATATTATTTTCATTTTTGCTTCATTTAGACGACAATTCATCCATCGCACCCTGTATTTTTGATTTTCAATTTTCCTTTACCCCTTTGATCTTTTAAAATGGGTGAAGATTTATATTGTATGATTTCATTTCGAGCAATGTACGAAACTTATATCCTTATTAAGAGATCATATAGTAATTAACAAATTCAGAGGAAAACTGTATTTATCCATCAACTCCTGAAACAGAAGTTTGATGCGTTTTCGGGTGGTGGGACGAGTAACATTGTCTGTCGAGGGTCAAGAGAAGGTGCCTTACCGTGTCTTTCATGTTGATTGTTACCTTGAAGTAACAACTGAACTCTGAGATTGATTCATTCTTGATAAGATGTTCTTTCAAAAGTATTTTTTTCATATTTACAGAAGAACATTTATAAAAAAACAGATATATACTATTTTCATGTTTTTAAGATTTTACACATGTATTTACAAAATAGCAAACAGAGACATAATACAATGAAAAAAATCAGAATAAATAAATAATCGACTGATATATATATATATATATATATATATATATATATATATATATATATATATATATATTATTTCATATGTTTTATTTGAAGAAAATATTTGAAAATATCATTAAATTAAAAATACCAATTTGTAAAAACATTTATCTAAGAAACAAAAACAAGGTTGAATAATTCGAAAAAGAGAGTTTATTTAAAACATCATGTTGCATGCAGATATCAATGACGTTACACAAATATCAAAGACGTATGTATATAAATGATGTATAAAAGAACTGATATATACTTTTTATTTTTTGTTTTAAAAGCATTTACTAAATCGTAGATTTTTAGATAAAGATATATTTCAAGAAAAGAAACAAGGTTGAAAATATGCAATTATTTAAAAAATCAATTGTAAAATCAGATATCAATGACGTTGGACAACATATCCATAAAAGAAAACAAGGATATATCCATGACTATGGGCACATATATCAATGATGTAAGCAGATATGCAAACTGTCGTAAATGCAATATCGTATATAATAACTCGAGAACTTTCAAAATCGTAATAATTTATAAAACACATTAGGTGCCATTATATATTTTAAGACATCAAACAGATAAGAAAAGAAAAAAACAAAAACAATATTTTAAAGTCAAAAGTGATATTGAATTAGTAAAACTATTCGTCTAATATAGCAATCAAAATTTTCATAAAATGTTATAAGATACATGTCTTAATCTATTGGTTAGAAAACGTTAACGATAATTTATTTTTAAACATAAATACTAATCTCTTGATTATTGCACTGCTGGTGTTTTGAGTGTCCTTAAGTTTTAGATTTGCCAGTCCTTTTTTTTTTGTTTAAGTCAAATGTGTAATTATACAAGTTATGTTTTTAATTTTTCACTTCAAAGGCTACTGTACATAAATCAACAATATTTCCATTATGATTCATTCAAAACGTAAGCCTTACTTTTTCAAAATCTAATTATTGAATCGATAAATTAACTAAATGACATTGAAAGTTATTTCCAGCATAAATATTGGAAATTTAAATTTGCTGTTCATATTTTTCGTTCATAAGGACAGTTCGATGATTCGATGAGTGAAAATTGATCGTGCAAAGGTTTGAAAAATCTCTAAAACTTTCTTTATTAAAATTTCTTTGAAAAAATTTATTCTATTAAATGCATTTATTTTAAAATTTTGGACATGCATTGGGCTAAAGTCGAAATGTAAGTTGAAAGAATACCTTTAACTTATTTAATATACACTTTTAGGATTTTCAGGAAGTCTGTGGTGGTAAGTCCATATTTCCAATATGCACTGATTATGTTACGATCGAAGAACAACGATACGAATGTGAAAATAAAGAGAAGGTGAAAGAAAAACTAAAAATTAATCGTAAATTAATAGTCTGAATAATAATAATAATAATATTATTATTATTATTTTTTTTTTTTTTTATTCAGTTCCAAAAATAGGTGTTCTCTTGGATAGCACCACCCACAGGCACCGCCGCAGGAAATTTTGATTATTTCATTGGAGGGGGAGCGATAAAATGAGGAAAAGCTAGGAGTGACACCGCCGAGAATCCATGTCACCTGAGAATAAAAAAAATATATATAACACATTAGATATATCATAGTGGTATAAAGAATGTACACACAAATACATACCAACATATTTCCTCAAGAGGCGGAGAAAAATCCAACATCCAGGTGCTCTCTGTTATTCGTATTTTTATTTCATTAACATAAGCCTATGTTCCCATGAGGATAACTACCCTAGCACAAAAAAGCTGACTCCAAATCAAGTGTGTTCTAAATCTTGATTAACCATATCATCATATTTCTAAATCTTGATTGACCATATCTTCATATTTCTAACACCTGATTGAACCATATCACTTCATATTTTAACACCTGATTGACCATATTTCTAACTCCTTCATTGACCATATCTTCATATTTCTAACTCTTGATTGACCATATAGTCATATTTCTTGCTATAGACGTATTCACCACACTTTCGCATTTACGGATCGATGAGGCTGTTGAAATCATAGTTATACTTTCCGTAGACGGGTTACCACCCCTAGTTATAGATTCTTGTGTTCAATTATTGACTAATAACAAAGGGTGAGAAGAAATTGATTTATAGATTTTCGAGGGGTATCTCCTTATTATTTCTTAATATCTTTAGCAGATTTCTTTTGGATTTAAACCCCTCTTGCCCACAATATGCCTTTTCAAAGCATTTTTCCTGACTTTCAGTATAAGTGTTTCACTATTTTTAATGAATTCCTTGTTGTTTACTCGATCTGTGTTTGGAATTCTCAGTATCCTTCTGTAGAAACACATTTCTACTGCAATATCTGTCTATATCTCTGGGATGAAGTATCATGATTATTTACATTACTTGAATATATATATATACTTACATATAGTTATATATATATATATACATACACTTACATATATATACATATACTTTATAAATGATCTTAAAGACCAAAATTATGATTATTTTTATTTTATTAAAATATTCAAATATTCCCATTAATTATTTAAATGATCATGAGTTCAATCCATCTTCTAAAACAATATAAATAAGATAAATAAGATGTATTTCTCTACATTTAAATAATTAATCGACTATATTTTGTTTTATTTGAATGATTTAAATTCAAAGTTATAAATCCCATATATTGGTTGCCATCCCAAGCTATAATTCCTGAAATTACATATACTTAAGATTTGATATCCACCCTTCCATATATCTTCTCAATCTTTCTTAATACATTCATCGGATTTAAATTCCCCACACAAATGTTTGTAAAGACCAACCTTATTTGCTATTCCAAGCTCCGTTTCTTTATTTTATTAAAATATTTCGTATTTATGAGATCCCATTTGACGATGACTACCCAGATCACAATAAACATGATTTCAGATCCAATTTTCCCTGATTGACCCTGTCTTCAGTTGTGTAGTTGTATTTCCCGACACTTTATTTCATCTAGCAGTTACAGATTCGACTAGGCCTCATTTGAAACCATAATTGGAGGTTTTAAATTCAAAGTTATATTTCCTATAGATCGGTTACCATCCCAAGCTATAGATTCCTGTGCCCAGTTATTGACTAATAGATACGGCGGGGAGGTGAGACAGCTGTTTTCTCATGGTTCCGTTAATTAGCATCTTCCTGATCTTTCTTAATACCTTTATTCATCAAATTTAAAGTCCCCGTCCATTCACACAAGCTCATTATGTAAGTGGCCCTTCCCTATCTCTCTAGCCCTCAAATTGCCTATTCCAAGCCCCGTTTCTTTATTTTCAGTAAAATTTATTTCACTATTTATAAGGAAATCCTTGTTGCTTATTTGCGTCGTCTATGGAATTCTCAGTATCCTTCTGTAGAAACACATTTGTATTGCAATATCTGTCTATATCTCTGAGATGAGGTATCAAGATAATTTAAATTACTCGAACACTTTTTTGGGACATTTTCAAAAGTGCGTTCGCAATGTTTTTTCTGCTGTACGCTCCGGTTAATATTTCAAACCGAACCCTTTATTTCATCTATGAACATTGATTGTTCTACTTGTCGTTGCCATGCCTCATTTTTATGTCTCAGTTATTTCCCGATAACTTTTTCTGTCTAATTTTCTGGTTCAGTACTGCTTTATTCGCCGAACATTGAACTCACAATGCTTTGGATCCTCAAGTATACGTGGCCCAGTGGATAAAGACGTTAGTTACATTCAGTGACTAAACTGTCCCTTGTTTACTCTTGATCCGTGGCAAAAGTGAATTCAGCTGTTCTTCTCATGGTTATCTGTTAATTAGTAAAACCTGTATGACGAAACTATGGCAATATGTAACTCTAAAATATTCAATCACCCGCGGAAGTTTTAAACATAATACATATGGACATGCTGTATTAATCTCATTGTTTCTATATTTTCGCAAACACTGAAAGAATTACTTACCGATGGCGAAACAACTAATCCTGTTCCTCTTAAGTCAATCTGAACAATTCCTTTTCGTGGTCGACAAGAATAAAGCAGACAATCACCAGCAGCGCCATATTTCAGATTAACAGAACAAGTTGTTCCTGAATTCTGAAATGAGAGAGGATCTGATATTCCCAGAAGACTCGGATCGCAACTGACGTTGGTAAATGTTTTATCATAAGTTATTACCCGTAAATTCTACAAAATAAAAAAGACAGAAAGAAAAGAAAACTTGATAAAGGATTATTGAATGTTTTCAAACATAATAACAATATTCGACAATGTGTGTATATTTTTTGGGAATGTTTTAAACATGGTGTTTAAAGATCGCTTGTGTTAAAAGGTATAATTGCTCGTAAGGAGGACATTGCTGGTGATAACTTCAATTTCATTTCAACGGATTGATTTAGGATTTCAAAATTAATGAAAGCCAATAAACATCACGTCAAAAACGACATTTTGTTGTGTCGTTAAAAATTGTTGGATATTTCGTCAATGCCAACGTAGTAGAACTTTGTAATCGCAAATAGGAATTATAATGAAAAGGGTGTAATATTGGACATGCTTCATTAATCTCATTATTTCATATTTTCGAAAATACGAAATTATGTACACCCAGTGATGGCGAACTCACTACTCCTCATAATTATTCTAGTCGAGACAAGTTCTTTTCGTCATTACACCGCCTCGAGGTACCGCACATCTTAGAATAATACTCGTAGTAATAAGTTGTTCCTATAGTGAAATAGTATATTCCCAGAAGACGAAATAACTGACGTTCAAATAATTTATCAGAAAGAGTTACCCGTAAATTCTACAAAATAAAAAAGACAGAAAGAAAAGAAAATTTGATAGAATTATAGAATTAATGTTTTCAAAACACGTATTATAAGTATAGACTAGAATAGCGAATTTTTAAACTGGACGTTACCAGATCGCTCCTCTGCATATGCGTTTCCGCTATGGTCACGTTGATCTATCTAATTTTATTGAATAATTCGTTTATATTTTGATTTTGAAAATCAAGGAAAACCAATAAATATCCCTTTTTAATAAATATTATCTAACATTAGAGAATCTATGTTTAAACATTTTTGGCTAAATATTTAATCAATACCTGGCCAAAATGCCACTCGATGTAGAGAATTACTGAATGGGATCGTTGTAATGGCGTAACAGGAGCGAAGTAAATACAGACTATAAGGATATGTAGGATATACAACTGCCTATTTTAGCTTTTGATGACTTTAAGTATAGAGTGGACACCACGATCAAGAGCCCTATAAGCTATGATGTTTGTAGATACACCATGTAATTTAGCCATGTACTGTAGCCGGGGCAGGAGTGGTGTGTGTTGGGCAAGAGTATATGATCGAACCCATTATTTTTCAGTTTCATGTTCGGAGAGCAAATGCCCTAATCACCGGATGGGAATGAAAGAGATAAAATCAATATAAATAAATACGATCAACTTACGAAAAGATTCAAATGAATCTTCTTGTAAAATATAACACCTGCAGGTATTGTCCAAGAGATGTTTGTACACGTTCCAGTAGCTATGGGAGGGTATAGTGAGAAATTTTCATGAATTAGTGTTATGTATTCTCGAGGATATTTTGAGTTCATGTCGTGGCAATAAACTTTGAGCCAAGGTTTCGTACCCATCAGCGGTTTGACCAGATAATGACCGTCTGAGCTGGCGTTGGTGCAGATTATGATATCCCGACAACTGGTTACTTCTAAGAAACAAAACATATTAGTATTAGAGGTAGATAACAATGCCGACGAGTGACACAAAATATATAGTTTTACATATAAACATTGAAAACAAATGGAAACAAGCAAAAGATGAATGTCTCAAAGAAAAATGTGCAGAGACAAGAAAATATGTGCTCCACGGCAGGATGTATAAATCTATACAGAGAATGTCACATAATAGAGAAATCGAGAAAACGTTAGGGCAAAATGCAATAAGAAAACAGGATTCAGTAAAACAGAATTTGGCGATTGAGGAGTAATCACATTTATCGGCCTCAATCTTCGAGAAATATCGGACAAAATATGCGTTCTCCAACAGGAATCGAACCTGTATTCCTATACAGAAACCGTCCTTTGATCTGACATGCTATACCATTCAGCTACAGAGAAGCGTCTGATTAGCAATGTCCAAAATACTTCGACGATTTTTCACGGTCGGTCATCTCTACTTACTAAACGTATCTTAACGTAAACAATGACAACATATAAGGAAATAGATAAAGTCCGACATTTATTTAATATATTTTCTGTTTATTCGTTATTTTTATATATACAAATTATTTAAGTAAATTATCTGTTTTGAATTAAAATTTACCGGCCTGAATGTTAGAGAAGTTTCGTAGAAAAATTGTTGTATATATGAATGGGGAGGTACTGTCCAGTGCTTAAATTTCAAGTGCTTCAAAAATATTATGAGTCTTACCTTCTTTTACACAGGTGTATTCATACTCCGTCGGATAACAGGCTTCACAAATGCCACATGGTCTGTTCTGGCAAGGTCCCATACCAATTGCCTAGAAATATATATATATATATATATATATATATATATATATATATATATATATAGAGAGAGAGAGAGAGAGAGAGAGAGGGAGATAGAGAGAGAGAGAGAGTGAGATATGTGGAAAAATTGTTGAAAATGGTGAAAAGAAATTCGTTGTTCAAACTACAATCGTTATAATATTGTCGAGCCATAATGAAATGAAATGAATACATTCGATTATTCTCGTCTCAAGAATAGACGGGCATGCACGGCTATTTAGATGTTCCCAAACTTACACACGGTTATTTCAAATGCAGAAGTTAATTTTACTTTTCCCTTTTTTCCTCACAAGTCTGTTTATTCCAAACTGTTCATTTGAAATAAAAGGTTATGTTTTACAACCTATCACTTTCTATCTACCTGTATCCTTCTAAAACCGCAAATGTCCGGCTATATTCTCTTTGATTGTCAACTATTCTAATCCGTTATAATGTCTATTATATTTTCCAATTATTTCTCTCTTTTTCTTTTGGTCTCTGAATTCTTTCAGCACAATATTGATGCGTCTGCGATAGACTAAATCCTCGAAACCAACTTTTTCTTTGTTTCTCTTGCTAATAATCGCAATTGATTAAAGTTGAATATAATGTCCAAGTCGATACGTATAAGACTGCATAGAATGTTTGACGGAATAGAGTTATTTTGGTGTTTCTCAAAAGCTTTGTTGCAATCCCTTGATCGTGATCAATAATTGGATGAAGACACAAGACATCCACACTAATAAAACACTTAGAATCAGTGCGATAGTTCACCGACAAATCATTATAAGTCATGAAGCCGGAAAAAATGTCTATCTCTCTCTATCCGATTGCCATGGCAATGTTCTCTTTGATTATTAACCATTCCAATTCCCGTGACAATGTCTGTTATAATTTCTAATTTTTTTTCTGTCTTTTTCTTTTGGTCATTGAATTCTTTCTGCACAATATTGATGCTTCAGCGAGACACCAAATCCTCCAAAACAAAGATTGATATAAACAGCATTTCCTTTTTGTTCATTTTTATTCGATTATATTTTTTCCCCTGTATGTCATCACTCAGCTTGCACCAGCCCAACACGAAGATATCTGCGACGATTCGATCATGACCGTCTTAGGATTAAACGTAAAATGCCAACGTGGGATAAGGCTAGCTCTGGATTGAGGCAGTCACTTCAGAAGAGCAGACGCGATGTTGGAAGTCTTGAGACCGGGGGAGGGTGTCGTTATTGATGCCACAGCGATACTAAATCCTCTAAACCAAATTTTACATTCATATTTTTATCACTTTTATTACAAGTGAATTGCTCGTCACAGTCTGGAAGTAATAGGCGAAGAGGGTTTGGAGAATTTAACACTCAAAGGGCATATGAAAGGCTAGGGAAGAAGGGTGAAGCATAAAAAGAAATATAATATTGTTGAAAATTAAAATAATACAAATAAACTTTTTGTTATATTCATGTTGTACATTTATTTTATTAATGCGCTGTATTTTATTTTGAAATTAAAAAAATAATGTATACAAGTGTCAGAATTGAGCACTTGTTTTAAAAACCGTTTGTTTTAATTTTAAAGTTGACTTCGCGGGATAATGAAAGAAGAGATAATATATTTGATCATTTTTGGCCATATATGGTCCTCTAGTGACACGTCCGGGCTTAGCCACGCGCGTTTTCGAAAAAAAATTTGTAAGTTCCAAAGAGTTCAGGTGTTATCAACAGGAATCTTTAGAAGCGTGTGTAATAGACAGAATTGGATCGACGTCACAATGCCTTCCTCCTTCAACTCATTGATACGTCAAACAGCTAGAGGGTGAACGTCGTCATGACAACTGATTTGTAACAAAAGTCGAAGCTGTGTTTCGTTCAAGAAGAATGCAATTTTCAGCAACCTTAAAATTCATTTAAAAAAAACGGCATAGTGTGCCGAAAATTTTAAATGGTTAACACAAATTTATAACCTGTTTTCAAGACGCCCTTGTCGTCGTTTGAAAATCTTATTAAATTAGTAAGTTAAGAATAAGATGAAAATATCCGAGTAATTCTCTTTTTTTGTTTTTCCGCTGTAAGTATTAAAATTACCTTTTTATATACTTCATATTAAATGGCTGCGAAAATTCTCATAGCTCTAATAAAAACATTATTAGTGCAATTTTGCATGTATTATTCTTTTTCATGTCTTGTTGTCACTTGTTCCCGAACGTCCCGTAAACGTTCTCGGTCGAAAGCGTTCAATTTTTCGAGTTATTTTCCCCATATTTGACACTAGGGTTAGAGTTAGGGTTAGAGTTAGGCGGTGGAGCGGTAATTTTGTTCAACTAAATTGCCTTTTGCTTTTCTTAGTGAAGGAAAATATTTTGTCGCTCGTTGGTTATTTGGAAGGAGAATTTTATGATTTTAAATCCTGGCCATATTTGCGTTGTCTTTTTACTTACTATTTTCATATCGTTTGCCATTACATTTTCTATCAAAAGGCGGATGACTTTGATGTTGCTGCTTGTATCACTAAGAAAAACAATTGTTTAAAATTGAATATAATGTCACCGTTGGATATTTCAAAATGAAAGATGGAGTGTTTAATAATTATTTCAATTTATTAACGTTTGCGTTGATATTGTACGAAAAACTGATGAGAATTTAACTGAAACGGGGTAAAAAAAAGTGGATAGTTTAAAATAGAACTTTAATATCTCTGACAGTGATCAGGGGGTGGGGCCAGATTTGTATTTGGTGTAGACATCAAGAAAGCTCAAATTTCAGACATGCTATTACTATACTAAAATATCTCACAATATGTGGAAATGCGAATGCGTGTGATAAATTCGCTTTTAGGAATTATCTTGCTCAATTCGAAAATTGAGTTATTACGTTCAAAATATTTATGTCTCCAATATCTGAAGTATTTTATTTCTAATTTTGCTGCGCAAGAAATTCAGAATTTATCCATAAACGGGTTCAGGGTCGATAAGAATTTCCCTTCGGCGTAGCCTTTTCGGGTTCCTCCCCGCCCGAAGGTAGATTCATCAACCTGACTGAAACTGACTCGTTACTTCTTACTTTCTACTTATTATAGGTGGGAGAGTCTAAACTACATAACTGGACAGCTTCTCATCATTAATGAGATTTTTCAACAGATATGGGAGAAAAGGTGATCTCTGGATGTTGATCTTGTGTCAGCCAAACAGTACTTAACCGAAGTTTAGGATAAATTGCACGAAATAAAGATTCCATATATCTTGAAACCTTTTGAAAGAAGGAACTCCAGATAATAAGCTTTTAAATTTCTTATATTTTCTAAACTACCTGGAAATTTGAAGAATTCATTGCGTACGTTTCATTAATCTTTCACTCAGCAAAATTTTAGAGAATTCTGGAAAACTGGTTAGAACTTTAATTATTACCAAATCTAAAGCGTGTCAGGAAGTTGCAAAATATTCCAAGCCGTACAGTGGGCAAACTTCAAATTATTTTCCCGGTATACACATAAAGGGAATAAAGGCAAAGGGAGATAATAAATGGTCACTAGTTGCAGACGAGAAGTTGTGGAGAGTCATGATCACACCTCTTGAAGAGACGTGGGATTTAAAAGTAAAATTTTCCTAGAGATGAAGAGAGTAAGGATGAAGAGAGATTGTAAAGGATGAATAGTTTCTTAGAAAACAAAAACTGGAAAATATGGTGAGCCATATTCATCTATATTCTTGAAGGGATATGACACATAAAAGAAGAAAGAGAATCACATGAATGACAGAATAAGAACAGTGAGAAATGGTAAAGTGTCAAGTGTTCCTTAGACTGAAAATAGATCGGAACTTTTGGGCAGCCAGGCGTGAACCCGTTCTGAAGTGAGAGAATGCAAACGAGTTTTAAATAATGCAAATGATCTTACCTCTTATGCCAATCGTCAATGTCTGAATAAAGATAGTCATTGGATGTTTGTAATATAGCGTCCGGCGAATCAACTCTAGCGTTGTTAAATTCACAGATTGCCATATTTTCATTGTAGTTAAAAGACAGGCATCTACGTCGAAAGAAACACATCCTGGCACACTGGAGAACATCAGGAACGTAGGTTGACTGGTAGTATTGGAATCCTTGGAGGCGTTTTCCTTTTTGGAATATATTGTATTTGACTGTCACTACTTTACATACGTCAGATGAAGTGCTGATAAAATTTATCAGAAGGCAGGACAAACAGAACAGCGGCAAGAGAGACATTTTGAATGTTTGATTTCGGTTGTTAGGTTTGCAGGTAAATGTTTCTTGTTCAGAAAATTGATTGCGACTAATATCCAATCAGAATTGTGGTCAACAGACCAATTAACAATTCTCTATAATTCTGCTTATATATATATATATATATATATATATATATATATATATATATATATATATTGTTAAAAGTTATGTTATTTGTTAATGATTAATTTATTTTCTTTATTACGACAGTTGAAATTACATACTATCTCGCACATACACACTCATAAATATAAATTGATCGCGGGTAATATCCAGTCATAACTGGGGTTAACAGACCAATTAGTAATTGATCGGTTGAACTCTCTGCCTTCGGGCGGGGAGGAACCCGAAAGAGGCTACGCCGAAGGGGGGAGTCTCTTTCGGGGAGGTAAACCGACCCTGAACCCGTTTATACGGGTTTAAAGGGCATATTTTTGGCCGAGCCGATGGGCTCAGAGATCCCACGTTAAACAGGCCTTGTGCCACATGATGCCCTCGCGAGGGTTTGACTAAATACTGTTCCGTCTGAAGTCTGGAGTTCATTCTGAAGTCTGGAGTGAAGTCCGTCAGAGCGATTCAGTCAGTCGAGTCAGAGGCAGTCCGAAACAGAGTCGCGTTCAGACAATTACTACTAAAACTGATTGTTTGTACTAACACTTTCTTCTTCTCTGTATATATTCCTGTTTGTAATATAGCTGTGTTATTTCATATCCCTATTCGACTTCTTCTTTATTGGTTCTACCTTGGACTATCACCATGGTACAAGTAACCGGACCATAACATATATATATATATATATATATATATATATATATATATATATATATATATATTTGTATGTATGTATATACTCAGTCTGACATAGATAGAACGAGAGAGAAGGAGAGAGATGAACAGATTTAGATAGATGCAGGGTTGGGTCAAATGTTAGTTCATATTTCTATCGTGAATTATTAGTTGAAACAAATTACACATGAATGGAGTTTATGTCTCCAGGTTTGTTGCTCATAAAATTGATCGTCCAGTAATAGCCAATCAGA
>CAHIKZ030003311.1:0-65000 GCA_903632075.3 Acanthosepion pharaonis | reverse complement strand
TTTTCCGTCTCCCTTCAGATCGGGTTCGCTCTTGAATGTCCTTATTCTGTCATCCATTTGCTTCTCTTTCTTCTTTTATATGCCATATTCCTTCAAGGCGTAGGTGATCATGGCTCTCCACAACTTCCAAATTTTGCTGTCTACAAAACTATTGACCCATTACAAACTCTTTTCATCTTTCTCTTCATCTATAGGATATTTCTACTTTTATGTCCCCCCTCCTTTCAAGAGGTGTGACCATGACTCTCCACAACTTATCATCTGCAACTGTTGACCATTTTCCATCTTTCTTTGTCCTTATTCTCTTCATCTATATATCGGGAAAATAATTTGAAGGTTGCCCGCTATGCGATTTGAAATGTTTTCCCACTTCAGGACCCGATTTAGATTTGGTAATAGTTAAATTTTTCATCATGTTAACAAAATTGTCTAAAATTTGGGTGAGCGAAGGATAAATTGAACGTACGCAAAGAATTCATTCCTTTCTTCATATTTCCAGACATTTTAGAAAATATAACAAAACTTAAAATCTTATTATCTGGAATTCCTTCTTCCAAAGTCTTTAAGTTATCCTTTTACGATTTATTCTTATTTTTTCTTTTATTTGCTGTCTCACTACTGAACGAATTCGCTCCCGGCTGATCAAAATCTTCGATCTTTTTTCCCTTCTATGTTACACTTTTTCCTTTGCCATCAACACCTGTCCTTATTCTGTCATCAATATTCTTTTGTTCTTCTTTAATATTGCATATCCCTTAAATACGTAGGTGATCAAATCCATCCGCTAGTAACCATCTTTTATTGGTCAATGAAACTATTTACCTTTTAAAATATTTCTTCATCCATATGAATCTTTTTATGCTATTATATTCCATCTCCCTTCAAGATATATGTTATCATAGCTCTCCACAACTTCCTCTCTTTCGATGCTCTGACAAACTTTTGATCATTTATGTTAGAATTTTGTCCTTATGTTGACATTTATATTTATCTTCTTTTTTAATGTCCATTCAGGAGGTGAGCAAAACATGACTCTCCACAACTTCCTCTCTTTCGTTGCTCTGAGTAAGTATTAATCCATTACGGTAGCATTTTGTCATTTATATTTCTCTTTTTTTAATGTCCATTAAGTAGGTGAGCAAAACATGACTCTCCACAACTTCCTCTCTTTCGTTGCTCTGAATAAGTATTAATCCATTACGGTAGCATTTTGTCATTTATATTTCTCTTTTTTTAATGTCCATTCAGGATGTGAGCAAAACATGATTCCCCATAACCTCCTTTATTTCCTTGCGTGGAATAACTTAATTCTTTTACTCGAAGAAAAGGAAAGAAAGCCATTAAAACGCAATGTGTTAGTGAGTGTGTTTGTGAGAATATGAAAATAATTGCATATATATAGATATTAAATATTTAGGCCTTTTCACTCCACTACTGTTTTATTGGCTGAAACTCAAAATTAAACTGTAAACGCGATATTCGCCTGGGCATCCAGTATGGCTTCATTTATTTTGACTCATTTGCTAAAGAACAGTACAAAAATTGTAAGCTTTATAGAATACCAACATATATATATATATATATATATATATATATATATATATATGTCTATGTATAAGATAAGAGTGAAAATTTAACATACACACACACACATGCACACACACACATATATATATATATATATATATATATATATATGCGTTTTAAATTTTAAATTTTAAATTTTCATATATATATATATATATATATATGCGTCTGTGCTTATGTCTGTTCATATCTGTGTTGCTGTGTGTGTAAATATATATATATATATATATATATATATATATATATATATATATATATATATATATAGATAGATAGATAGATAGATAGATAAAAGCAAAATAAAAGGGTAGGTCCAAAAAGATTTACCGCTTTATTGCATGGCAAAAACTGGAATTTAAAAAAAAAACACAGACTTGTGTGTCTGGTGTAACAGGTGATGGGTTTGAGACCATCTAAATCTAAATAACCGGGCTGGCCCATCTATTCGTTCCTCTCATTTTATTCAATGATATTCGATGATAGTTCGACCATTTTCTTAAGGATTATAGACTGACTAAAACATTGTTTTGGTCCTTTTGGTATAAATGCTTTTTACAGGTTTGACCAATTCTGTAACACTTACATATACTCACTTTCTCTTTAGGTGATTGGTATGGGACATTGCCAGGACCAACCATGTGGGAAATGTGAAGCCTGTCACCCGACAGAATCCAACTACACCTGTGTTAGGGAAGGTAAGCCTAATGGCATTTAATCATTGAAATACATGAAGAACTTAATGTCATATTTGATGAAGTCAGATATTGTATGAACGGAGTGTGTCTAATATTCGAAATGAGACTTTAATGTTTGAATTGATTGACTAGAAGATATTGTGAACGTTTAATATTCAACTGAATGCAAAGCAACGCTATATATTGTCGAGGACGTAAAATCTGAGGAAGTAACTATAAGCGTCCTAACATTATTTGTTACCCGATTTTTACGTGCTGTTATTAAAGTATTGTGTAACGGGAGCAGTGTCCAATCCCCCAAGACGAGACTTTAATGTCTGAATTGATTGACTAGTAGTTGGTGTGAACGTTTAATGTGAATTGCAACTGACTATAAAACAAAGGTAATAATTGTTGAGAACGAAAACTCTGAGGAAATAAGTATAAGCGCCTTATATATTCAAAAATAGTTGTAGATAATTAGAAGCATTAAGAGGTGTGGAAAAGACAAAACGAGTTTTATTTGTTTTCTGGCTTTTATGTGGCGGTATGAAAAGCCATTGGAACCTGTCGATATTTACTAACATTAAACACATGAACGTGTACACATTAATTGAACTTGTGTCATACTTGCTAAAGTCTAGCGTACTTCGTCTTCCAGTGAAATATTGCATAAAGTGATTGCTTTTGATCCTCCAAGACGAGAAGTCAAAGTTTGAATAGACTCAACAGAAGAACGTATAAGGAATGTAAGCGTTTATAATGAATTTCATCTGAAGGCAAAACAACGTTTATATGTTATGCAATTTGAAACGAATATCGATCTTTAAAGAAAGAAGCATTTACAATTGTAGTCAAGATGGTCTTCGACGATTTCTACAACGTCAAAATCCTAGAAGCAACAAATGAATTGATTAAATACATGAAGAACGTAATAGATCCATAAAATCATATTTGATGAAGAGTTGCATAAATGATGTGTGTCAAAAAGTTCACAAAAGCAATGGACTAGTAATATACTTGAAGAAAACACACACACACACACACACACATATATATATATATATATATATATATATATATATCTTTATACGCGCCGATGGATAATGAAACTGGGCGATATTTACCTATAATAACAAACATACTTGCTAAAGACTATAATTAACGTAAAATAAAATTAACGTACTTTATCTTGCAGTGAAGTATTGCATAACAATGATTGCTTTTGATCGTCCAAGAAGAAAAGTCAAAGTTTGAACAGACTCAACAAGGAATTTAAGCTTTTTCTTCTGAAGGTAAAAAAAACAATGTTCATATTGTAGTAAATATAGAACCTGTGAATAAAGTTATACCAAAGAATTATAGCACTTTACAAACGTCAAAAATTACCACAAAAAATATTTTTCTTCAAAACTTCGTATTTATTTGAGCAATCGAACTTAAAGACAAAATAAATTGCGATTTTTATCATCATAACGGTGTCACCGGAACATGTGTATGTTAAATTAAAACCGAGTCTTAACGAAAAGAAAAAAAAAAAAATAACGCTTAATAATGGATATTTTTGAGTTTATTATCTATTCTCTTATTAAATTAAATGAAATTACTACAAAAAAAAAATAAAACACACTAAAATATTTAGTTTAAAATACAAATAACTACTTCTATGAACGGCGTCGTTTTTACTGGATATTTTTTTCGGTATTTACCGGTAATTAAATTACCTCCTTTTTAGTATTTTTCGGTTTTATTTTATTTTTGTTTACGCTTTTAACTAGCAAAATATCTATTTTATTTTTCATCAAAATATACTTAACTATTTAAAAAAAAAACAACTTTTATAATTATTGTAATTTGTTTATACTTTGAAAATTAATGTTTTATTAAAAAGCCTGTTTACAAGCTAATCCCGGAATTAACTCTACTTTTATGTAAATAAACATTACTTTTAATTTAATAATGCATTTCAAACTTTATTTTTCAATTTATTTTGAAAAATATTTTTGTATAATTTCTGATAATACACATATTTTTTTTGTCAGATATTTTAATAAAAATGGCAGGAAAAACATCCCAAAGGGCCTAGCATACCGTGAAATTTTGATAAGGCTATATAGCGGCTAGCCTTATCAAAATTCCACGGTATGCTGTTGAGTTGATCAGGGGTGATGTATCTTACAATCTTGGAGCCAGCCTTGCCAATGCATTGCTCTTGGATTTGAGGGCTATGGGCTTTCTTATCCCCAATATTAATATAAAAAGATATTTATATAGATAAATGTAAAATTGATAGAGCAAAGGTTAAAGTGAAAACAAATGCCCATCAACAGCATGATGAAAAGGTGGAAAATTTTTGTATTGGAGTTGATGGGAGAACTGACAAAGACACACTAATGTACAAGGAAATAGTGGAGGAAAATGGAGAAGACTGAAAAAAAAAACAAGAGACCAGAACGCCACTTGACTGTCACAAAGATGACATATGAAAGTGAATATCTGACACCTAAGGTTCTTCCTAATATTGGTGCAACTGTTGTGGTTCTTGCCGAGCAAGTAGCTGATGTTTTGCATGAATTCAACAGTGCGAGCAATATCAAGGCTATCCTTGTTGACAAACACTAATGCCAATTCAGGCTGTGAAGGTGGATTTGCTGCACCTCTAGAAAGAAAACTTAACAGAAATCTTCATACTATTGGTTGCTCCTTGCACCAAAATAAACTTCCGTTTAGAGCTCTTTTTAAACATGTAGATGGTACCACAAAAAAGCCCTGCCACATTCAATGGTCCACTTGGAACATTACGTGCAAATGATTACCATAATTTACCCCAAATATCATTTTCAGCTGTTGGCAGTCCTCTGGATTCTATTTTAAAATTGAAAATGCAGATACCCTTAGTTGTGACCAAAGACTCCTTTATGAATATACAGTGGGTATTTCTAGAGGTAAGGTGGACTCTAGATTTGCATCATGGAAAATTGGTCCATTAAACCAGGCAAGGTGGTTAACTTTAGGCATCAGTCTGATGTGTTTATGGACTCATGGTGCATACCCACGAAATATTTCAACCAAACTCCACAGTTTAATAAATTTTATTGTGAATGTGGATGCCATTTGCCAGTTCGAAAATAAAAGAAATAAAAGTTCCACAATCAGCAAATGTATATTTTCAATATGATCCAAAGGATTAGGAAGCAACCATATGAAATCCAACAGATCACATTGAAAAATATACAATACAATGCTTTCGCCTTACTGCCTGAAAATATCTTATATTCAATGGTCAAATCTGATGAACTGGAAGTGAGGGAAGAAGCTATAAAAAGAATTTTGGCCATTAGGTTAGTAAATATTTATTCATATAAAATTGACTAAATTAGTTATACCGATTTATGGAATCATTTTAAGGATTTTATCTAATTTCAACATAAATATTAAAGCAGTACAGAGTGCAATTTTTTTAAAAAAAATAAATCAAATTAATTTTTATATTCTTTCAAGAGTGGGGAGCAAACCAAGAAAAAATTAAAAAGAATCACAACTATCAATTTTAAAGCTATGCACTGGACACAGTTAAAAGATCTGTCATTAAGTGGAGTTTGTGAACCACCACTCACAGAAAATTTTTTCTGAAAATGAACTTCGGGAATAATTATTAAATGGTACGAAACTTGACTTGCCAGATTTGCCCTCACATTCTCAAGGCATGGAACGGGCAGTCAAGTTAACAACAGAAGCTTCCCAATCTGTGTATGGCTTTGAAGCAAGGCACCAGCACATAATATCAAAAGCTTTGTGTCAGAATTGAGACCATCAATTTCATCTGAGGGTTCTTATATGGAGCTATTTGACTCTATATATTAAGCCCTATTAAACTATTCTTTATTTTTTCCATATTTGTTTGTTTGTTTGTTTTCATTCAAAATAGAAAAATTTTTCATTCAAAATAGAAAAAAAATTTTTTAATGTATTCAACTAATACTTTAAAGTTTACTTATAATTTCTACATTTTATTTCATTTTAATTCATGAGGTTTAAAAAAAACAGCATTTCAAAATCGTCAGTGATAATGGGGGGGGCAAATTTTCAATTTGAAGTTTACTTATAATTTCTACATTTTATTTCATTTGATAAAAATATAAAATAACAACATTCCCTGATTTAAATAGTGAAAAAAAAACAAAACGAGTTGTTTTTTTTTCTTATGTGGTTTTGAAAAACGAGAGAAATTAATTTTTACTTGGGAGTTTTTTAATATATAGTCTACATTTGAGGTATTGCATAAAGAGAGTTTGTCCAATCCCCCAAGACGAATAGAAAAGACTAGTATTGTTATCTTGTAATATTATGTGAGGGGTCTTGGAAAAACGTCGTGGATTTTTTCTAGCGTACTTCGTCTTCCAGTGAAGTATTGCATAAAGCAATTGCTTCTGATCAAGTGAGAGGCCAAGGTTTTTTGTAAACAGAAGAACGATCTTTGATGCCAAATGCTCAAAAAAAAATTTGAAACAAATGTCGATCTTTGAAGAAACTATAAGCGCCCTAATATTTATGTATACAGAAATAGTTTTTAACAAAACAAGTATCAAAACGAATATAAATTATTTGAAAATGGTCTATACACAACTTTCAAGGATATATATAAATTGTGTATGAAATAGTCTTCTATAAAACAAGGAGTGAAATGTTATATAAAAATTCGTGTCTGATATTCCAACATGAAACATTAATGTCTGAATTGATTGACTAGAAAACCGTTTCAGGAATGCAAGCGTTTATTATTTTTTATGAATTTCAACTAAAGATAAAACAACGTTTATATATTTAATTTTATATATCGAATTTGAAACGAATATCGATCTTTGACAGGATGAATATATATATATATATATATATATATATATATATATATATATATATATATATATATATATATATATATATCCAAAACTAAGGAAAACATTTAAAGCCTAATATTTGTTAGAAATAGCAACTGTGAAAAGCTGAAATTTTGACAATTGGTAGTCGTTATCATTCATAATAACATACTAAAATTTGAATCATTTGCAAAGGATAGAAAAAGAATTATAACAATTATTTATTTATTTTCAAATTTGGAACGTCCAAAAGTAAGGGACAAAATTGAGAAAAACAATGTCAACGGCAAAAGTAAAATCTGATGATCCGCAGTCCTTTTAAAAGGGCTGTGGTGAAATAATTTATAACATGGAACCTTAAAGTGGTCTGTTTTTATTTAAATTATTTGCTCTGGATTTACATTGAGCTCTCTGGGTTTTATCCTCCTTAGGTTTACCCATACGGATTACCTAGTTTTTCATAAACTATATATATATATATTGATATAAACCTATTTCTTTAATTTGGTTGCTTTTGTTAGCGGCATGTCAACCACAGCGGGTTTTTAAATGCCGGAATCTAAATATTTTGTACGGCGTCAACTACATATATTTTGTACACCATTTTTCGGGTCAAACCTGTTTTATAGATTGTAGATGGTCGATGTAGGCGTTATAACATCTACGAGAGACCATGTTTTGTGATGGACCTATTTCTTTAAGGTAGGACATTATGTTGATTGTTCCAGTATTTTCAAATAGTTTACTTTTGATCATATACGCATCTTACCGGCTTCAACTACATATATTTTGTACACCATTTTATACTTCCAGTGCAAACGTATGCTTTATAGATTTTAGATGGTCGATTGAAGGTGTTATAAAACCTACGACAGACCATGTTTTGTGATGGACCTATTTCTTTAAGGTAGGACATTATGTTGATTGTTCCAGTATTTTCAAATAGTTTATAAAATATCTTATACATCTTACCGGCTTCAACTACATATATTTTGTACACCATTTTACTTCCAGTGCAAACGTATGTATTTATAGATTGCAAATGGTCGATTGAAGGTGTTATAAAACCTACGACAGACCATGTTTTGTGATGGACCTATTTCTTTAAGGTAGGACATTATGTTGATTGTTCCAGTATTTTCAAATAGTTTACTTTTAATCTTATACGCATCTTACCGGCTTCAACTACATATATTTTGTACGCCATTTTATACTTCCAGTGCAAACGTATGCTTTATAGATTGTAGACTGTCGATTGTATGTGTTATAAAATCTACAACTGACAATGTTTTGTTATTTGCCTATTTCTTTAAGGTAGGACATTATGTTGACAGTTCCATTATTGTCAAATAGTTTACTCATGTTGGTGTCCTTGGAGTATTTGTGTCTTACAGGGTCTAAATGCGTACATTCAGGGAAAGTGTCTTTTAACGTTAGTTGGCATGTATATCTAAACCTTAAATGTATATCTAAACCTTAAATGTATATCTAAACCTTAAATGTATATCTAAAACTTTCACCTGATTGCATTTTTGTTGAACATTTGTATTTAAAAATAAATATTTTGTGCCATTCCGTGTCATTGCTTGCAGTTCCTAAAGTACTTTTTCTTTCTTAGAATTAACCAGCTGTCGGAATCTCAAAATCTGCACAAACGCCAGCTCAGACGGTCATTATATGGTCAAGCCGATGATGGGTTGAAAACCTTGGCTGAAAGTTTATTGCCACGACATGAAGTCAAAATACCCCCGGGATTACATAACACTAATTCACAAGAATTTCTCAAAACACCCGCCTTTAGGTCATCCAACATGTAATGTCATCAATTGGACCTTAAGTAACCCAGGTGTTATATTTTATCACAAGATTCATTTGGCAGTTGTCGTAAGTTAATCGTCTTTATTTATATTAACTTTCTTTTGGCAAAGTCAAGCCACTGATCATACACCCGGAGTATTTATGGAAAGATTGATTTTGATGTCAAGTCTAATCATAAAGTCTACAGAAACTAGTGTCAAACTTTGTCTATCCTCATAATCTTGAGTGATTCTTGGGCCTTATTTTGATTGAAGATATATGAATCAATCTAATCACAAAGCCGACAAAAACTAGTGTCAACCGTTGGCTATCCTCATAATCTGCATTGATTTACTTCTCTTACAATCCCATTCAGTTATCCTCTACTTTGAGTGATTCTTGGGCCTTATTTTGATTGATCATATATGAATCAATCTAATCACAAAGCCTACAAAAACTAGTGTCAACCGTTGGCTATCCTCATAATCTGCATTGATTTCCTTCTTTAACAATCCCATTCAGTTATCCTCTACCTTGAGTGATTCTTGGGCCTTATTTTGTCTGATTACATATATTTTTAGTTAATATTTTATAAATACTGGAAAATTTAATTTTACAAAAGTTTTCGAATCAAATTTAATCTTTGGAACATTAATATCATTATTACGATCAAAGAATCCCATTTTTAAACCGGATCAGTAAAAAATTCCCATAAATATACACAGTTGTTTCGTGTCAGTCGGAGTTGGCCATATTTGAATATATTAAATAAATCTTTATCGTGTTTTCTTTCTTTCTTTCTTTTCTTCTGTAGACTTTACGGGTAAAATAAACGATAGAACATTTAACAACATCAGCTGTGAGCCAAAACTTTTCGGAATATCAGATCCATTGTCGTTCCACAATTCAGGAACAAATTGCTCTGTTAAACTGAAATATGGCGTTGCTGTTGATTGTATGGTTGAGAGCTGTATTCTGCGAAAAGGAATTGTCCAGATCGACTTGCAAGGAACAGGATTAATTGTTTCACCATCGGTAAGTAATTCGTTCAATATATTCGAAAATGAGTAAGATAGTGTGTCCTTAAATTATGTGTGCAATTTGTACAGTTTATTGCAGTCTATTGCTATGCGATATACATTCACTTATCTGACAGTCAATATTGACGACGGAGGTACAAAATATAGTGGCAGCAGAAAAATGGTTCTGTAGAATGATACTGAAAATTCCATGGACGGAACGAGTAAGCAGCAATGAATTCTTTAAGAAAATGGCAACAGAATGGAAGAGTTTGGGCAATTTATTTTAGAAATGCCTACTTCAGAAACCATTATGGATATACTCAGATCCTCAAACACTAAGAGCAATAATATTTAATCAAAAATATTTTGCTATTAGGTGTTTCCATAAAGCAATGATTTATATGAAAATGGCGCTGTCAAAATAGCGACGAAATAGGGATGAAAGAAAACGCAAGCCAACAAACCTCATGTAAAAGAAATGAAAATGATAAAAAAAAACATATAAAAGAATAACTATAGAGATGTTTTAGAAAGAAAGAATGAAAGTGTCGAGATATTAAGAAAGAAAGAATGAGTAGAAAACCATTAAGAAAGAAAGAAAGAAAGAAAGAAAGAAAGAAAGAAAGAAAGAAAGAAAGAGTGCAGAATACAGAGAATGAAAGAAAGTGCAGATAGGTATTAAGAAAGAGTGGGAGATATGAAGCAAGAAAGAAAATAATAGGAAGAAAGAAAGAGTAAAAAGAAAAAGGAAAGAAAGAAAGAGAGAGAGAGAGTGGTGAGATATTAAGAAAGAAAATGTAGAAAGTAAAAAGAAGACTAGAAAGAAAGGGTGTTTAAATATAAAGAGTGAAAGCAAATATTAGAAAGAAAGAAAGAAAGAAAGAAAGAGTGGTGAGATAATAAGAAAGAAAGAAAGAAGAAAAGAAAGAGTGGTGAGATATTAAGAAAGAAAGAAAGAAGAAAAAGAAAAAAAACCAAAAAGAAAGATGGTTAGATAATAAGAAAAAAAAAAAAAAACAAAAGAAAAAGGTGAGATAATAAGAAAAAAAAAAAAGAAAAAAAAAAAAAATGGTGAGAAAATAAGAAAAAAGGAAAGTAAAGATGGTTAGATAGAAATAAAAGAAAAAGAAAGAAAGAAAAGAAAAAAACAAGAAAGAAAAGAAAGAAAAAAGAAAAAAAAGAGAATGAGATATTAAGAAAGAAAGAAAAAAGAAAAAGAAAAAAAGAAGAAAAGAAAGAGTGGTGAGATAATAAGAAAAAGAAAAAAAGAAGAAAAGAAAGAGTGGTGAGATAATAAGAAAGAAAAAAAGAAGAAAAAGAAAAAGTGGTGAGAAAATAAGAAAGAAGGAAAGAAAGAAAAAAAAAAAAAAAAATGGTAAGATAAAAAGAAAAAAAGAAAAAGAAAAGAAAGAAAGAAAGAAGAAAAGAAAGAGGGGTGAGATAATAAAAAAGAAAGAAAGAAAGAAAGAAAGAAAGAAAGAAAGAAAGAAAGAAAGAAAGAAGAAAAGAAAGAGTGGTGAGATATTAAGAAAGAAAGAAGAAAAGAAAGAGTGGTGAGATATTAAACTGACGGTATTCTAAAGAAGGCTACATTATTAGTTTCAAAAATAAACAAACAAACGCACGATGTTGGGTGTAATAGAATAGGAGGAGGGGGATGTGTATGTAAGAAGAAGGATTAAAGTATATATATATATATATATATATATATATATATATATATATATATCGGTTGTGATGGAGCACACTACCTGCAAGTAAGAGGCTGTGCCATGGGCACCATTGCTGCTCCATCATATGCTACAATCTTTATGGGAAAATTTGAGGAGACCCATATCTATCCCCTCATCGGTAGCGACTGTGTATTCTATGCAAGATATATCGATGATACATTCTTTGTCTACACGGCCAGTGACGACAAACTTAGCCACTTCTTCATGACCCCAAACACAATACTCGACTCAATTAAGTTTGACTATGAAAATTACCCAAGATCGGTAACATTTTTAGACACCCGCATTTACATCGATGAAAACTGAAAATTAGAAACGACACTACACACTAAAATCACCGACACCCACAACTATCTACACTTTAAGTCTTCCCACTCTAAACACCTTAAAGATAACCTTCCCTATTCACAAGCACTTAGACTCAGAAGGATATGTTCTATCAATGAAGAACACACACCCATAATCTTGCGCATCAGTTCACAACATGTGGCTATAAACAACACCTAATTAGGGCACAAATAAACAAAGCAATTTCCACACACAGAGAAGACACCCTAATGTACAAGATTAAAAATAAACCCAGCCGCATCCCTCTAGTATCCACTTTCAACCCCACTGTACCTCCACTATCCCAGTTAATAAAAAGTCGCTGGGAAATATTACATCTCAAACCAGACCTAAAAATTATTTGAGGAACCCGGCCTTCTAGCATATCGTAGATCTAAGAAACTTAAAGAAATTATAGGTAGTAAACCACATTTCATAGTATAAGGTAATCCTTAATTAACCCAAAATAAAAACAACGGGATTTTCCCAACCATGTAACAACAAATGGAGCTTATGCTGTAACCACATTAGGCACACCAATTTTTTCACTGACTCAGTCACTAAATCTACTTTCAAAAATCTACCACGACTCTAACTGTAGAAGTCATAACATAATTCACCTCCTAGAATGCACACTACGCCAGAAACAATATGTAGAAAAATCTGAATGGTCCTTTCATTACAGAATTAACAATTATCGCAATCAAATTAAGATGTCTCCCCATGAAATGTTATTAGTTGTAGAACAACATTTCCGCCTACAAAAAAGCGATTTTAAAACCCATACCAAATTCACTATAATTGAGAAAATAGAAAAGTACAGAGCAGATATTAGAAAAATTTTCGAAGACCATGAAGATAAGTGGATTTTGCGCCTAAAAACGCTCCATCCAGACGGGCTTAATCACAAATTTAACAACATAGATAGTATCACTATATAACCCCACAAATAAGACCTACCCGCATTTCTCACCCACACAAGACAGACCTGCTTGCGGAGGTGTTAAGGCCTTACACTTATACACACACTCACACGAATATACACACTTACACGCATCATACTCACTCACTCCCTAATGTGCCAAATGATAACACACACCCATAGTAATATACACGCTTACACACATCATACCCACTCACTCCCTAATGAACCAAATAACACACACACTTAACAGAGACACATCCCCTTTTCAGGAACCAATAAAACTGTCAAACTGACCAAAGGAATTCAGAGCAGCATGAATCCATCCAGCTCTTATCTTAAATAACATCTTAAAAGAGACTGTTTTACCAACACAAAAACTGACCAAAATTTATGATAAAAAAATAAAAAATAACAAATGAAAACTACAGATAAAGTTCATTTTCTCCATGAAGTCATTCACTCCTGTAGTTCACTGCTACTAACAAGCAGAATTTTTTTTCTCCTGATGATGGCCATGCTGGCCGAAACTAGTTGAGGAATCTAACTGAAATAACAAAAACGAAAGAATATAAATATACAACTCAGTGTGTCTGATGATTTTAATTTTTGATTTTTTAATTTGTTAATATTTTTTATTGTTCAAAACATAGAGATAAATAAATAGATAGATAATAAAAAGCCTGAAATAGATAGAAAGAAAGAAAGAAAAAAGAAAGAAAAAAAAGAAAGAAAAAAAAAGAAACTTTTAAAGTATCCACCAAACCAAAATTGTCGTACCAAGGGAGATAACTGCTACTAGTGACATGGTCAATGAGGAGTTGTTTTACTTGGGTAGTCATCGACATAGGAACTTTATGTTCATGTTAATGTAATGAAAATAACCATTACAAAGACAAGCTTCATGTCGGGTTTTGGGTAAATGTATGTTTGTGTGTGTGTGTTTGCGTGTGTCAGTGCTCTGTGCGTATGTGTGTGTGTCAGTGCTCTGTGTGTATGTGTGTGTACGTGTATGTGATGGGGGTATGTGTTTGTGTGTGTGTATGTGCGTGCGTGTATTTGATGGGGGGGTATGTGTTTTTTATGCGCGCGTGTGTGTGCATGCCCGTGCGTGTATGTGATGGGGATATGTGTTTTTATACCACTTTAATCTTCTCAGTCTTGTTATTTTTTTTCCTTTTCAGGTGTCATGGACTTCCAGCGGTAACAATTCTCGCATTGACACATTTTATCGATCCCCCTCCAGTGAAGTGATTACAGTGATCTGCGGTGGTCACTGTGGGTGGTGCTATCCAAAAAGAGGCCTACGTTTGTAACTGAAAACCTAATAAATCCTTATTATTATTATTATTATTATTATTATTATTATTAAAAATAATAATTTCTGATGAGTTTTTCTTTCATCTTCATTTTATTGTCACACTCAGATTGTTATTCTACGATTGTTAAATAAGCAATGTCAATAAGTCACAACTACGTATTTTTGCAGACTTCCTGAAAAACCGGAAAACGAATATTAAATAAGTTAAATGACTTCTTTGAACTTACATTTTCGTTTTTAGTCTAATGATAATTTGAATTAAATGAAGAAAATAAAGGAATAAAGGTTTAAAACATTGTCACTATACGAAGAAACTATAATATAAGCAGATCCCGATTCGTCACCAGTACATCGGGTACGGGGTGGGCGTGGTTTCAGGGTTGTTGTTTTTTATTGGTTGACTCGTTTAAGATGTGGTATGGAATTCATAAATGGTCATGTCCATTTCATAACATTTTTGCTTGTAAACAAATCATATAGGAATATTCATCCAATAATTACAATGATCCGTTCCCAAACATAAACAATAATGAAGCTAATGATGAAGAAATTAAGAAAGCTATTAAAAGAACTAAGCATCAATTGACACTAAGGCTGAACTTTTGAAAGAATAGATTACTTTGTCCCTGAAGTCAATAAAAAGTTCCTCTATGAAAAAAAAAAAACAACAAAAAAACATTTATGAACACTCGGAAAATTAATAATGGAAGAGAAATACCAAACAATTAACAAAGGAAATAAAAAAGAAATTAGTTAATTCTTTAGAAACCACTGTCTCCGGAAAATTGGAAATAAAAATAATGGAGTCAAAAAGTATAGCAAGAAATCATAATAATATATTAAAACCATAAAAAAATGTCCTAGTCACAAACTACACTCTGAATCACATTTCAACCCTGAACACATTAAAATGAAGATGTTCACAGGAATAGAATATATACCAATATTCATCCAATAATTACAATGTTCCGTCTCCAAACCTAAACAATAACGAAGCTAATGATGAAGAAATTAAAAAAGATATTAAAAGTACTAAGGAATAATAAAACATCAATTGACACTAAGGCTGAACTTTTGAAAGAATAGATTACTTTTTCCCTGAAGTTAATAACAAGTTCCTCTATATTATAAAAGAAGTCTGGAATCTGAAATGGGGCCATAAAAGTGGGGTCTATAACGTTTTAATTCGTTATAGAAACAAACCGCCCTCAAGAGCCTCAAACATACAGAGGTATCTCAATTAGATCCATAATTGGTGAAAGTATTAATGATGATTATATTAATTAGAATGATCTTTAATTAAATGATATTTTCAAATATTTTATTCAAATAAAACGCATAAAATACACACACACATATATATATATATATATATCTTTTTGTTGTTTATTTAAAAAATATGTGGGAAAAACCTGTTATGTAACTAGATATTAATTAAAAATTGAAGAATATGATACAAGAAATCATTTATATATTACTACGTAAGGTTTTTTTCACGTCCGAAAAGAAAAAAAAATATATAATGCTTCACTAATTTAAAAAAAGTAAAAGTGTGAAGGATTAATAAAAATCAAAAAAAAATATTTTAGGGTATTTTTGTTTTATTCGTCTTCGTCCATTCACCCACCCACCATTTCTCATCCGCTTTTCTTTTCTTTCTTTATTCGCTTTCTTTCCGACTCTCCTTCTTAAGTCATTCCTATATTCTTTCTCCAGTCTCCATGTTCTATACTAAACAAAATGTTTGAATGATATTTAATATTTTTATATTACAGAATTAACGAAGACTTTATTTATTTAATGATAATCTAGGAGAAGAAAACAATGAATTCAAACTACCTTTTGCTTTGTATGTTTTGTTCCTTTAGGTAAAAGCTAGAAGTTAGCTTTAAAAATAAATCCACTTCAAAAAATAAAATAAATCCACGGCAAGGTTCAACAATATGGATGAGGTTGAAAGCGAGTGGAGGAATTTTCTTTGTCTCTAGACCAGCCAAATACCATAAACGAGGAATTGAGCTTCTGACACAACGATGGCAACAGACAATAAAATAAGAAAGGATATATTTTAATGAATAAACCCCATTCATATGTAATTTGTTTCGACTATTAATTAAATGTGTTCTGGAATTGATTTAAAAGGCACGGATAAAACCAACACCGAATTCCTCGAATGGTATTTAATATCGTTATACTACAGAATTAACGAAGAAGTCATTTATTTAATGGTAATCTAGGAGAAGAAAATACCAAATTCAAGTTTAGCTTTCGTTCTGTTTAGGGATTCAATGGTGGATCTATATCATCAAGCAACTCCAAGAAATTACTTACCTTTCTAATTGGAAACTGTATACCTGTTTTGTAGACATCATCATATAAGAACGTAAATAGAAACTTCCTCTTCTCATCTATTAGAAACAGCCTTCCAATCTCCAGATCGATTGAATGTATCGATCTAAACCCCATTTTCTCCTCCTTTTTGATTGGTTCTCTATTCGCTTTCTTTCTTACTTTCCTCCTTAAGACATTCCCATATTCTTTCTCCAGTTTCCATGTTCTATAGTAAACAAAAAAATTAAATGATATTTAATATTTTTATACTACAGAATTAACGAAGATGTAATTTATTTAATGGTAATCTAAGAGAAAAAAAATACTGAATTCAAACTACATCCTTCTGTGCATGTTTTGTTTCTTTAGACAAACGGTAAAAGAAGTTAACTTCAAAAATAAATCCACCTCTGCGAGGAGGGAGGGGATAATTTCACCATCACCGGTAAGCCATTACACTATTCTTACTTGACTGTTAACACTAATCTAAAATTTGAAACATATTTAATCTTTTTTAAAAATCAAAGAAGTCATTTTTTAATGGTAATCTATAGAGGCACGACGGAGGAATGGTTAGCGGCTCGGATTGAAGAATCAGAGAAATGTATGGAATTATCTCTTAAAATAGCAGGAAATACTGGGTACTATAACCAGTCTAGAAGCAGAAAGCACTAAATTCAAACCATCTACTACCTCGTAGGTCCTGTCCCTATAGACAAAGTTTAGAAGAAGGTAATTTCCCAAATAAATTCACCTCTGGAAGTATGGATAGTGGGTAACCTCAACAACTCTGGTGTAAAAGTAACTGTCAAGCCATTGCACTATGATCTCTTGTCTGATTCCATGAACCACAATTATTAGAAGTGGTGACCATAGCGGTGCAAAATCAATGAATGGTAAACTAAATCAAAATTTTAAATAGCTTTATAGAAAGAAAAATACAATTTACTCAAAGAAAAATGACATTCATCATCAAGACGAATAAAATTTGGATAATTAAACTATATCCCTAAATGGATTACAATTATCTGCAAAACATTTTTGAAAGGTGTATGTAAATTTGGAGGTTGTCACCTGTCGTTAAGTGAGGTCTCGCTAAATATCTTATTAATTGTGTGGTCAATTTTTTTGCTGGAAATCTTGAAGATATGAATTTGTGAATGTTGTAATTTAAATCACAAAGCAGAGGAATTTTGGAATTTTTATTATTGGCTTCGTAGATTAGAAGATTATTTTTAATACGTTTCGAAGTCTTAGTGATTGATATTTGATAGATTTAAGGAGATCATTTCTAGCGAGAATTTAATTAAATAGTTGTCCTATGAGTTTTTCTCATCGCCATTTTCAGAACAGATGTTTTTTGCGTAAACACTGACTATAGATTTTTTATTTTTTTTTAGGTTCACAGGGTGGTAGCTGTTAGAATTTAAGTAGCAATGATCATCTGTAGGTTTAGTGTGATGTGGCGATGTGATTGTGTTTAGTCGGACCAAAAACGGAATTGTGAGTTGGAGGGGAGTAGTGACCACTAAAAAAAAGTGAGGTTTAGGGTGATGAAAAGATGTGGTTGTTGTTTAGACGGATCAGAAAGGAATGGAGGTGGCTGAATATTCCATTGTTAATTTGATGGTGGTGTGAAAATTATTGAAGTATGGAGAGTGTTGTCACCAAGTATCCACATAAAAAAAAAGATACCGTCTATGTATCTGTGATAGGTTCTAGGTGGTATCTAATTTACATATTTCTTTCCAGGGCATCCATAAAGATGTCTGTATAGCTAGGTGCCATTTTAGATCGAATCTCTGTACCTCTGACCTGGAAAATGGTAGCCGTTGAACTCAAACTTATTATGAGTGAGTATAAATTTTGTATATCAAGCGGATTTAAACTCACATAAAACACGAAGGTCTTCTATTGAATTCTCTTTTCATTCTAATCATCCTGTTGAGAAATATGCCATTTTCTTCTCTCCCTGGATAACAACCGATATTTCGCTTTCTCTACTTGAAGTCATTTCGTATCTGTCTATATTCCTGAGATGAGTTATTATGTACATTATTTACATTATTCGGTCTATTGTCCTCATCTTTGTCGCCATATTTATTACAACGTTTCGGCCTTTCAGTATCTGTCTATATTTCTGAGATAAGGTATTTTGTATATTATTTACATTATTCGGACTATTGTCCTCATCTTTGTCACCATATTTATTACAACGTTTCGGCCTTTCAGTATCTGTCTATATTTCTGAGATAAGGTATTTTGTATATTATTTACATTATTCGGACTATTGTCCTCATCTTTGTCGCCATATTTATTACAACGTTTCGGCCTTTCAGTATCTGTCTATATTTCTGAGATAAGGTATTTTGTATATTATTTACATTATTCGGACTATTGTCCCTCATCTTTGTCGCCATATTTATTACAACGTTTCGGCCTTTCAGTATCTGTCTATATTTCTGAGATAAGGTATTTTGTATATTATTTACATTATTCGGACTATTGTCCTCATCTTTGTCGCCATATTTATTACAACGTTTCGGACCTTCAGTATCTGTCTTTATTTCTGAGATAAGGTATTTTGTATATTATTTACATTATTCGGACTATTGTCCTCATCTTTGTCACCATATTTATTACAACGTTTCGGCCTTTCAGTATCTGTCTATATTTCTGAGATAAGGTATTTTGTATATTATTTACATTATTCGACTATTGTCCTCATCTTTGTCGCCATATTTATTACAACGTTTCGGCCTTTCAGTATCTGTCTATATTTCTGAGATAAGGTATTTTGTATATTATTTACATTATTCGGACTATTGTCCTCATCTTTGTCGCCATATTTATTACAACGTTTCGGCCTTTCGGTATCTGTCTATATTTCTGAGATAAGGTATTTTGTATATTATTTACATTATTCGGACTATTGTCCTCATCTTTGTCGCCATATTTATTACAACGTTTCGGACCTTCAGTATCTGTCTTTATTTCTGAGATGATGTATTATGTACATTATTTACATTATTCGGACTATTGTGCTCATGTTTGTCGCCATATTTATTACAATGTTTTGGACCTTCCGTATCTCTCTATATTTCTGAGATGAGGTATTATGTACATTATTTACATGTTCTCCACTGCTTTAACCGGGTATTGAACTCACACACTTTAGTTCCTGTCACTGGATCTAACCAACGCCTTTATCTGTGGGATCAAGTTGAGATCATATACAAGGAACACCATTGGAAAATTCGTAAACTTAAGTAATCAGGACATATGCTAGGCCATAAAAATCTCCTGGGCCGACCGAGCATAGAAAAAAATACAATATGGGAACCAGTAATAAGGAGTGCCAGAGAAAAGCGATAATAACAATAAAGTTGCAATATGAGCTCTGGTAAAAAACATCCAATGATAACAGTAAAATTGCAATATGAGCACTGGTAAAAATGGCTGCTGAAGACATTAGGTTTATAATACCCAGAAATTCATACACAGATATCCTCAAGGACACATGACACAGAGGCTAAAGGCGTTGGTTAGATCCAGTGACAGGACCCAAAGAGTGTGAGTTCAATACCCGGTTAAGACAGTGAAGAACTTGGAGATGGGGAATTAACAGGAGATAACTGATAAATGACATCCATTATACATGGCACTAGAACAGTCTACCCCAATGAGCGAAATAAAGGGTTTAGTTCGACATTCCAACCATCTGAAGAAGGCTGGAGCTTACAATGGCCGAAACGTTGTAATAAATATGGTGACAAAGATGAGGACAATAGTCCGAATAATGTAAATAATTTATTTGCTAGCTTGCAGGTTGATACGTTTGGATTTCGGACTCCTCATATTCAGCTCCTGTTTGGTTCTCTGCTTTAGCTTCAGAGTGAGTCTTTCCGCTTCTGATTGGGTCTCTGAGTGGTTCTTTGATTTAGCCTCTGATTGGGTCTCTGATTCAGCCTCTGATTGGGTCTCTGATTCAGTCTCTGATTGGTTCTCTGATTAAGCTTCTGATTGGTTCTCTGATTCAGCCTCTGATTGTGTCTCCGGTTCAGCCACTGATTGGTTATCCGATTCAGCCTCTGATTGGTTCTCTGATTAAGCTTCTGATTGGTAAAAGTGAAAAAAAAAAAAAAAAATGAATCAGTCAATTCAACGATGATGATTTTCAAATACTGCTATTTTTGCTATTATAAGGAACAACAGTGCTACATTGTTTATTTAAGCTAAAATGAAATAATGGATAATTTATTTTTATCACCACAGCATTTCGGCCGTTGTTTTCACCTGCCTTCTTCGAGTTTCTGCCGATACACAGAAACCTGCAGAGTCTAGACTGTTCTCGTTCCACCGATGATGACGACGATCAATCACTCTGAATACATTGCAACTTGTTCCATCACCGAAGTTAAGCAACCTCGATCTCCGTTAGTATTTGGATGGGGACCGATTGTGAATCTCGGTTACTACTATAAGCAAATTCTTACATTTCGAAATATGTTTCAACTTTAAATAGCTCACAAAGGGTTGATAATCCGTAAAAATAAACAACCGATAAGGCGTCGATATTCCGTAAATGATAAAAAAAAAATCAGACAATCCATTGAAAATGTCTCGGATTACCTCGCCTTTAAAATACTACACAATTTTCATTCGCCGGAATCTCATTGGGTCAAGCCTAGGCTTGGCGCAGGGATTGAACTCGCAATTGCTATGCTAATTCACGATCCAATTCTGTAGCACCTATTGTGCTGATCTTATTCACTTGATTGTGATTACTCATTCCAGTGTTATATGATCTACTTCAAATTAAATATCTTTTTGGTTCTCTCCACAGATTGATCGAACATCGAATCTGGCCCCGAAAGCCATTTTCCGTCTGAAATATAAAATACAATATAAAAGTCAGAGCCATTTACGAACAAACAAAATGGCGGCAAGAGCGGCATTTTAAACATTTCATTTTGGTTAAGTTTCCAGGTACAGATCTGTTGTTCATAAAATTGATCGGTGTTCATATCCGATCAGAGTTGTGGTTAACGAACCAAGTAACCCTTTTCGATCTGTCTTCATAAATGCACATATACACAGACGGTTATTATTAATTGTATTATTATTTCTTCTTTGATAATGATTTATTGATTTTCTTTTATTTATACGCCCAACACACACACACACACACACACACACACACACACACACACACACACACACACACACACACACAGATATATATATATATATATATATATATATATATATATATATATATATTATAGCAAAAAAAAGGAAAACAGTAAGATATGAAATCCGGTGTTCTTACTGATATTTTTATTTTTACAAAACAGTGCTCAATGAAAATTTACAGAGCATAAAAATTAGAAATATACTATATATATATATATATTATAAATATATTATACCCTACCTTGACTTAACCCATTTTCGAACGTATCTGATAATTGATACAATAATAGTTAATATAAATGAACACGCTACCGTCCCTGTCTAAATGATTGGATTTCTCTGTATCCTTGGAAACAAAAATTATGAATGTATGTGCTTTTAAAACTCACTAAATTTTAAAAATAAGTTATTCCAAAATTCGCTTGAAGATGAAACAGAACTAATGCTTTTAATTTAATATAATTGATTTTGAAGTTCTTGTTACCTGTTTTTGAAACATAGTAAGCCCTGTATAACGATGAAATCATATTTTTAAATCAGTTAATTTATGATATAAAATACGATTATTCTAATAAAAAAAGATGGTTTTAGTGAAACACTTTTTAATAATTAACCTATTGTTGGGGGGTTGGAGATGATGTATATTAATACCATACCTAAGATTATTTGCGTAGAAATGAATATAACAAAACCAACTGAAATTGGCAATTGTGAACTATTATCCATGACGTTCCACGCACATGCAAACTTACAGGTACTCGTATTCCGAAACACCTACTACTCTATAGGTACTGATCAGGTTCAACTTTTGCTTACATTCAGTGATCGTATGGGAACTGGTTTTTCGACGTGATAATGCCGTAATCGCAATTTAATCTTAGGAGGAAGCATATTTACATTATAGTTCGCTCAATATAATATCTGAGAGCCACCCAAGGTAGAGCATTCATGGATGAGCTAGTTTTATGGATGTAAAATAAGGAATTAAAAAGTATACAATTATGAGGATAGGCAAGATAGTTAACAGTTGACCTCGACTTGAAGAAGTTAGATTGTAGTGATCTGGAGCTTCCATTTGGGAATCTGTTTCACAAAGCAGCGGCTCTTGGAAAGAAGGTACCCGAATACAATTCTTTCTTAACACTGGAATAGAAATATTTGTTGGTCATAAGGCATCGACCGATGTGCTGTTCCCGAGTACGATTTTCGGTGCCCCATCGCTGATTGAGGCACGTTCAGATATTACACGGCGGAAGTCCGCTTCCATATATATATATATATATATATATATATATATATATATATATATATATATAGAGAAAGAGAGAGAGAGAGATAGAGATAGAGAGAGAGCGAGAGCTTACTAAAGTACTGCCATCGACTCATTTGTTTCATTTTATTTTAATCTAAGTGAAGATTTGTTTCTGTTATCGACTTATGAGGAAAGAAAAGCAAGAATTATTCGAGCGAGACATTGATAATTATAACATCAATGTATGCTGTCACCATGAAATCAAAATTAAAGAAGGACTTGATATTAATGGTGGGGGTTTATTAAATTAAATAAAACTGACAAGACACATTATAATAAATATCTAATTCGTATATTGGTCACATTACAATTATCATTTCATGTAGACTAACAAGGAATTTCGCAAACCAGTTAGCTATACGTAATAACTAAACGGGCCTCGCATCGTTAATAACGTAAGATATGTTTGTAAATTAAAGACATACAGTTAAGAGGAATGAAACTGCAACATGCTGAATATGTGTTTCAATTTGCTTAAATTTAAACAGATGTAATATCGCTGGATTATTGCAAATGATCATATATACAGATCAGTACATACATTGGTCATATTACAATTATAATTTCATGTGGACTAACAAGCAATTTCGTGAACGAGTTTGCTATACATATATTGTTTTTATGTGTCTTGCATCGCTCATAACGTAAGTTATATGTTTGTAAATTAGTCAGATGCAATTAAGAGAAGTGAAAGTGCAACACGTTGAATGCGTGTTTTAATTTAAATAGATGTAATAATACTAGATTATTGCAGATGCACATATATACAATGATAGGATCTGGTGTCGCAAAGAGGGTCTCAAAGTATAGCATTTGAGTTGTGCATATTTTCTATTACTGTGTTATTAATGCATGTCTCTTATGCGATACAACCTTTTCTACACGTAACCTTTTGTTCGAGTCTTTCCATCGATCAGCACTACGTGTGATACAAGAACTTTATAACAAAAGAAATAAATACAAACTTTTAACAGAAGTTTTTATTTCATATCTATCTATCTATCTATTTATCTATCACACACACACACACACACACACACACATATATATGGAGTTATATATATATAGAGTTATATATCTATCTATCCATCTATCTATCTATCTATCTATCTATCTATCTATCTATATATATATATATATATATATATATATATGTATGTTTGTGTATTTGTGTGTGTGAAAACAGGGCGAAACTTACTACGTGATCTTTCAGCCATAATTGTGATTGGATATTACCACCAATCAATTTTCTGAACAAGAAACATTTACCTGCAAACCTAACAACCAAAATCAAACATTCAAAATGTCTCTCTTGCCGCTGTTCTGTTTGTCCTGCCTTCTGATAAATTTTATCAGCACTTCATCTGACGTATGTAAAGTAGTGACAGTCACATACAATATATTCCAAAAAGGAAAACGCCTTCAAGGATTCCAATACCACCAGTCAACCTACGTTCCTGATGTTCTCCAGTGTGCAAGGATGTGTTTCTTTCGTCGTAGATGCCTGTCTTTTAACTACAATGAAAATATGGCAATCTGTGAATTTAACAACGCCAGAGTCGACCCGCCGTACGTTATATTAAACGCATCCAATGACTATCTTTATTCAAACATTGATGATTGGGATAAGGTAAGACCTTTTCACATTTGTATTATTTAAAAGCCGTTTAAGATTTACTCTTCTTTTTTCACTATTTCATATTCGTCTCCCTTCTGAACGGGTTCGCTCCTAACTGTCCAAAACTTTACATCTTTTTTTCACTTTAAGCAACACTTGACCCTTTGCCATCTCTGCCTTATTCTATCATCATATGATTTTCTTTCTTTTATGTGCCATATACTTTCAAGACGTAGATGAGCACGGCTCTTCCCAATTTCCCGTCTTTTATTGCTCCATCCAACTACTGGCCATTTACAAACTCCCTGCATCCATATTCTCTTCATCTATATGCTGCTACTTCTATTTGTCTGTTCCATTTCTCTTCAAAATTTATGTGATAATGGTTCTCCACAGCTGCCATTCTTGTGTTACTTTATGTTGACATTGACCATTTACAATCTCTCTGCACTTTTATTCTCTTCATCTATTTCTTTTACTTTCCACATCCATTCAAGACATATGTGATCACGGCACTCCACAACTTTCTATCTGTAGCTATTGACTCTTTAAATATCTCTCTTCATTTATATGCTGCTACTTATACCTTTATATATTCATGACGTATGGGATCATGGCGCTCCACTACTTTCTGAAATTTGTTGCTCTGACTATTTGTTTCGTATTTAATGTAGATATTCCTTCAAGAGGTGGGCGATACTGGCCCTCCATAACTTCCTATGTTTTGGTACTCTAAATGACCGTTGATCCTTTTTTCAATCCAATCCAATCATTAAATACGTTTCTCTAGTTTTTCATGTGTCTTTTAAATATACTCCTGATCAAAAATTTAAGACTACTTGAAACATTTTTTATAAGAGACTGTTTGTCATGGATACATTATAAACTTTTTCTTACTTGAGGTTAAAATTGAGGCTAAATATAATCTAAAAGTTTATGTAGACAAAAAGATATAATCCGATCAATTTATCCAGAAATGGACATTTTTATAAAATGAGGCGTTTAACACTTGATCAAAATTATAAGACTAGGGGGCATAAATTGTTAGATCTAGGGTAATTCCAATGTTTTTAGTTCAGTTAGAGATTAGCAATCACTGCGTAAAGGTGTCACCATGCCTAAAGTAAGCAAAATTACCGAAGTTGAGCGTGCTCGAATTCTAGATTTCCATAATCAAGGTTTGTCACAGCGGACGATCGCAGCTAAGGTAAATCGCAGTAAAACTGTGATTTGCAAATTTCTAAAGGTCAGTGCGAATTATGGAAACACAAATTCTACTGGTAGGCCCCCAGAAATTTCTCCAGCATTGAGTAGGAGAATAAGACGGGTTGTTGTGAAAGCCAGTGGACTTTCTTCTAGTCAAATTAAGGCAGCCACATATGCTGCTTGCAGTCCAGTAACCACCAGACGACACTTACGACAAAAAGGCATGTTTAATAAAAAGCGCAAAGAAATTCCTCGTCTGCTTCCATGTCACAAAGTGAATCGTTTAAGGTTTGGTCGTGAATATCAAACATGGGACATTGAGAAGTGGAAGAAAGTCCTGTTTTCTGATGAGAAAAATTCAATCTAGATGGTCCTGATGTCTTCCGACGATATTGGCATAACAAAAACATGACTCCTGAAATTTTCTCCACATATCATAGTGTTGGAGGCTCTCTAATGGTATGGGGTGCCTTTTCTTACAGAGGAACGATGGAGCTCCTGATGGGTGCAGAGTTATCAGACAGTGGCTGGTTATGTTAGCCATGCTACAAAAAGCCTCATTGGTGACAGAGAGCGATCGTTTGTGTGGGGATGGATGGTTATTCTAACATGAGAATGCTGCAATCCACGTTGCATGCTGGACCTTGATCTTTCTACAAGAAAATGGGGTCCATCTCTTGAGACATCCTGCATGCTAACCGGACTTGAACCCAATTGAAAATGGTTGGGATGGATGGAAAGAGATGTTTATCTAAATGGCAAACAATATTCAACAAAAAATGAACTTCGTGAAGCTATCTTCAGAAGCTGAAGTAATATTCCTCGCAGCTTAATGGAAACAGTAATTTCTCGGATGCCTCAAAGAATTTTGAATTCATCAAAACCAGTGGAGGTAGAACTCATTATTAAATTTGGTTGTTGAATGTTTTCGTACTCTTTTCGTTCAATTTCGTAGAATTTTTTGTCTCTTTTATAAAAATGTCAGTTTCTCAATAAAATGTTCGGATTATAACTTTTTGTCTACATAACCTTTTAGATTATAAAATTAGTAACCTTAATTAAGAAATGTTTAAAATTTTTTCATGAAAAACAGTCTTTTTAAAAAATGTTTCAAGTGGCCTTAAATTTTTGATCAGGAGTGGATTTGATTTTCAAAGCTCTCTTTCCCCATTCATGACTGACGAGAAAATTGCTTGTAACATAAAGTGCTAAAAGAGACAAAGTAAAATTTAGTTTGAAGGCTTTAGTGAATTTCTGATGTGTCAACAATTTATACAGACAATCATAGACAAAAAATGAATAGACATTGGAAATTGTAACTGTCCCAGTAATAAACAAAGATTTGAATGGCTGAAAAGCAAAAATTTATGGGGAAATCTCATAATGATTTTATAATGTCTCCGTTTTATGAAAGAAAAATTTATAAAGTGTCCCTATTCCAGATTGAAGGATAGATAGATATGAACTGACGGTGTTATACAAACAAATTCTTAAGAGAGAGCTAAATATGAGTAAAATGAGATAGCTAGATATGAATAGAATGAAATAGATAGATAGATAAAGAGGAATACACACACACACACACACACACATATATATATATATGTGTAGAAAATGATAAAAATTACATAGATAGATAGATAGGCAGACAGATAGGAAGAGAGAAATTTTAGATAGATAAATATGAAAAGATTGAGATAGCGATAGATAGATAGATAGGAACAGACAAAGATTATATACATATATATATATATATATATATATATATATATATATATATATATATATATTACTAATAATAATACTCGGATCTTAAAAAACCTCGGATAACACAACCTGCAAGTATATCAAATCAAATTGTTACCGGGGAAAAAAAAAAGAAATGGTAATATCCGAACCGGGTGAAATAAATCGTCCAGTGCCTTTAGTTCTTAGTCCAAAGAAAAAAGAAGCTTGTAATAAAGCTAAAGCGGAGAGTGCTCAATACGCGAAACAGAGTTGGGATAAATAAAATAAACCCTAAGGAGCCAGGAAACAGGAACATAGGTTGTTCCTGACGCTTCAGGATTTAATTAACACACACACACACACACACACGCACACACACACACACACACACACACACACACACACAACATATATATATATATATATATATATATATATATATATATATATATATATATATATATATATATATATAGCTAGCTATCTGGATAGATAGATAGATAGATAGATAGAAAGATAGATAGGAAGAAACAAACATTTGTTCTATAGATAGGGAGAGAAAAGATTATCTATCTATCTATCTATCTATCTATCTATACATATATACATACATATATATATATATATATATATAGATAGATAGATAGATAGCAAGAGACAAAGATTATATAACTATATTTATATCTATCTATATTATATATCTATATTTATATCTATCTATCTGTCTGCTTCTCTCTCTCTCTCTCTCTTGCTATATATATATATATATATATATATATATATATATATATATATATATATATACAGGTAGATAGATAGATTGATAGGAAGTGACAAAGAGATTAGATAGATAGATAGATAGATAGATAGATAGATAGGAAGTGACAAAGATCAGATAGATAGATAGATAGATAGATAGATAGATAGATAGATAGATAGATAGATAGATATGAAAAGACTGGGATAGACATGGATGGAAGAGAAAAAATGCTTCTTTATTTTTGTTTTATTTTAAGGCATAGGCTACAAGGGATCGTTTCAATAAATCCATCGGTACTTTTCCAATTCTATTGCAACTGGAATTATTGATGTCCTAATGTGCTATATTGATCACTCTATCATGCCAAGTTTCATATTCACTTGGCACTGACTCTGGCCAACCGGATACAAGATGGTCAATTGTTTATGGATATTTATCACAGAATCTGCATTTGGAATTATTTAGGTTATTATTACTACTACTACTACTACTATTAATACTATTATTATTACTACTACTACTATTACTATTATTATTATTAATAATACTACTAATATTATTATTACTACGACTTTTACTACTATTATTATTATTATTACTACGACTATTACTACTATTATTATTACTACTACTATTATTATTACTACTACTATTATTATTACTACTACTATTATTACTACTACTACTATTATTATTACTACTACTATTACTACTATTATTATTATTACTACTATTATTACTACTACTATTATTATTACTACTACTATTACTATTATTATTATTATTACTACTATTATTATTACTACTACTATTATTATTAGTATTACTACTACTACTATTATTATTACTACTACTATTACTACTATTATTATTCCTACTATTATTATTATTATTATTATTACTACTGTTATTGTTACTACTACTATTACTACTACTATTATTATTATTATTATTATTATTATTTTTACTGCTATTATTATTATTATTATTTTCTTTGATTTCTGGCGTTTTACACATTTCTTTCCGGGTCCCGCCCAGGGACCTAAGGTTAGAGATGGCATCATGACACTTTCCACTGTCAAAATTATTATAGCAACAAATGAAATCCAGATACTTGATTCAATAATATTAATAGATTTGACCATATTGTGACCTTTGATGTGTTTTTGTTTGTAAGGTTCACTAAAAATACCTTGTTTTTCTATGAAGCGACCAGGAAATGCTCGGCAAGTGTACTGCTTTCATTTCTATTCTGACTAGCCATTGTTTTCTATCCAAGTTTTGATCTCTGGGTCTACTGTCCCATAAACAAAGGAATCATGGGAAATTTATGTCACCCAAAGTCTTCAGTAATATAAAGGTCAACACACATACAGTCATGATAAAAGTCATTTATACTTTCCACTGAACGTAAAGACAGGAATCGGAATTTCATCGGAGTGTGGCGCAGGTTTTCATAGCTCAATTGTCAGAAGGATTGTTCACATATCTTCGCTACTATTTGTTAGGGCCAACAATATAACAAGCATCAATGTGATTATCATTATTATTATTATTATTATTTTATATTTCAAACAAAATATGTTTTAAAGAATTTTGAACTTTTTATGCATGTATATAACTGTTATTGGAATTTACCAATAATAATAATGGACTATTCTGACATTATAAATACTTCGCCTCTCAAAAGGTAGGAGGAGATTGTAAGACGAGGAGAGATAATTGAGAGCATATTGTAAGGACATTGGAATAGTGATACTTGTCGGGACAACATCGTTCACTCTAACCAAATCTGATAGCCATTACTAATACTTCTATTTCTTTGTATTATATTTCTGTTATAATATATCTTTGTATTCCATACCTGTGTTCGTGTTATTCTTTCATTGGTTCTAATCTTGGACCATCACCGTGGTACAAGTAACTTGGACCATAACAAGTGGCGACGAGGATGAGATAACTGAGAGCATATTGTAAGGACATTGGAATAGTGATATTTGTCGAGACAACATAGTTCACTCTAACCAAATCTGATAGCCATTACTAATACTTCTACTTCTTTGAATTATATTTCTGTTGTAATATATCTTTGTATTCCATAACTGTGTTTGTGTTATTCTTTCATTGGTTCTAACCTCAGACCATCACCATGGTAGAAGGAACCTTGGACCATCACCGGGGGACAAAGAACCTTGGACCATAACAATAACTCTGCAAGATTTGTTTCAAACCAGATTAATTATAATTTAAGTCAGCCAATAACTCAAATAATGTTTCATAAAAGTATATTTTATTTTTGAAGGATTTTTTTAATAAAGAAAATTACACTGCGATGAAATACGACTAAAATAGATATACACATATATGTTTGTATATGTGCGTTCGTGTGTGTTTGTGTGCGTGTGCACTCATCTTAATACCATCTGAAATTAACGATGCACCCAACATTACAGCAGCTGTAGTGCAATCCTTCACGTCAACATTGTTAACGTATCAGACTCTTATGTGAATTACGATAAGAAAAACATTGTAATAATAACAACCAAGGTGTTATTAGTTCACCTGGAAATAATGTAAATAATGATACATCCTCATTGTCGACAGAAATATATCTTCATATGGTTTCACTTCGGGTTTACAGCAGGCTACTCTTATGAATTTTGATCATTTTGAGCGAATTACATTTGACGCATTAAACGATTTTCTTTTGATCATTTTGAGCGAATATATGTGCACTTTTGAACGAATTTCATTTGACGCTTTTTAATCTATAAACGTTTTCTTTCGCAAATGAATTTCACTTTACACATCTGAAAGAATTTTGTGAGACACTTTTTAACAAATTTCTTTTGATCATTTTGATCGAATTTCTGGTGACACTTGATCGCATTTTGTTTGACACTTTTAAAAAGTTTTTGATAATTTTGAAATACTTTAACCTGATCCTTTTTCAATGAATTACTTGTGACAGTTTTGAACGAATTTCGTTTCACCCTTTTGAACAAATTTCGTTTAACCTTTTTGAATGAATTCCGATTGATCATTTTGAACGAATTTCGTTTCACCCTTTTGAATGAATTTCGTTTCACCCTTTTGAACGATTTTCGTTTCACCATTTTGAATAAATTCCGATTGATCATTTTGAACGAATTTTGTTTCACCCTTTAGAACGATTTTCATTTCACACTTTTGAACGATTTTCGTTTTACCCTTTTGAACAATTTTTCTTTGATCATTTTGAACGATTTTCGTTTCACCTTTTTGAACGATTTTCGTTTCACACTTTGGAACGATGTTCGTTTCAACCTTTTGAAAGAACGAATTTCATTTTACTCTTTTGAACGATTTTCGTTTGATAATTTCGAACGAGTTTTGTTTCACCATTTTGAACGATTTTCGTTTGAACATTTTGAACGAATTTCCTTTGATTATTTTGAAAGATTTTCGTTTCACCCTTTTGAACGATTTTCGCTTGACCATTTTGAACGATTTTCATTTCACCCTTTTGAACGATTTTCGCTTGAATATTTTGAACGATTTCCTTTTACCCTTTTGAAAGAATTTCTTTCGATAATTTTAAAGGAATTTCTGTTCATTCTTTTGAAAGAATTTCGTTTGACCCTGTTTTTGATCATTTTGTCTTCGTTACAGTTTTAACCAAATTTCCGTTGGAATTTTTGCTCGATATTCTTTTGAACATTTGAACGAATTTCTTTCGTCCCATTTTAACAAATTAGAAATTTAAAAATTTACAAATTCTTTTGATAATTTTTAACAAAGTTCTCGCCACACTTGACCAAATGTCCTCTGTATTTTTCATCGATTTTCTTCTGATCATCTTGAACGAATATCTATTTATACTTTTGAACGAATACTTTTGACAATTTTGATCATTTTGAAGGAAAATCTTCAACACTTTTGAAACATTCTGTCGCTCTTAAAGATATTCTCTCTTTGCATTTATTTAGGCGATTGGTATGGGGCCTTGCCAGAAGCAACCATGTGGCATATGTGATGTATGTTATCCGACCGAGTTCAAATACACTTGTGTCAAAGAAGGTAAGCCTAATGAAACTTTCGAAGCACTTGAGATTCAGGAAAGTATCTCCTCTTTGCATCAAACATTTAAAACATGGGTTTCTTGATGTTTTTATCCCACTAACAGAAGTGTTTGTGAAATTTTAGAGATTTCAGTATCGAAAAGTCAAAGATATAATCAATAAAATATACGACAGTGGGGAGATACCGGAAGACCATAGAAGATCCATCTTGGTAGCGCTGATTAAGAAGCCAGATGAAAACGAAATTGTGACTAATGAGGAAAATATTGAATCTTTTTTCTAGAGCTTCTGTAGAGTCTATTATCACCATTAGGACGTCTTTAGTTCTAGTAAAAATGAGAAGGCTGGCCAACTGATAGCTTGAATTCTTGATACTGTGTTATCTTCCGGAAATAACATATACGCACAAAACAATTTATGTACGTATAAATATATATATTCCTCAAGTATTATGAATACAGTGCTCAATATATTTCCATCTCGAGTATTATGTTTGTTATTTGATATTAGTATAATATATTTTTGTCAAAAATAAGAATTACCCCACATGTTTAAATTTGAATCCAAATTAAAATTAAATTCAAATAATTACTTTTTTAAATTATTTACTTTAATATTTCTTCGCCTTGCGAACATATAAATTCAAATGATATAAATTATTATTAGTTAATTCTAATATTTTAGGCAGCAAAAATTAAATAAAGATATTTAATGTCGAAATCTAAATATATTGCAAACAATTTTATGGCTCCTATTACATATATTTTGTATACAATTTTATTCCTTTAACAACAAATATTTTGTACATAATTTTATACTTTCAAGGCAAAAGTATGTTTATATATATATATATATATATATATATATATATATATATATATATATATATATATATATATATATTGGTATAAACATATTTTTTAATTTGGTTGCTTTTTGTTAGCGGCATGTCAACCACAACGAGTTATTTAATGCCAGAATCTAAATGTTTTGCACACATCTTAACGGCTTCAACTACATGTATTTTGTACGCCATTTTTCGGGTCAAAGAGGTTTTATAGATTGTAGATGGTCGATTGTAGGCGTTATAACATCTACGACAGACCATGTTTTGTGATGGACCTATTTCTTTAAGGTAGGACATTATGTTGACAGTTCCAGTATTGTCAAATAGTTTACTTTTGATCTTAAACACATCTTACCGGCTTCAACTACATATATTTTGCACACCATTTTATACTTCCAGGGCAAACGTATGATTTATAGATTTTAGATGGTCGATTTTAGGTGTTATAACACCTACGACAGACCATGTTTTGTTATGGAACTCTTTCTTTAAGGTAGGACATTATGATGACGGTTCCAGTATTTTCAAATTGTTGACTTATGTCGGTGTCCTTGGAGTATTTGTGACTTACAGGGTCTAAATGAGTACATTCAGTTACAATGTCTTTCAACGTCAGTTGACATGTATCTAAACCTGCTTGGTACCTTTCGCCTGATTGCATTTATTTTGACATTTGTATTTAAAAATAAATATTTTGTGCCATTCCTTGGCTTTGTTTGCAGTTCCTAACATTTTTTTTTTTTCTTAGAATTAACCAGCTGTCGGGATATCAAAATCTGCACCAACACCAGCTCAGACGGTCATTATATGGTCAAGCCGATGATGGGTACGAAACCTTGGCTGAAAGTTTATTGCCACGAAATGAACTCAACATATCCCCGGGATTACATAACCCTAATTCACGAGAATTTCTCAAAATACCCGCCGTTAGGTCGTCCAACTTGTAATTTCGTCAACTGGACAAGAAGGAACCCAGGTGCTATATTTTATCACAAGATTCGTTTGGAACTTGTCGTAAGTTAATTGCCTTTATTTATTTTTTACATTTGTTTGCTTTTGGCCAAGTCACATCAGTGGTTATGGGAAGTTTCATTGTGATGTCAACTCTAATCTCAAAATCTACAAAATCTAGCGCCAACTGTTTTCTATCCTACATATCTTCATAATCTTCATTGACTTCCTCTTATTACGTTCATACAATAACCCCATTCAGTTATCGTCTACCTTGAACGGCTCTTAGGCCTTATTTTCATTTAAAACTTAGCCAAAAATTCTCCAATATCTGATTATATATATTGTTTGTTTGCTTTTTTTAATTTTGCAAAATTAAAATTTAAGAAATTACTTCAAATGAAATATAATTGTCTCATCAACAATTACGAGCAGTGCCTCCCCTTTTCTTCTTTCAACCCGATCAGTAAATGATTCCCATAGAATATACACAGATGTTTCCTGACAGTCGAAGTTGACAATATTTGAATATATTAAATAAATCTTTATAATGTTTTCTTTCTCTCTTTCTTTTCTTCTGTAGATTTTACGGGTAAAAGTGAAAGATAGAACATTTACCAACATCAGTTGTGAGCCAAGTCTTTTCGGAATATCAGATCCATTGTCGTTCCAGAAGTCAGGAATAAATTGTTCTGTTAAACTCGATTATGGTAAAGCTGGTGATTGTATGGTTGAGAGCTGTATTCCACGAAAAGGAATTGTCCAGATCGACTTGCAAGGAACAGGATTAGTTGTTTCGCCATCGGTAAGGAGTTTGTTCAAAATTTTCGAAAAATATAGAAGCCATGAGATAACCAAAATAAATACAAATAAAACTGTTAATTTTTGCATTGGATACATTTAATGGGAAAAATATTAAAACCAGAATTGTAATTATAAATCAACACAAAATCTCTGTACAATTTTTAAAAGGTTAATCAATAAATGAGTTTTTACGTAATTGTTAGGTCATAATTAAAAAAAAAACAACTTTTACCAGCATCAGTTGTGACCCAACACTTCTGAGAATATCAGATCGATTGTCGTTCAAGAAATGAGGACAACAATGTTCTGTTAAGCTCGATTATGGTGAAACTGATAATTGTATAGATCTTATGTCTTATAACCGAGAATGGGGTTCTCATAATCGACCTGCGAGGAACAAGATTTGTTGTTTCAAAAAGGTTAATCAATAAATAAGTTTTTACCTAATTGTTAAGTCATAATAAAAAAAAAACAACTTTTGCCAACATCAGTTGTGACCCAACACTTCTGAGAATATCAGATCGATTGTCGTTCAAGAAATGAGGACAACATTTTTCTGTTAAGTTCGATTATGGTAGAACTAGTAATTTTATAGGTTTTATGTCTTATCACCGAGAAGGGGTTCTCAAAATCGACCTGCAAGGAACAAGATTTGTTGTTTCGAAAAGGGTAAGTAATTCTCTCAATATTTTCGAAAATATAAAAGCAGTGAGATAACATCAGTTGTGTGGCGAGACTTTTCGGAATATCAAATCCATTGTCGTTCCAGAATTCAGTAGAAATATGTTCCGTTAAACTCGATTATGGCAAAGCTGGTGATTGTATGAATAAGATATGTATTCGACGTGGAGGAACTGTCCTGATCAATTTAAAAGTAACAGTATTAGTTGTTTCGCCATCGGTAATTAATTCATTCGATATTTTCGAAAATAAGTGAGATAACACAGTTTGTCCTTAAATTATGTGTACAATTTGCATAGTTTATTGTCGTCTATTTCTATGTGATCTCGATTCACTTTTCACACAGTGAATATTGACCACATAGGTACAAAAATTAGTGGCAGCAAAAAAGTGGTTCTTTAGAATAATATTGAAAATATAAAAGCAGTGAGATAACACTGTGCACAATTATGTGTACAATTATGTGCACAGTTTATTGTAGTCTATTGCTATGTGATATCCATTCACGTTTCCAGCAGTGAATATTAGCCGCGGTGAATTATCACAAATATTCTACTGAATAAATAGTGTAGAATGCTTCACTTATAAAATAATTAGGTAGATTTCTTATACTTACACGAATCAATAAATTTAAAACGATATTTTCTACTGTAGAATAATTTTGTCTTTTCCTATTTTGCATAATTTGCCTGTCAAATTTAACGTATTGTTCTGAAAATTGAGTTTTTTCTTTGTGCTTATTAACATATGAAAAACCTGACAACATTCGTACATTAGAGTCTGAAAATGGATAAAATATTCAAAATTGATGGGTGAACGAATAATTTCGTCTTTGACTGTATATATATATATATATATATATATATATATATATATATATATATATATATATATTAATAGCAGGACAAACTAGAATAGGAGAAGGACAACTATGAATTCAAAACCTGCAGAGGGTAGTGTTCGGGGAACTTGGGGCTGGTGCAACAGGTCCCTGTATTCGGATCTTCAAAAAGTGTGGTTGGTCCTGCTCAAAGCCTTCACAACTATAATCAAATTATATGTGCGGGTGTCTGGCTGTTGATTCCTAGGAACTGTGTTGCTTGATCCTTAAATATCGCAAAACCGACGGAAGAATCCAGAGTACACACACACACACACACACACACACACACACATATATATATATATATATATATATATATATATATATATAAAAGAAAGAACAGTAAGATAAATAATCCTGTGTTCTTATAGATATTTTTATTTTTACAAAATAGTGCTCAATGTAAACTTACAGAGCATTAATATTATAAATTAATTGATTTAAAATATGTTTTTTTTTTCGCTACACAGTTCCAACCATGTTTCAAAAATGGAAGCTAAAAGCCCCGAATTTAATTTTGTAATTAAATTAAAGACATTAGTTCCATTTTATCCTCAAACGAGTTTTGGAGTAACTTTTAAAATTACTGGGTTTTTAAATACACAGCTAAAACAAAATTCATGTTTTCAAAGTTACAGATAAATCTATTTTGCCAGACAAGGGGTGACTGGGTGTTCAATATGTCTATAATTTAATGTATCAGTTATTGCTACGTTTTTGTAATGGGTAGGGATGTATTTTTCAATGAAATCTAACATCCGTTAAAATCCGTTTAAATTTTATTGTTAACGGCTAAAATTCTTACGGCATTTTTTTTTTCTTCGTATATTTAAAGATTTTTTTGTGGGGTGTTTAGATAAGAATACTTTTTATTTAACTACGATTTTAAATATTTTTACTTTTAATTTTTTATATACTATATTTCTTTCAATAACAATTAAATGTAATTAGAATTCCTTACAGTTTGTAGAAATATTATCACATCAAGTATATATATATATATATATATATATATATATATATATATATAGTGTGATAAATAAATTGTCTTCTAGATTACACTCAAATGAGAATAACATTGATATCTCATTTTAACATAAATATTTACCAAAATTGCACGAAAATATCTTGAAATACGAAAGAGTAAATTTATTCAATAAAATCGCCATTGGCTTCAACCACGGCCTCCAGACGACTTCGGCATCTTCTGCAACTCTTCTGGACGGTCTCCTTGTTTAAATTGGTCATTTCTGCCATAATCCTTGCCTCCAGTTCATCTTTGGTGTTACAAGGAGATTTGTTTGTCTCTCGCTCAACTGCGCCCCAAACAATAATCAAGGGGTTTGCTGTCTGGAGAGTTATGTGATTAGGTGTACGGGATATTGCGGTCGCAGAAATTGTCTGACATCCATGATGGCGTTCTCTGGCATGATGTAGAATCCTGTTGCCAGAAATACTTCCGGTAGCCATGCCTTTGTCCCAGAGTAGCATTATCGCTCTAAGCCATTTTAATGTGGGAAGAGAAATGGAGGCAAAACATCGCCATCACTAGCGATCACTCCAAACAACATCGCAATCACCTTTAGACACATTTAAGATTGGCATCCAAACCCTCTGAAATATTTGTATTGGAGCAGTGGGCACGAATACCATGCAGTTCTGCGCGCCGTTTCCAAATTTCTAGAGAATTAATCGCTTCATGGTTCTCTTTTTCTCGAAGATAATGATGCCCAACTGATCCTATTATAACATGCAGCCGACAAAATAAAATAAAAAAACTACCGTGCGCAAAATAAAAATATAAAATGACGATTTACCGATTGCGCCCATATATATATATATATATATATATATATATATATATATATATATATATATATATATAATCATATATATATATATATATATATATATATGAAGAAAAATATATACGGAAAAAACAAACAAAAATCCTTATATACAATTATGCTGTTTTAATGTTAATATGTCAACGTCACGTTTCGGTCTAATAAACCATCTTCATTATTCATAAATTATAACATTATCAATACAACATGACATGAATATGTCCTGAAGATGGTTTATTAGACCGAAACGTCCGACGTTGACATATTAACATTAAAACAGCATAATTGTATATAAGGATTTTTGTTTGTTTTTTACGTATATATTTTTCTTCATACTGTCGGTTATATATCCATATATTTGCTTATATATATATATATATATATATATATATATATATATATAAGCAAATATATATATATAGATAGATAGTTAGATAGGTAATGATGTTAAAGTATCTACCAAACCAAAATTGTCCAAGTAAGTGAGATTACTGCTACACTCCTGATGACATGGTCAATCAGTACTTAGAAGAATTTGGAGTTTTCTTTCTTTTACTCAGGTAATCGTCGACATCAGTACTTAGGCTTATGTTAATAAAATTAAAATCAGCATTACAGAGACCAGCTTCATGTAGCGCTTTGCGTACATATGTGTGTGTCTGTGTGATGGATATGTGTATGTGTGTATTATTTATACCACCTTAATTTATTCAATGTTGTTATATTTTTTCTTCCCAGGTGTCATGGATTTCCAAAGGTTGCAACCATAGTATTTCTTCTTTTAATCGATCTGCTACTAATGAAGTGATCAATGTTGCCTGTGGTGGTACCTGTGGCCGGTGCTATCCAAAAGGTGACCTAATTTTGGAACCAAAAACCTAATAAATCATTATCATCATTATTTGATTTATATTAGTTTTTATTTCATCTTTTTTTCTGGTAAAACTCGTTATTCTTCGATCGTTAAATAAGCAACGCCAATAAGAAATATCTGCGTACTGTCGCAGACTTCCAGAAAACCCGAAAAACGAATATTAAATAAGTTAAATGTCTTCTTTGAACTTTTTTGGTGTCCTCGTCAGACATGTAAAGTGCTAGAGATTGATATTCCTGTAGATCGATGTATTCAATAGATTTTGAGATTGGAAGTCTGTTTCTAATAGATGAGAAGAAGAAGTCTCTATTTACGTTCTCATATGATGATGTGATGTCCTCAAAGCAGTCTCTAATTAGAAAGCAATTTCTTGGAGTTGTTTGATGACACGGATGCCAGCATTTAATCCCTTTACCAGAAGGAAAACCAAACTTGTCCGTGAGGAGTTTGCTTTCATAAAACGATTAGAGTCTAATTAATATAATCTTCATTAATACTTTCACCAATGATGGATCTAATTCAGATACCTCTGTATGTGTAAGGCTCCTGATGGCCGTTTGTTTCTATAATGCATGAAAACGTTATAGACCCCACTTTTATGCGCGCATTTCAAATTCCAGAATTCTTTTGAAATATAGAGGGACTTGTTATTAACTTCAGGGAAAAAGTAATCTATTCTTTCAAAAGTTCAGCTTTAGAGTCAATTGATGCTTTATTATTCCTTCGTTCTTTTAATAGCTTTCTTTATTTCTTCATCATTAGCTTCGTTATTGTTTAGGTTTGGAGACGGAACATTGTAATTATTGGATGAATATTTGTATATATTCTATTCCTGTGAACATCTTCATTTTAATGTGTTCAGGGTTGAAATGTGATTCAGAGTGTAGTTTGTGACTAGGACATTCTTTTATGGTTTTAATATATTATTATGATTTCTTGCTATACTTTTTGACTCCATTATTTTAATTTCCAATTTTCCGGAGACAGTGGTTTTTAAAGAATTAACTAATTTCTTTTTTATTTCCTTTGTTAATTGTTTGGTATTTCTCTTCCATTATTAATTTTCCGAGTGTTCGTAAATGTTTTTTTGTTGTTGTTTTTCTCATAGAGGAACATTTTATTGACTTCAGGGACAAAGTAATCTATTCTTTCAAAAGTTCAGCTTTAGTGTCAATTGATGCTTTATTAATCCTTCGTTCTTTTAATAGCTTTCTTTATTTCTTCATCATTAGCTTCGTTACTGTTCATGTTTGGAGACGGAACATTGTAATTATTGGATGGATATTATGAAATGGAGATGAACATTTAACTCTGTATGTTGTAGTTGGTATAAGAATGATCTGGAACAGAAAAGCAACATCTTCTGCCAAGTGTTCCAAAAAATAGGACTTAAGGTAAAGCTTTCCAAAACTGTGATCTGGAATTGGACTGAAAGTTTTGCATTCAACCTGAATCCCTAATAAAAATAATAGAGGTAGAATTAGTAAATAGCAAACATTCGGATTTTTTAAAGTATGGATTAATTCTAAAAAATGATCTATAGAAGAAAATGAAATTGAACATAGAATAGGCTGTACCAAATATAGTTTCTCCTAACATCGCAAAGGGCTAAAAAACCAAAACATCAACCTGAGAACTGGATTCATGTTCTTAAATAGTCTCATCGGATCGAGATATTCATCTGGATGTTATGTATGGCACGAAACCTTATCAGAAATACATAAACACTTAACTGTATACAGCAGTTTTCAAAGATCATTGATGAAAAATAACAACAGCGGTTCTTGACAGTAGACCTTTTTGAACAATGCGGACTTGTAGTACAGATTCACATACAAAAAATTGTATAAAATCACAAAAAGCACATCACTTGAGGACTACCAACTTCAGCAAGAACTGAAATAGATAGCATATGTAACCCGAAGAGAAAACAATATCATTATAAAGATGCAGACATTCCACACTACAAAAAAAAAAAAAGTTTAGGATGGAAATCTCTATCAATACTTGAAAGAGCGATAACAGTTAATGGACGGGAGAAAGTTATTTTCCTTAGAAAAAAGATAAATTTATAAATTTCAAATGTATGTTGTACTGGCTGCTTTTTCCATGAATACCAAATTTTTCCTTGTGGGGAAAATGGTTGATATTAACATTAGCATTAGTTATATATTCGACAGAAAAAAAAAACAGGATTTTTTGTTTACAATGAACGTTATTTCTTTATACGATAAAGAATTCTGCTTTTTAAAATATTAAAAGTAGCTACCTCCAAAGAATTCGACAAAAAAGAGATTATTTCTGATGGTACCATTCGCAATGGGACCAAATGTTTTGAGGGAAATCCTAAGAAATCATTACTATTGTTATTTTCATTATTAATTTCTGACGAGTTATTGATACCTATGTCTACGTCATTGATATCTGTGCTTACGTCATTGATATCCGTGCTTACGTCATTGATATCCGCATACAAGTGATGTTTTAATTAATTAAATATGTTCGCATTTTTTAACCTTATTTTTTTCACTTAGAAATGTGTGGACACGATTGGTCTTTAATCAAATAATGTTTTCAAATACTTTCTTCAAACAAAACATATGAAATTTATATATCTGTTGATTATTTAAAATGAATCTTCTTGTAAAATATATGAAAAGAAAACCTGATTTGCAAGCAGATATCAATTGAAGAATATCATAATTTATATATTACTACGTAAGTTATGGTAAAATGGTAGAATTGATTGTAGTAATGGTGGTGGAATGGTAATAACAATAATTATAATTATTATGATGGTAGTTTGACCTAGAAAATAATTAATGGTGTTATGGTATCAGTGGTCCCTCTTCTCATGTTCATAGGGCCAGTGGTGGTTTATGTAGCAGTGTTGTTTTTTTTTGTTTTTTTTTTATCTGTTTGGTATAAATTGGGATAATAGGTATTTATTTTCATGTCTACATTGAGAAATTATTTCTGATCTTATGTCTCGTAATTTCGTTTGTTGTGTGTGGGAAATTATTACTACCTTTTCGCGCTTCTGTGATCTTGTCGTTATTCACATCGACGAAGGCTTAGACCATCTCGACTACAATCTCAAATGCTTCTTTCTTCAAAGATCGACATTCGTTTCAAATTGGATACTATATAAAACGTTTGGCCGTCGGTTAAATTTCATTTTAAACGCTCAGATGTCCTAATACGGTCTTCTAGTTAAGCAATTGAAACGCCATGTATTTTACTAATTCATTTGTTGCTTCTGGGATCTTGTCGTTATTGAAATCGAAAAAGGCTTAGACCATGTCGACTACAATCTCAATTGATTCTTACTTCAAAATCGACTTTTGTTTCAAATTGAATATGTGCTCTGATAAATCATCAGTTACCTCACGTTAAGATCTAGAAGGTATAAAAAGCGCCCTGTAATATCCATCAGTAGACGATTAGTCAGAGCAAAGTGGAATAAATCTTTGGTTTATGTTTATTCGCTGGTTGTTTATTTAATACAATTTGTTGCACTGAAAATGGAACTTTATATGCGGCCAGAACGATTTCCCTATGACTCTGAAAGCGAAGCAGCAGATAAACGCTGGAAACACTGGCTCGAAACTTTTACGAAATTCGTTGAAACTCTACTCCTTGACTACCCAAATCGGCTTGTTAACAAGCATGCACTTCTATGTGCCTCACTCAATCAATCTCTCTTAATCTGAACGACGGCATACAGCGACTGAAAAAGAAGCCTACTCCACAGTTTAAGCGTTAAGAAAGTGGAGACACTATTTAATCGGACGTCACTTCAGATTAGTTACAGAACAAAAATCTGTTTCGTTCAAGTTCAACTCAAAGGCTACTAGTAATATAAAAAAAATGAAAAAATAGCAAAGTGGAGAATTGTTTCTCGTTCGATATTACTTACTGGCCCGGCAAGGAGAACTTGACAGCAGACCCCCTGTCAATAATATGCAGTATAACTCCAAGTCCAAAAGAACTCCAGACACTACACGACGAACTGCACCACCCTGGGCATAACATGGATGGTTCACATAGTAAGGAGTAAGAATTTGTCTTTATATCAACGTTGGTTTACCTGCATTTGAAATTCGTAAACGCTTACATTACTTATACGATCTTCTGTTGGGACTGTCCAACATCGTTTTCTGTCTTCGCGGATCAGATACAGTCCGTTATACAATACTTACTAGAAGATGAAGTATGGTAATTGATGACTTCAGCATGTATGACACAAATTCGATCAGTCGTGTACACACTCACCTATACATGTTTGTTAATACTGGTAAATATCGCTCAGTCTTACTGGTTTTTAATACCGCCAGCGTAGCTACTTATATAAATCCATTGTTCTGCCTTCTAGTTGAAATCTCCAAGAAGCAGGATCAACGTATCTCTAATTGAAAAATATTATGAAATATATATATATATATATTGTTATGGGATCTTACCCATAATAATAATAATGTACTATTCCATACTTAATAAGTACTACGGCTCAGGTGTTGACAAGAAGTCAGTCAGTAGTCCATTTCTGAACCGGCTAATCGGTTGAATTCTCTGCCATTCGGCGGGGAGGAACCCGAAGGTGGCTACGCCGAAGGGCGGAGTCTCCTTCGGGGTGGTAAAACTGGCCCTGAACCCGTTTATACGGATTCAAATGGGCTATTTTTTGGCCGAGCCTAATGGCTCGGGAAAGCCCACATTAAAAAGGCCTTGTGCCACATGACACCCTCGGGGGGTGACTGAATATCGTCAGTCAGTAGTCCATTTCTGAACCGGCTAATCGGTTGAATTCTCTGCCATTCGGCGGGGAGGAACCCGAAGGTGTCTACGCCGAAAAGCGGAGTCCCTTCGGGGTGGTAAAACCGGCCCTGAACGCGTTTATACGGGTTCAAATGGGCTATTTTTTAACCGAGCCTAATGGCTCGGGAATGACCACGTTAAAAAGGCCTTGTGCCACATGACACCCTCGTGGGGGGGTGACTGAATATCGTCAGTCAGTAGTCCATTTCTGAACCGGCTAATCGGTTGAATTCTCTGCCATTCGGCGGGGAGGAACCCGAAGGAGGCTACGCCGAAGGGCGGAGTCTCCTTCAGGGAGGTAAAACCGGCCCTGGACCCATTTATACGGGTTCAAATGGGCTATTTTTTGGCCGGGCCTAATGACTCGGGAATGCCTACGTTAAAAAAGCCACATGACACCCTCGTGGGGGGGAGGGACTGAATATTGTCAGTCAGTAGATCAAGTCGAGTCAGTAGTTCAAGTCTAGTCAAGAGTCGAGTCAGAGGCAGTCCGAAACAGAGTCGTGTTCAGACAATTACTGCAAGACATTGGAATAATGATACTGGTCGAGACTACATTGTTCTCTCTACTAAACCTGATTGTTGATACTAACACTTCTACTTCTCTGTATATATTCCTGTTTGTAATATATCTGTGTTATTCCATACCTGTGTTCGCTTTCTCTTTTATTGGATCTACCTTGGACTATCACCCTGTTACATGGAGCCAGACCATAACATTTTTTTTCCTGTATATATATACATATATATATATATACATATAGATAGATAGATAAATAAATAATATTAATGGTTAATATACACACAAATATATATATATATATATATATATATATATATATATATATATATATATATATATATATATATATATATAAATTTCATAATTTATTACATTGGAATCGTAAATACCTCCGGGAATAAAACTTCTCTCTGTTAGATTGTAATACCTTCCTGTTCTTCTCTCGTCTGGTACCCCTCCCTATAGCTTTCATTTACTCACGCATTCGTCCCACACTCTCATACTTACGCTCTCACTAAATTTAAAATTTTATTTTTTTTATTCCTGGAGTTATTTTTTTTCTGATTTCTTTTTGAATTTGTAGGTCTGATGGAATAAATTATGACCATGAAGTACTAGTGTTTAAGCCTTTTTATGATATATATATATATATATATATATATATATATATATATATATATATATATATAACCAGACTATTGCTCACATTGGCAAAAATAGCACATTATATAAATGCGACCCAGACTGTCCAGACATTGATCCCATAGAAAATGTGGGCTCATCATCAAAATATTATGAAAAAACAATATTCACACAAAGAAACAATAAAAACTTATAGTGATAAGTAGTGTTAAAGTTTTCATCGAAAAACGATTTAGAGAAATGAATGAATGAAAGACTGATTAAGCTATGTCAATCGTCATTATGTTTCATGCGAGGTCCATAAAAGAGGAGAGCTTCTGTTGGTATAGACTTAATCTATTCTAATTCTGTTTCTATGTATGAAATAGATATATATATCTATATATATATATATATATATATATATATCAGACTAAGTGAAGAGGACCTGAGATGGTAGCTGATTTCCATGTATAATATATGAACGTTGTTTTACCTTCAATTGAAATTCATAATAAACATCTATATTCCTGATATGGTCTTCTGTTCAGTTTATTCAAACATTGACTTCTCTTGTTGAGTTCGCATTCATTGGCATCTGGTTGAATTATCCAAGAAACTCTCACTGGGTAAGAATTTTGATAAAGACATTTATATCTACATGTAAAACGGAGGAGAGACAAACTAAACAGTATCTTATTTCAAAATCCTTCAAATTCTCAAAAGCAATCTATTATTCACATTGCCACAAAATAGCACATTATATAAATCCCATCCAGACTGACCAGAAGCAATAAAAAAAAACTTATACAAGAGTGTGAAAGTTTTCATCGTAAAACAATTTAGCGAAATCAATGAATGAAAGATTGATTAAGCTATAGAATATAGCTTACATACGAGCCTATAGTAAAATCTGAGATAATAAATGAAATTATTTATTTAAGTATATTGGATACTTTGTTAATCAATATATGTTGTTATGGCTTATATATCTTGGATTTATTTATAAATTAAAAAAAAATGTGTTCACTTTGCTTAAAAAAGAGAGCGATGAATAAATTGTCGTCTAAATTACGCAAAAATGAAAATAACAGATATCTTTACCATAATAAATGAAGAAAAATTCATGACATTTGAAACTCTTTTTCTGGGTAAGAATTTGGATAAAGAGATTTATATTTATATTTAAAATAGAGGAAAGACAAGCTAAAAAGTATCCTATTTCAAAATCCTTCAGATTGCTAAAAGCAGACTATTACTCACATAGCCAAAAAAATATCACATTATATAAATGCCAGCCAGACTGACCAGACATTGATCTCATAAAAAATGTGTGGATCATTAAAAAATAATGAAAAACAATATTCAGACAAAGAAGCAATAAAAACATATACAAGTAGTTTTAAAGTTTTCATCGAAAAACAATTTAGCGAAATCAATGAATGAAAGATTGATTAAACTATAGAAAATCAATGAGCCTATAATAAATAATGAATCTTCTGATGCCTTGATCTTGATTCCCGTCCTTCTCTTTATCCTTTCCTCAACTCCTCCCTCTTTTCTCTTACTTTCACTCTCTGTAACTTACCGCGTGCTTGTGGGTTAATTTCTTAAATAATTAAAATGGATAGTGTTTTTTTAATGTCTTATACCCCATGGATTTATTTATAAAAAAAAATGACGATGGTTGATTTTGATTAAAAAGAACTATATCAAGATAAAATTTCGGGATATGCATTACATATAATTAGTAACAGCGTTTTCCATAAAATGAACAACAGACGTCTGATTAGAAATATATACTATTGAGATAGTGAGATAGATTTAAAATTTTCAGCGAAATTAATAGCCAGTGTTTATGCATAAAACGTATCTCTGTTCTGACAATGGAGATGAGAAAAACACAGAGGACAACTATTCAATTAAATTCTCACAAGAAATGATCTCCTTAAATCTATCAAATATCAATCACTAAGACTTCGAAACAGATTAAACATAATCTTTTAATCTACGAAAGCAATAAGAAAAATTCCGGAATTCCTCTGCTTTGTGATTTAAATTGCAACATTCACAAACTCATAACTTCAAGATTTCCAGGACAAAATATTTGACCACACAATTAATAAGATATTTAGCAAGACCTCACTTAACGCCAGGCGATAATCTTCAAATCTACATATTACCTTACAAAAATGTTTTTGTTGGTAACTGTAATCGAAATTTTATTCGTCTTCATGATAAATGTAATTTTTCTTTGAGTAAATTGTATTTTTCTTTCTGTAATGCTATTTAAAATTTTTCGTTTAGTTTTCGGCTCCTTAGCTGGTTACAGAACCCAGTATTTCCTGCTATTTTAAGAGATAATTCCATACATTTCTCTGATTCTTCAATCCGAGCTGCTAACCATTCCTCCATCGTGCCTCTACAGATTACCATTTGAAAAAATGACTTCTTCTTTGATTTTGTAGCATAAGAAATATTAAATATGGTTCAAATTTTAGATTCATGCTAACAGACAAGGAAGAATAGTGTAATACCTTGCCGGTTACTTTTGCACCGGTGATGTTGAGGTTAACCTATTTCTCCTCGAAGAGGTGGATTTATTTTTAAAGTTAACTTCTAGCTTTTGCCTAAAAGAAGAGAAATGTTGAACGGACGAAAACGAACTAAACAAAAACACCCTCAGATATGTGTTTTGATTTTTATTACTGCTTCATCCTTTTACTTTTTAAAATTAGTGTAATGGCTTTCCGGTTCGTTTTGCACCGGTGATGGTGAGATTATTCCATTCCTCCTCACAGGCGGGGTGTACGGACGGAGACGAATAAAACAAAAACACCCTCAGACATAAGTCCTTTTTTTTTATTTTTATTACTCCTTCTCCCTTTTACTTTTTAAAATTAGTGTAGCATTCTATAATTATCTTTTTTTCTTTTAGGACGTGACAAAAAAACCTTACGTAATGAAATATAAATTATTTCTTGTATGTCTTTTTCAATTTTTAATTTGTAATATCTGCTTGCAAAACAGGTTTCTTTTCACATATATTATAAGATTTCTTTGAAATAAACAACAAAAAGATATATATATGTATATTTTATGTGTTTTATTTGAATAAAATATTTGAAAATATTTAAAGACGAATCTTAATATATTTCTCTGCGAAAAGAAAAAGGTATAAAAATCGGAAAATATGTAATTATTTAAAACATCTTTCTTTCTTTCTTTTTTCCCTTTCTTTTTCCTTCCTTCCTTCTTTGCTTGCTTTATACGTTTTGCTGGTTTATTTCCGTTTCGCATTTACTTGTGAATACGGTTTACTGTTTTTTCTTTGCTTATTTTTCTTTGCTATACAAAAATACTTCACGTTTGTTTTCTCATCGCTTTCCATACGCTTTAACGTTTCTTTCATTTTCTCATTCTCTTCCATCCCTCCTTCAATCTTTCCAATCTTTTTCGCCCAATTTCTGCTTCACGTGCTTTCAAGACTTTCCCTTCTGCCTCTCTTCTGTCGTCCCCTTTTCCGTTTTCCAGGCGATTTCCTTGGGCTCCTATTCTGATAAAACCAATTATCTATTTTTCCCCAAATCATTTTCCGTGGTCTCATCCTTTCGTTTCCCCGCCTCCTCTATACCGTCCATATTGTCGAGAGTCTATAATGAGAACAAGAAGAAATTGTATGAAGATATCAATGACGTTGTACAGATGTCAATGACGTAAGCACAGATATCAATGACGTAAGGCACAGATATCAATGACGTAGAGACAGCGTTCAATAACTCGTCGGAAATTAATAATAATAATCTTTTGCAGGTTTCTACTTTTAATAATTTTAAAAGCAGAATTCTTCATCAGATATGTAAACGACGTTCATTTCAAGGATAAAATTGCTTCTTTTTTTTCATTCCGAATATATAACTAATCTAAACGTGAATGCTAATATCAGCCATTTCCAACTCCATGGAAACATTTGGTATTCATAAACTGAGTATTTAGTACAGCTTTCATTTGAAATTCATAAAATCATTCTTTTAAAAGTTTTTTTTTCAGAAAAATACGTTTTTCAAGACCAGTAACTGTTATCGGTTTTTTCAGTATTGATAGAGATTTCCGTCCTAACCTTTTGTTTGAAATTGTGTGGAATAACAAACAATTTCTTTTTTTTTTTTTTCCTTCGGATTACATATGCTAAACATTTTAGTTGTTGCTGTTGTTGGTAGTCCTCCATGCCGTAGTTTTTTATCAGTTTGTACCATTTTGTGTATGTCAATCTATAGGGCATGTACTGCCAAAAGATGCTAGTCATTTTTTCACAATTGATCTTAGAAAGCTAACGGTTTTGGCGCCATGTTTGTCTTCTATATGAATATCTCGATTTAACGAGGCTATTTAAGAACATGACTCAAGTTCTCAGGTTGATGTTTTTGGTTTTATTGCCACTTGGTTTTATAGCTACATTTGGCGCATCATATTCTTTCTTCAACACCCTATTCTTCTAAATGATACATACGCAGACATTTCTGAAGTGCACAATATTTACTAATTCCACATCCGGAATTTTAATGAGAAATTCGCTGTGGGTTTTATCCATGTCTTTTAAACCAATTCCAGATTACAGTTTATGTTTTGGAAATGTTTAACTAATTTTTTGAACATTTCGCAGAGGATATTAATTTTCTGTTCAAGATCCTTTTATCCCAACTATGTTACCAGCATAACCCCATACCTCGTCATCAGTATATTGGGCACGGCAGGGAAAGCAGCGTTTTTGCCTTCTTACTCATTTAAGATATGGTATGAAATTCTTAAATGATCAGTGCACATTTCATAACAACATTTGTGCAGGGTCAATTCTACGAAACGATTAATAGACTGGGGTTCGCATTTCCACCTCAGCCTTCATGGTGAGCTTTGAAATGTTTCCGTGCTGGGGTCCTCGTCAGACATGTAAAATGCTGGAGATCGATATTCTGTAGATCGATGCATTCAATGGATTCAGAGATTCGAAAGCAGTTTCTAATAGATGAGAAGAGAAAGTCTCTATTTACGTTCTCATATGATGATCTGATATCGACAAAGCAGTTTCCAATTAGAAAGCTAAGTAATTTCTTGCAGCTGTTTTATGATATAGATGCCACCATTTAATCCCTTACCAGAACGAAAACCAAACTTGTCCATGAGTTTGATTTTATAAAACGATGAGAGTCTAATTAATATAACTTTCATTAATACTTTCACCAATGATGGCTCCAATTGAGATACCTCTGTATGTATGAGGCTCCTGAGGGATGTTTGTTTCTATAATGCATGAAAACGTTATAGACCACACTTTTGTGTGCTCATTTCAGATTCCAGACTTCATTTATAATATAGAGGAACTTTTTATAGACTTCAGGGACAAATAATCTATTTTTCAAAAGTTCAGCCTTAGTGTCAATTGATGTTTTATTATTCCTTAGTTCTTTTAATAGCTTTCTTAATTTCTTCATCATTAACTTCGTTATTGATTAGGTTTGGAGACAGACACTGTAATATTGGTTGAATATTGGTATATGTTCGATTCCTGTGAACATCTTTTTAATATGATCAGGGTTGAAATGTAATTCAAAGTGAAGTTTGATTCTAGCATCTTTTTTTGATAAGCTTCCATAATATAAAATTATTATCGCTATTTCCTTAGACATTCTAACACTTTATGATTTTAGTGTTCATAAATTTAATTTCGAATTTTCCGGAGTTAATCGTTTCTCAAAGATTTAAGAATTTTTTTTCATTTTCTTTGTTAATTGTTTGATATTTTCCTTTCCATTATAAATTTACAGAGTTTTCGTCAATGTTTTTTTACAATAATATTATGAAAAGTCAGTGGAGATATTATTTCAGTAAAATATGTATGCAATATCAATTATGAACATACTTATGAATCTTATAAAAAGTAATTCAATAAAGCTTAAAAAATTAATTTTTCTAGCAGTTGAGGAGTAAATAATTTAATAAAATACGACATTTCCTTTCAGATTGGTCGGAAAAAACTGGACAATATTTATTGTAAAACATATTCTTAATTTTATAATGCTATTTTGAAATTCATTCCGTTGCTATTTGTAAGAAGAGTTTTATTTCATTAAATAAAGGCATGCTTGAAGCATCGAAAATTATTTCAGTAAAATTTGTATGCAATATCCATTGTGAACATACTGAAAATTCGTTAAAAATTGGATAATTTAGTACAAAAAACGGTATTTTCTTTTAGATTAGACAGAAAAAATATAAAAAATATTTATTTTAAAAAGTTATGAAATGACTTTAACATTACGAATTTTAAGTGAACTTATTTAAGTCCCCACTAATTGTTACAAATTAACAAATAATTTAAACAATCTAACATTTTTTTAATTATTAGGTACTAAAGTACCTAATAAGCTTTATATTATCTTTTTATTAATCAGCTTTATGGCCTTATGTTTTAAGATGCTTTCTGGGAAAATAATAATACATTTTAAAATACTATATAACAGTAAAATAAATTTAAAATTCGATAACTAAGATAATATATAAATTAATATAACATAAAATTTAATAAATAAGAGATGTACCTATAATTTTTACATACATCTCATATGAAAATTTTATTAATTTTTATATTACCTCAGTCAGGAAATTTCAAACAACGCTTAAAACACAACTTTTTAAAGATAATGTCCTGTATGAACATCCGTAGATATAAAAAAAAAAGTCATGTTTATAAGCATGCAGAATCAATGTGACATTCTGTTTTTAAATACTTTTTTACAGATTGTAATAAACTTTTAGATTTACGATTAGTAAAAATAGTTTTATTAACAATACATTGAAACTGAATTTTAAAAGATTTAACAACTTTTTAAATTGTTGTACTTAAAAATGTAAGAAAATAAAATAATTCTTGTAAAAATTCATATTTCATCGAGAAAATCTTTTATTTCAGACAATATTATCCTTAAAATACATTATTGATAAAAGCAATTAAAATAGTTTCTCATTCTATAATATTTGAGTTTTATTGGGTTTTGTATTTTACAATTCAGAGCTGATTTTTCGTAACTGGTCGTTCAACTTTAGACTATTTTCTTCTTCTTCTTCTTCTTCTTCTTCTTCTTCTTCTTCTTCTTCTTCTTCTTCTTTTATTATTATTATTTATGCTTTTTTTCTTTTTTTATTACATTTTATCTTTTATTATTTTGTTTTAATTTTGTTGATATTTTTTTATTATTTTTTTTAATAAACCATTTACTGCTCTCCACATTTTTTTCTTTTAAAAAGACGTACGCTCTGTCGTTATACAAACAAGCATGCATAAAGACAGACATACAAACACAATCCTTTCATTGCTCCAAAGATCGTTTCACATAGGCTCACGAATTTATCTTTTTCTTCAGCTCGCCGGCCAATCTTTTTGAACTCAATGTTTTCTTTTAACTCAGACGAGTGAATTTATTTCCGTTTTTTTTTTTTTTTTTCGGCAGCTCATTCGAATTTGAAATGAGTCGGTCAAGGGAGTTATTAAAAAGACGTGCCCTCAGTTTTTATACAAACAAGACATATATACATATATATATATATATATATATATATATATATATATACAGACTACATATTACTTTTATATGTAGAGATAATTCAATAAAACTTTAAAATTTTATTTTGTAGCTGTTGGTATTTGCATAATTTATTAAAACACGATATTTCCTTTCAGATTGGACAGAAAAAATATACAATATTTATTTTAAAAGATTGATCAAATGACTTCGAAAAAATATCTCTAGGATAAATATTAGATTTTTAGAGACATTTAAATGTAGTGTATACATTTTTCGTCTTGTGACAGTGTTTTAAAATGTCTAAAAATTGATATATTATAATTTAATTTAAAAACTTTATTCCTTTTTTTTATTTAATTCAGATTATCATTAGACTAAAAACGAAATGTAACTTCAAAGTAGGCATTTAACTTATTTAATATTCGTTTCTCGGGTTCTCAGGAAGTCTACAAAAGTACGTAGTTATGACTTATCAACATTGCTTATTGAACGATCGTAGAATAACGATCTGAGTGTCACAATAAAATGAAGATGAAAGAAAAACTCATCAGAAGTTATTATTATTATTATTATTATTAATAATAATAATAATAATTTATTAGGTTTTCGGTTTCAAAATTAGATCACCTTTTGGATAGCACAACCCACAGTGACCACCGCAGACCACTTTGATCACTTCACTGGAGGGGGATCGATAAAATGTGTCAATTCGAGGAACGAAACCTTTGGAAGTCCATGACACCTGAGAAGGAAAAAAATATAATAAGATTGAGAAGATTAAAGTGGCATAAAGTATACACACACAGATATATACGCCATCACATACACGTACACACACACACACACACACCCAACACATAGACCCATCACATACACGCACACACACACACACACACATACATACACTCATAGCACTGACACACACATATGCACCATCACGCAAACACACACACACACATTTACCCAAAGCCCGACATATAGTTTGTCTCTGCAATGCTTATTTTAATTTCATTAACATAAGCCTCAGTCCTCATGACGATGACCACCTGAGTAAAAGATATAAGACACCAAATTCTACTAACTCCTGACTGAGCATGTCATCAGTAGTGTAGCAGTAACCTCCCTTGCTTGGATATTTTGGTTGGTAGATACTATAAGTGTTTCTTTCTTTCTTTCTTTCTTTCTTTCTTTCTATCTATCTATCTAAGGGACAACGATATATCGATTTTATATGTATTGGAAAATGTTTGTGTTACGTGTTTCATCAGATAGTAAAAAATATGCGCTCTACGAACATTTCAGAGTGTTTGGGTGTCAATCTGACGACAGTACAAGGGATTCAGAAAAGGTTTGATGCTTTTTTTTATTTTAGGATATCTCATCAGGCAAGCGATATTAATACACGTTAAAACATGACTGAATTTGTGTAGTGTTTTTATGTTTTGATGTAATATCCTAAAATAAAGAATATTGCTTTACTTTTGTATTGAGCTCTCTTTCAAATAGAATGTTACGAACGTCGGAATTGGATTCTATTCGTTCTAATTTCATATATACATATATATATATATATATATATATATATATATATATATATAACCATATAAAACAAGGAGCAGAAGAGTTTTGATAAGAAAAACATATTCACCGAAAAATTGGTCGATTGGAAAAATTATGATAACGAAGAAATAGCAAAAAATGGCGTCCACTCGTTCCTGATACTCGTTTTTCAGCGCCATTCGAGGAAAAAAATTGTAACTCAAGAAAAATCTGGGAAAACCTTAAAATACTTGAGAGAGGTGGCCCCAAAAAATTGGTCAACAGTTCAGCCAACGCTTCTTAAATTATACAGAACATTAAGGTGGACAATGGATATGGTAAGCATTCATAAAAGAAGAAAAGAAAAAGAAGAAAATACGTGCTCTACGGCAGGATGTATAAATCTATAAAAGGGATCGTCTCATAATAGAGAAAATGAGAATATGAGAGTGAGGACAAAGGACAATAAGAGAACAGGGTTGAGGAAGACAGAACATGGATATGGCAACATGGATATGGTAAGCATTCATAAAAGAAGAAAAGAAAAAGAAGAAAATACATGCTCTACGGCAGGATGTATAAATCTAAAAAAGGGATCGTCTCATAATAGAGAAAATGAGAATATGTGAGTGAGGACAAAGGACAATAAGAGAACAGGGTTGAGGAAGACAGAAGATGGATATGGCAACATGGATATGGTAAGCATTCATAAAAGAAGAAGAAAATACATGCCCTACGACAGGTTTATAAATCTAAAAAGGGATCCACTCATAATCGAGAAAATAACTGATTGAGGACAAAGGTCAATAACGCTATTAAGGCTCTCCACAATTTCCAATCTTGTGTTGATCCTAGATGATTTATCAGTTTTCTAAAGCCGCTACACCCATCTCTGCCATCCAATCACACCAGCTAGTCAGATAAGTCGCTCTCTGAATTTCTTTATCTTTTTTACCTTAAATATGTCCCGTGTGGGTTAAGTTTTTCCAGACTTCTTTCCACATTATGGGTTCAAGTTCTTTCACCTGCTCTTTTTCTTGATGTTTGTTATAAGAGGTTTTTGTCTGTTGCGATTTTCTTAAAGAAATCCTTCTTGCATCCTCGTTCCGTCCATGGAATTTTCAGTATTACTCTAAAGAAACACTTTTTTGCTTCCACTTATTTTTGTACCTCTGTAGTCAATATTCACTGTCGGAAAAGTGAATCGATATCAAAGAGCAATAGACGACAGTAAACTATACAAATTTTACACATAATTTAGGGACACACTACCTTACTTATTTTTAAAAATATTACTTACCGATGGCGAAACAACTAATCCTGTTCCTTTTAAGTTGATCAGGACAGTTCCTCCACGTCGAATACATATCTTACTCATACAATCACCAGCTTTGCCATAATCTAGTTTAACAGAACATATTTCTCCTGATTTCTGGAACGACAATGGATCTGATATTCCGAAAAGTCTCGGCTCACAACTGATGTTGGTAAATGTTTTATCGTTCACTTTTACACGTAAAGTCTACAGAAGAAAAGAAAGAGAGAAAGAATGAAAACATGATAAATAATTATTTAATATATTCAAATATGGCCAAATTCGACGGCTACGAAATAACTGTGTATATTCTACGTGAATGATTTACCAATCCGTTTTAAATAGGAAAAGGAGGTTCTTTGATGGTAATAATGAAACTGTTGTTGAAAAAGTTAAATTTCATTTGAAGACTTTTTTTAATATTTAATTTGCCTCTATTTATAAAATAGTAACAAACAATATATGTAATCAGACCTTTAAGAATTTCTTCTTAAAAAGATTTTGGCTACATGATTAATCAAAATATGATCCAAGATTCACTCGAGGTAGAAGATAACTGAATTGGGATTGTAAGAGAAGGAAGTCAATGCATATTATGAGGATATGTAGGATAGACACTGGTTTTTGTACAGTTTGTCATTAGAGTGGACATTATAATCTTTCCATAGCCACTGAGGGTTCAAGAGCATTTTTGTGAATTGGCCAAAAGTAAGTAAATATAAATAAAAGCAATTAACTTACGACAAGTTCCAAACGAATCTTGTGGTAAAATATAACACCTGGTTCCCTTAGGTTCCAATTGATGTCATTACAAGTTGGGTGACCTAAAGGCGGGTATTTTGAGAAATTCTCGTGAATTAGTGTTATGTAATCCCGGGGGTATTTTGAGTTCATGTCGTAGCAATAAACTTTGAGCGAAGGTTTCGTACCCATCATTGGACTGACCATGTAATGACCGTCTGAGCTGGTGTTGGTGCAGATTTTGATATCCCGACAGCTGGTTAATGCTAAGAAACAAAAAAATACTTTAGGAACTGCAAACAAAGTTAAGGAATAGCACAAAATATTTATTTTTAAAAACAAATATCAGAATAAATGCAATCAGGCGAAAGTGAATAAGCAGGTTCAGACAAATGCCAACTGACGTTAAAAGACATTTTAAGTGAATGTACGCATTTAGACTCTGTAAGACACAAATACTCCAAGGACACCAACATAAGTAAACTACTTGAAAATACTGGAACTGTCAACATAATGTCCTACCTTAAAGAAATATGTAAATAACAAAACATGGTCAGTCGTAGTATTTTATAACGCCTACAATCGACCATCTACAATCTATAAAACATGTTTGACCCGAAAAATGGCGTACAAAATACATGTAGTTGAAGCCGGTAAGATGTGCACAAAATATTTAGATTCCAGCATTAAATAACCCGTTGTGTTTGATATGCCACTAACAAAAATGCAAACAAATTAAAAATAGGTTTATACAAATATATATATATATATATATATATATATATATATATATATATATATATATATATGTATGTGTGTGTGTACGTTTACCTTGAAAGTATAGAATTATGTACAAAATATTTGTAGTTGAAGGAATAAAATTGTATACAATATATATGTAATTGTATCCATAAAATTGTTTATAATATATTTAGATTTCGACATTAAATAATCCATAGAGGTTGATAGGCGGCAAAACAGAACCAACCTAAAATATATTATGGATTTAAATGAGCTGTAAAAATTAAATAAGCCGTAAAAAACGAATCAAATAACCCAAAATATTCAATCAGGGTTTCCGGGGTGTAGTGGTAACGTTCCTTGTTGAATTGGAGAGGATGGTTCCGAATAGGCATTACTCCAAAATTCTTAATGTACGAGTTAATATAAGTTCGTAAATATAGACAATAATACTACATTGATGATTGGGAGAATAATAGCGCAAACGTCATTATTATTACTAACGAACATGAGACAACATTTTGAATATACTGAAACAGTTAACATAATGTCCCACGCCCCCAAAAATAGGTTTATGCCAAAACACATGCAATATATCATCTACAAACTATATACATGTAGAAGATTCCTCTGAAGGTATAAAATTATATATAACATATTTGTACATTATGGAAGACAGAAGATGGCTACGGCATCATGCATATGGCAAGCATGCAAAACGAAGAAAAGAAAAAGGAGAAAATACGTGCTCTTCGGCAGGATGTATAAATCTAAAAAAAGGATCGTTTCTTAATAGAAAAAATGACAATATGTGAGTGAGGACAAAGGACAATAAGAGGACAGGGTTTAGGATATTTTGAAATTCATAATAAACATTTATATTCCTGATATGGTTTTCTGTTCAGTCTTTTGATACATTGACTTCTCTTCTTGAGTTCGCATTCATTGGCATCTGGTTGAATTCTCCAAGAAACTCTCCCTGGGTAAGAATTTTGATAAAGACATTTATATCTACATGTAAAACGGAGGAGAGACAAACAGTATCTTATTTCAAAATTCTTACAAATCTCAAAAGCAGACAGTTACTCACATTACCATTATATAAATGCCAGCCACACTGTACAGACATTGAACCCATAGAAAATGTATCGATCATCATTAAAAGATAATGGAAGACGATAGAAGCAATAAAAACTTATGCAAGTCATGCGAGGCCCATGAAAGAAATTCATCTGTTATAGTATTATCCTTCATTTTGTTTCTATGTATGAAAGACACAAATATATATATATATATATATATATATATATATATATATATATATATATATATATATATATATATATATATATTATATATATATTAGATAAGTCAAGTGAATTTTGCTGCAGGATCTTAGATGATTGTTGATTTTCCTGCAGTAAGCTGTCTTTTCTTTCTGAGATAGACTGGTTGTCAACCCTGGCTATATGGCCCTGTTTCTTCTAATACTCGATCTATAACTAGCGAAAGCGGAGATGGATTCTTTAGTGAAAGTTACTGTCACAAACTCGACTGGAATTTGAACTCGACACTCCGATTTTTTCATTTTGTCATCAATTGCACCATCTTCACACCCTTTATTCACACCTAGTTTTGGAAGCAGAACTACGAAGATTTATCTATTCAGTTCTTCAAATATAAAGACATACAAATATATATATATATATATATATATATATATATATATATATATATATATATATATATATATATATATATATATATATTCATAAACGTTTCATTAAATAATAAGGGCAAGTGCTGTCTATTCATTTTATGGAAGATATTAATTACAACATATTAAGCAATATACATAATTTCACAGTGATGATAGTCTGTAATTGTTTACATATATTGCTTAATATGTTGTAATTAACATCTTTGATAATGGCTTATGTAACCCGAAAGCTTAGATTGTATTCAAAAATATGGATCAATATTGTTAATTTCTTTCTTCGTTCAATGATAATGTTATTAAGCTTATCAGACGTTATGAAAAGAATTTACATAAAATAAATAGACAAATCTTGTCTATATTACTTAATGAAACGTGTATGAATGAAAAGATGCTGCCAAAATACACACACAATATATATATATATATATATATATATATATATATATATATATACACACACACACATATATATATATATATATATATATATATATATATATATATATATATATATATTCATCAATTATAACACAAATTCATTATTTTTGGGATCTTGATGCTGAAAAAGATTCATCTTGTCAAAGATCGATATTCGTTTCAAATTCGATATCTAAAATTAAATATATAAACGTTGTTTTATCTTCATTTGAAATTCATGAAAAATAATAAACGCTTATATTCCTGAAATGGTTTTCTAGTCAATCAATTCAGACATTAATGTTTCATCTTGGAATATCAGACACGCGCTCTTTATTCGAACTCGGCTCTCTGGTTTCTCTATCCGAGCCGTTAGTAATTACACCACCCGCACACCCTTTATTTGCACCTGATTTTCCAAGCAGAACTATGAAGATGAATCCACTAAGTACTTCCGGTATGTCACAAATTCATTTATTGCTTCTCTGATCTTGTCGCTGTTGAAATCGTCTTATACTGAGAGCATCTCTATAACAGTCTGAAATTCTTCTTGGTTCCGTATCACCATGAATATTTTTAAATGTTTTAATTCTAATAATATATAACATTGTTCGGCCGTCAGTTGAAATTCAATTTAAACGCTCAGATCTCCTGATAAGGTCTTCTAATTAATCAATTGAAACGCCATGTAATATCACTGATTCATATGTTGCTTCGTCTACAATCTCAAATGCTTCTTTCTTCAAAGATCGACATTCGTTTCAAATAGGATACTATATAACATTGTTAAATTCAGTTTCAGCGCTCAGATGCCCTAATCCGATCTTCTAGCTAATCAATCCAACCATTAACGTCTCGTCTTGCAGGATTGGACACAGGCTCTGTATGCAATGCTTCAATTGAAAACTGTATACAAAGTAACTCGTTCTTTATTATATCGGTCTGTAGGATTCCGATCCATATTTGATCCCAAGTCACAATTTAATTAGTATTAATTTCTCTCATGTTTTCAACACCACATAACAACCAGATAACAAATAATACTAGTTTTATTGTTTTCACTGTGTTAGGAATCTTATAGTTATTTCCTCATTCTCGACATTATATAGCTTTATTTTGCATTCAGTTTAATTTCATATTAAACACTTACAATATCTTCATGTCAATCAATTCAAACATTAATGTCTCAGTTCGGATATCAGATACACCCTGTTCATACAATATCTGACTTCATCAAATATGGCATTATGGATCTATTGAGTTCTTCATGTATTTCATTAATTCATTTAATGTTTCTGTGATCTTGTCGTTATTGAAATCGACGAAGGCTTAGACCATCTCGACTACAATCTCAAAAGTTTCTTTCTTCAAACATCGACATTCATTTCAAATTGGATAATATAAGAACTTTGTTTTTGCCGTCAGAGGAAATCCATAATAAATGCTGACATTCCTGATAGGATCTTCTGTTGGCTCTATTCAAACTTTGACTTCTCGTCTTGGAGGATTGATAGCAATCCCTTTACGCAATATTTAATATGAATGTCAATCAAAACTCATTCTCAAGTTTCATCTTGTCCACTTCATCAAATATGATATTAGGTTCGTCATGCATTTCAACAATTAAATGTCATTAGGCTTACCTTCTTTAACACAGGTGTAGTTGGAATCTGTCGGGTAACAGGCTTCACAAATGCCACATGGTTGGTTCTGGCAATGTCCTATACCAATCACCTAAAGAAAAAGCGAGTATAAATAAGTGTTACTTAATCGATCAAACGTGTCAAAAGCATTTATTCTTAAAGGATCAAAACAATTCTTTAGTCAACGAATAAAATGAGAGGAGCGAATAGATGGGCCTACCCGATTATTTAGATTTAAATGGTCTCAAATGCATCACCTATTACACCAGATACGCAATTATATATATGCACACACAGATATACACATATGCACACACTTTTATTTTGCTCTATCTATCTATCTATCTATCTATCTATCTATCTATCTATATATATATATATATATATATATATATATATATATGCACACACAGATATACACATACATAAAAACAGACACATATATATTTTTTTGTTTATTTTTCACTCTTTTCCTAACCTTGAAATGAAGTGGTAATTTTCATTTTGCTTTATCTATCCATCTATCTATCTACACACACAGATATACATAGACATAGACACATGTATATATATATATATATATATATATATATATATATATATATATATATATATATATATATATATATATATATAATATATATATATATATATATATATATATATATATATATATATATATATATATATATATATATCATATATATATATATATAATCATATATATATATATATATATATATATATATATATATATATATATATATATGATCGTATTCTCTAAAATTCACAATTTTCGCACTGTTCTTTCCCAATATTGGATGTCCTGGCGAATATCGCGTTTAGTTTTATTCAGAGCTTTAGCCATAAAGCAGAGGTGGATTGAGGTGGATTGACAAGGACTAAATATAGCTAAATTATTTTCATATTCTCACAAACTTACTCAGCAACACATTGCGTCTTAATAACTTTCTTTCCTTTCCATCGATGGATTGGATGTTGTGGAGAGCTATGATAACATATATCTTGAAGAGAGATAGAATATAATAGAAGTAAAACTCATATGGATGAAGAAATATTTTAAAGAGTAAATAGTTTCATTGACCAATAAAAGATTGTTAAGTAGCGGCGCTTTGTTGATCACTGACGTCTTAAATGGATATGGAATATTAAAGAAGATCAAAAGTATATGGATGACCGAATAAGGGTAGGTGTTAATGGCAAAGGAAAAAGTGTAACATAGAATTGAAAAAAGATCGAAGATTTTGAAAAGCCGGGAGCGAATTCATTCAGTAGTGAGACAGCAAAGGAAAGAAAAAGGAAGAATAAATCGTAAAAGGATAACTTAAAGACTTTGGAAGAAGGAATTCCAGATAATAAGATTTTAAGTTTTCTTATATTTTCTAAATTGTCTGAAAATATGGAGAAACGAATGAATTCTTTGCGTACGTTCCATTTATCCTTCGCTCATCCAAATTTTAGACAATTTTGGTAACATGGTTAAAAATTTAACTATTACCAAATCGAAATCGGGTCCTGAAGTTGACAACCTTCACATTATTATCACGATATAGAGATGAAGAGAATAAAGACAAAGGAAGATTGAGAATGGTCAATAGTTGCAGACGAGAAGTTGTGGAGAGTCATGATCGCATCTGTTGAAAGGAGGAGGAACATAAAAGTAGAAGTATCCTATAAATGAAGAGAAAGATGAAAAGAGATTGTAATAGGTCAATAGTTTCGTAGACAACAAAAACTGGACGTTGTGGAGAGTCACGATCACCTACGTCTTGAAGGAATATGGCATATAAAAGAAGAAAGAGAAGCAAATGGATGACAGAATAATCGTTAACGTGTTTTAAATAAGGCAAATGATAAAAAGAGTTAGCTCATCCCAATCGTTAACGTGTTTTAAACAAGGCAAATTCTAAAAAGGTCTTACCTCATCCCAATCGTTAACGTGTTTTAAATAAGGCAAATGATAAAAAGACTTACCTCATCTCAATCGATAACGTGTTTTAAATAAGGCAAATGATAAAAAGACTTACCTCATCCCAATCGTTAACGTGTTTTAAATGAGGCAAATGATAAAAAGACTTACCTCATCCCAATCGTTAACGTGTTTTAAATAAGGCAAATGATAAAAAGACTTACCTCATCCCAATCGTTAACGTGTTTTAAATAAGGCAAATGATAAAAAGACTTACCTCATCCCAATCGTTAACGTGTTTTAAATAAGGCAAATGATAAAAAGACTTACCTCATCCCAATTGTAAACGTGTTTTAAATAATGCAAATGATAAAAAAACTTACCTCATCCCAATCGTCAATGTCTGAATAAAGATAGCGCACGGATGTGTTTAGTATAACGTGCGGTTCATCAACCCTGGCGTTGTTAAATTCGCAAATTGCCGTATTTTGATTGTAGTTAAAAGACAGACATCTGCGTCGAAAGAAACACATTCTGGCGCAGCGAAAAGCATCAGGAACGGAGGTTAGACGGTGGAACTGGAATCCGTGGAGGCGTTTTCCTCTTTTGAATATACTGCTTTTAACTTTCACTACTTTACACACGGGGTATGAAGCGCTGACAAAATTTATAAGAAAGCCTAACAAACACAACAGTGGCAAGAGCGACATTTTTATTGTTTAATTTTCGTTGTTAGGTTTCCAGATTTTATTATTCATAAAATTGATCGGTCGCAATATCCAATCAGAATAGCGATTAACAGACTAAGTAATGTACATACATACACACATACATACATGCATACACACACACACACACACACACACATATATATATATATATATATATATATATATATATATATATATATATATAACGAGAGAGAGATAGTTATATAGATATGATTTTAAAAATTTGTATTGTTTGTTTTGTGTTAAGGATTTATTTATTTTAAAGTATAAACTCGTACACACAGACACACAAACATACATACGTAAAGAAACACACACCTTATTTTCATACATTCACACACACACATATCTCTCTATCTGTCTGTCTGATTGTCTCGTTCTCTCTCTCTCTCTCTCTCTCTATATATATATATATATATATATATATATAAAATACTGTCGACACAAAATTTATTAACAACAGTATACAGACATGTGTGGGAATATATATGTATATATATATATATATGTGTGTGTGTGCGTGTTTCTTACTTGAATGTAATATATATATATATATATATATATATATATATATATATATATATATATATATATATATATATAGATAGAGAGAGGGGGGGATAGACAGATAAACAGACATAAAGACAGAAAAAGAGGGATAAGTTGGGGGAAGGAAGCCAGTGAAACCGAGGGAAATAGACATAAACAACTGAAACTAAATGCTAATCCTTGAATACGATGTTCAGTTCATATGGGTGGCATAATGATCGTCTATATTGCATTATATGTATCAATGTGAGTTTTTTCTGCTTTTTCTTTTGATTCTAACGGCTACTCCTTACACGCATGCGCGCACACTCACACACAAGTTCACAAACATGTCCAAGAAAGAGAGATTACTGCTACACTACTGATGACATGGTCAGTCAAGTGTTAGTAGAATTTGGGGTCTTCTATCTTTTACTCGGGTCATAATATAAGCATTATACAGACAAACTACACACACACACACACACACACACACATATATATATATATATATATATATATATATATATATATATATATATAACGGATTCTCCCTTCGATTTTAACATATGAATGTCCAACAAAATGATCACTTTGAGTATTTATAATTGGTGTGGCATTTAATTCCCGCCATATAATTCCAAAAGTTGTGCAAGTGTTAGTATTCATAGACATGATTACCGATATCCGGACCATTTCATAGATATTGATACCCCTTTAGCACCTGATTGTCTACCATGGGGCAGTACCTCGAATATTGATTAAACCTGTACTGACAGATGCATGTCTGCTCT
>CAHIKZ030003310.1:0-111477 GCA_903632075.3 Acanthosepion pharaonis | reverse complement strand
ACAATGTTTAGTTATAGGAATTTGTTTCCTACAGGATATGATTGCGGTATGAAATCGTATGAATTTTCCTTTGCTAACGAAAATCCTTCTCTGGAATTTTCCGTTCAGATTAAACATACAAAATAAACAAAAGGACCACTCAGTGAACAATAACTCCCAGCCGATAGTAACAACCATACAATTTTGAAGAGGACATGAACGTAATATAATCTTCAATATAATTATTGCCAAAATTTACTGCAAGTGTCCCTTTATGTCTAATGTTCTTTCGTTAATTTTATTAAGTCTACTTTGCCGCAAAAAATACCACTCTTTCTTACAGGAAGAGTCCCTGAAAATCAACATTCAAAATCCTGACATTTTCTGAGCTCAAAAACCGACCACATGTGGTGTTGAAAAAAATGCAATTCTTTTAGTCACCAAGTGTAATTAAACTATATCAGCCACCAAGGCTATTTTCATATTTAATTACATCATCTTTGAAATATATTTGTAACATTTTTCAGAAATATAAACATGTTGATGAGGATTAAATCTCTTTTAAATGATTTTATTTTGCCTGTTTCAAAATCTAAATCTGTTTTTCTTCTTTTCTTTTTTAGTTGTCTGGATTGTCTCCTTACTGCTAGCAGCACCCCCACTGGGAGGTTGGGGCGAATACAGATTCCTCGAGAATCAATCGTTCTGCTTTTGTAACTGGAAACTGTCTCAGAGTTACACATTCTTCATGATTGGAATCTGTTTTTGCGTGCCATGCCTTGTGATGTCCTTTTGTTACGTTCGAATCATCAAGTCAGTGCGAAAGAGTAACCGACGCTTGATGAGCCTTGATCAGCGACTGAGCGCCTCATTTGCTGATATGGAAAGCGACAATCCGCAATCGGACGGTCCTTCAGCCAGTTCCCAAATCCCAGACATTCCCGAAAAACTCAAATCACTAAATACGAATGGCACCCGCCTCATAGTTGATCCGCTGTGCGCACGTAAATTAACAGATTATGCAAAAACACTGAAACAGAGTATCGAACTGCAGAAGAGAGGATTAAAAGCAATCCCCAGCTCCAAAGACATGCAAGAAGACAACCCGATTGAACCTGAGCTCCAGTCGCCGAACAAAAAAAATCTAGGGCCGTATACTATCAATATAAATGACTTCAATTTTCTGCGAGCCCTGAAACTGAATCAGGCGATAATCTGGAGAACACATCTCGAAACATGACAAACGGTTCTTTGAAAAATCGAAATAATTCATACGACACATTTTTGAGCGCGAGTTCACCTGAGGATCAATCTCAGGACGATTTGGGCAGCGACCGAGGCGAAAATGGAGATTTTTGCGTGCGGTACGGAAACAACAAATCATCGGAAGACGAACAGAAATCGGGGGAGATGTCCCCCACGAAGTGTGATAGTGTTTCCACTCCATCCTTGCAAGGCAAAATATCCGAGCTTAGCAGCGAGACAGAAAACCAGAACAACAATTCAATCCGATCGACGGACGACATACTCGAAACTAGATCTGCAGGTGGAAGTGGAGAAGAAAGTGGAGATGAGGCCGAAGAAGAGAAAGAGCTCGGAAAAGAGGTTCTAGCAGAAAAACAGCTTGAAAGGTGTGTGAGCAGAGAGACGGAATCCAGTAGTAAAATGGATGAAGAAATGATTACTTGTACTCTGTGCGGACGGATTCTTGGTCGAGATGTTCCATGTGGGTGCTGGGCTCATAGGACACCCAGAGAAAAAAAGCAGGACTTTTCCCACAACCAAGATGCCAGTTACGTCATGTCGTAACAAGCGAGTTACAATCTCAGACAACAGCCGACATCGGAAACATAAAAAGATTCCTGGTGGAAAACGTTCAAACCCGATGAAAAGACATTCTCATTATCACAGGTAAAATTTGCATTCGATAGTACTGGTCGGAAGTCGGCTAATGCTGTACCATCGCGCTATTTACGTCGTCGGAGGGAAGAAAAATACGGATTACCTTTTCGCTGTTAGTGGTCATAATCGTCTTCTTTGTCTCTTGGTTACCCTTCTGTATCACAATGCTTTGCAGCCTCTACTGTAGAGGTCCAGTACCTAGAAGCGCAGATATTATTTCTTTGTTTTTGGCTACGCCAACAGCTGCTTCAACCCGCTCATTTATGGACTCATGAACAGACGCTTTAGTGACGCTTACAAACAATTATTTAAATCAATGTTTTATGGAAAATGTATTAAACGTTAATAGCAAATAAAAAACACCGAAAGATTTCTACACATTCGTTTTATCACATATCATTGCGACTCGCAAATTTGGCAAAATCGATATTAATGACTGCGTCGATGCCAGGAAATGAATGGAAATATCGCTAGCCGGTTTTTCTGTTGCACCTCTAAACAGGCGATTGATTGGATCTTGTTCTGACAAATTGGATCTTGTCTTAAAAAACAAACCTTAAGTGATAAAACGACTTAGCATATCAGCTGCTCCTCATCATTCTCAATACTGACGCTGATCATCACTTCTGCCAAAAAACGAACCTGATTACATTGTTTCTATCAGAATGGTCCATCCAGGAAACTATTGAGAGCAAACGAACACGACAGGAATGCAATAAAGAAAAATTAAGAGGTGTCTTATAACCAACAAAATTAAACAATGATTTTTAAAAAATAAATGCAATATTCAAAATCAATTGCTTTTTTTTCAAAATCTGATGACGTAAACGTTCCCCGTCTTCTTAGGACGAGAGACTATTTTAAGCGGAGATGACAACCGACTTTCGACTGATCTGGATTTTACTAGTCGCCACAGTATGGTTGATTTGCACACTTCCTCATGTCAGCAAATAAAGTTGGATCAAAAATAGTTACGCAATTCTGAACATAAGAACTGTTATATATATATATATATATATATATATATATATATATATATATATATATATATATATATACGTGCTTATGCATGTGTAAGTGAGAGAGAGAGAGGTTGATAAACAGTTTATGCAAGTAAATAAGACCAGAAAACAAACCGAACAAAAGCAAACCATATAAAGACAATAAAGACAGAAATAAATAATTTGAAGGTCGTATCATAGACGAGTAAAATTGTACAGAACTAATGTTTTTTGTTGGGAAGACCAATATTAACTGGACTCAAACATGAGCTCATGTAAATAAATATTGTCTTTCAATGCCGAAAAAGTGAAAGATTATTGAGATATACGCATGCGCTGGTATCCTTCCGACACCAGAAAAAATATCAAGCATTAAACAAGTATTCTAATTTCATTTTTATGTCACTCACAATTGAATTATTTCCGCCATTATTAAAGAACTTGCACCTTTCAGCGTCTCTCTTTCTGTGTTATTGTCATCATTATAGATTCTCTATATAAATATTGTCTGATGTTCTGAAATTATGTATTTTTATCATTCGCCGAATTATTTCAATAAATATATTTATCGAAATAATTTTATCGATAATAATAATTATCGAGGAAGACTCAAGTATACATTCGCCAAAAGGTTGTGATAAAATATGAGAGTAAAAATCCGAATAATTCAAGGAATAAAGACATTTTCTATCTCTTGAAAATATGTGGGTCTTTTGGTGCTCCTAAAAAAGCCCTGGTCAGTCTCATTAGAAATATTGGGTTGACCAAAAGTTCGTTCGCTTATTAAGTAAAAAAATTTATTTAATAAGCTGAACGAATTTTTTGCCAAACAAATAATAATAATAACTTGTCCAAATAATCCCGGACCTTAGCTTTTGTTCTTTCCAATTTTAATTTTACGAAATACTGAAAACAAATGCGAAGACATGAACTATTTATCGTATATTCTGGAGTTGTGAGTTGCGAGTAATTACTCAAACGCTTTGTAAAACCGATATCTTTTAGGTCAGTAGCAAATAGAAACACTTTAAAAATATTTTTATAAAGAAACAACATCACACACAATGTCTCTGTCTTTTTGTCTGTGTCTTTCTCTCTCCCCCTCTCTCTATCTCACTCTCTCTCCCTCTCTCTCTCTCTCTCTCTATATATATATATATATATATAAAATTAATCTTTCGTGGTTTATCAATACCAAAGAGTTTGAAGATAAAATAAAAAGGAAGCTTAAAGATTTTTAAACTTTAAAGAGACAGGAAGGGAGAGGAAAGGAAAGACGACAAAATAAGAGAAAAAAAATAAAGAAAAGAGAAAAAAGGAGAAAAAATAGAGAGAAAAAGAGACAAAAAACGAAATAGAGAGTGGGAGAAAATAAAGAGGAGGAAGTAAAATACACTAGAGATGCAAGAATCCGTCCAGACAAATGTTTTAATACAGTCGGAAAGTTAACACCAGTATAAATAACCTTGACCTATGTTTTAAAATATTAATATCTTGTTTCAATATGAAAAATTACATAAGGGAATTCAATCTTTAAAACTTAGAGAAAGACATGTTTAAAATATTTTAATTAGTATTTTAATTATTTTAAACGTGTTTGTTTGTACACGAAAAACTTATTTTGATAGTTTTTCTGTTTAAGATCTTACTTATTATATTTTATATTTTGCTTTAGGTTATTATTCATTTCTAGCTGTGCTAAAACTGAAAACAAAAGCGAGTTTTCATTATTCAGTAAGGAATAAAAAAGTTGGGGGTTTCTTTTTTTTCTTTTTAATTTTCTCATTCAAGAAAAAAAAAATTTAAATTGTTACCGTGCCTTCTGATGCAAATACCTTAGAATAAAATCCAGACATTCGAACTCCTTTTCGCTGAGTCGAAAATAATGCAAACTGTTAAACTCAGTGAATGGATGTTGTCAGATTGAAAAGTAAGATTTATTATCAAAAGGGTTACTGGTAAGAAATGAACACAAAAGAACACCAGTAAAAGAGAAAAAAATTCGTTTCGTTTATAAAATTTGGAATGACTGTGTCTGATTTTTCTTTTCACGTTCACGACTGCTAGAATAACTGGGTTCAATTGAAAATAGTTAACATTTGCTTTTAGCAAATTCATTAGTAAAATTACATAAAAAAATAAGCACCTCCATTTTTTTTTGCTGAAAAAAGGCCCCAAAAATTAGTAAAAACAAAGTTTTATCGTCAAAATGTTTAAGTTATTATTAAGAGCAAAAACCAAAGTAATTTTCTATTATTTTTAATTCTTTCTAGCACGTTCGAATCTTTGGTTAAAAATCTTTCTTTTTTTTTTTTTTTTTTTTTTTTTTTTTACAACGTTAGCGGTCGACGTCATATTCATTTATTAGTTTTTTAGCGGCCTTTTCTTTTTAGATGAAAAACACATTGATATGGAAATTTTTGCAAAAATCAAATAATTGTCGGATTTTAATCAAACTTTCAAGACTTTCACAAATGAATGAAATTATTTTTTGAATTTTTTTTTTTTTTAAACTAAATATATATTTTACGTATGTTACCCCACCTTCCACTTACTTAATTTCGTGAAATTTCGAGAAATTAAATGTTCATCCCAAAATTTGTTTTATTAAGTAAAAGCAGAAATCCTTGGAGAATTTAAATCATATTTTTTAAAACTAAGACATTATTTAATTAGAAAAGCTTTTAATTACTTTTAGAAATAAGATTTATTAAGGACACTATTGTCTTAAGGAAAAAAAAAATTACAATGCATCACGAATTTTTTTTCAATTGTTTTCTTTTATTTAATTTTAATTATAATAATTTATTATAATTTTTTTTTTTTTTTAAATTAAAATTCAATATTAGTTTAATCTCGTAAATTTAAAGTCAATATCCCTAAAATTAGATTATGGAGAATATTCTTCAACAATTTAAAAATTACTGAGTACTTAAACATTATATATATATAAAAAAATAAGTGGGGGTGCTCACATCATTTTCTTAAATTATGTTTTACAGATAAAGTCTCTGTACAACAACAATCATTATGTCATGACCTGTCATCGCCTCATCAATTACGTAAAATATGGCGATGTAGTTTATAAAGACAGATACTGTTTTGTTTTTAAAAATACATTTCTATGTTATTTTAAACTATATGATTTTTTTCAAATCAGATAAATTATAATTTATATCAACTAATATTCCTCAAATAAAGTTTCAGAAAAATATATTTTTTTTTTGGAAGATGTTTTAATACGAGAATTACATTGCGATGAAAGACGTCTAAAAAGGGCGCTAATCAGTTATTTTAGAAAAAATCGATTCCGATCAATATAATTTCTGTCTGAAATACACCAAGTATTTCGCTTACTGGAAATAGTAAATTTACTCCTTTAGCTTTCAATTAAAAGCTAAAATGAAAGTTTCAAGAAAGTTGTTTAATTTATAAAAATTCATTTTAAACCTGAGGTATCGAAAATATCGTGGAGGTAGCTAATCAAAAGTGATGACAAAATATCTCATTCATTACAAGCAGAAATTTTGTCCCTTGGAAACACATATCTACAAGTTTTTTTTCACTGGAGTCCCAGGTTAGTCAAATTGTCAGATTTTTTCAGCTTTGCCAGAAAAGTTGGTAAAATGATCAATTCACATAGCAGATCATTTCGTTACTGTGCATGAATATTTTTTTATAATCAGCGGAAATTGATTTAAGTTAAGTTATTTAGGCCCTGTCCTCTAGGTTAGGGTTATTTTGTTTGGATTTATGACAGAATTTGTCCTTACCCGTCGAGGAAAAAAAAAATGCAACTTATATATAGATATATATATTGTTTAAAATTTGCTTTATTTATAAAAGAAGAATGCTGACACATGCATGCACACACACACAAACACACACACACACACACACACACACACATATATATATATATATATATATATAAATCTGAATTCAGTTAAAGTCTTGTTAATGAGAACCAAATGCCATCAATTGTTGAAAGTATGTAAAAAAGATAAAATAAATATATAAATAAAATAATAAATAAACCAACTGAAGGTCATGACTATAAATAACCTAAAACATTAATTGGGAAGGGCCCGGTATTCTCATTCCTCCACCTCTCTTAATTCTTTTGTGGGCCTATATATAGAGCCCACAAAAAAAAAAATAGTGACAGTCTGCAGATCGCTTGAAGGTGTGAACATGACATTGACTATGCTGATATACATTGCGAGTCTTCTACAATGGTAATGTCCTTTTTGACTAGGATAATGCCTGGTAGTGGAATGATTTCATAATTTAAAGACTTTTTCTACTACTCTGGGCTGAAAAAACTTCACAGATCTCAATTAAAATGAGAAAATGGGGTGTGCTGGACAAACAGGTTCACTGTGAAAATTTTCACCAACTAATTTACCATATTGTTATCATTCTGTGGTAGAGTTCTTGCTTGATCAAATAAGAACGTCTTTGCAAGAACCAAAGTTGGTGGTCATAATATATTTTTTTTATTAGTATCTATCTATCTATCTATCTATCTATCTATCTATCTATATATATATATATATATATATATATATATATATATATATATATATATATGTATGTGTGTGTGTGTGTGTGTGATCGGAACCCTGAAAATTGAATATCTGCAGTCGATGGTTTACATGTGTGCACGAGCGGGCAAATATTACATAAAAGTGTGACATCATATAAAGGCGTTCTCTTGGTACTTTCCCACCTCTCCCCGGTGGTAGGATTTGTCACAAACTATTTAATGTGGGTGCCTATATGCCTACATATCTGTCAAGGATAAAAATTGCCCAGTCCCCGCGACCACATTTCAACTCTGGTTTCATTATCTACTAATAGTCTACAGGGCAATGGAGTAGATGCTGCCCTGGGGTTGGAATCCCTGAAATAAAGGGAATTTATTGATAATCGCTCTTAGCATTTGTCATATTTTAAGTGAAATAACTAATTCGAATATTCAACTTTAAAAATTAAATTTAAACAAATAACTTTATTTTCCAGTTCATTTCTAATCTGATCTTTTGTGATCTCTTTTAAATAACACAGTTGTTTTATTAATGGATTTTATAATTAAATTACTATATTTATTTCAATAATGCTATTTCCTTTCCTGAAATTGGTAAGCAACATCGTTAGAATATAGATAAAAGCTTGGGAATCACCAGAAATAAACACTGTAATAAAGGGAAGTAACCGATATTGACCTTTTAATATTTTGCAGCTTAACAAATATTATAAATAATAGTTAAAATGGCGGATATGGAATATGGCTACCAAAATGTTTTTTGCCTACTGAACTGCTTTAATTACGACAATTTTCACTCATACGACAGACGTAAATCTTTTAAATAAAGAAATGACTAATTTGATGGACGAAAAATTAAAAAATGGTAAAATAATGGATTAATTAATTATATTTTGTAAAACTATTACTTACCTTTTGCTTAAAATAAAAAAAAAATACATACGCTTGTCAATACCTTCAAAGGTCACATTTTCTATTTCTATTTACATTATTATTTACATTCCTCATCTTTGTCAAATTCATATTTATTACAACGTTTCTTCAATTGGTTGGCATGTCGAACTGAACCATTTATTTCGCTCACTGGGGTAGAGTGTTCTAGTTCCACGTATCATGTCTAATGGATGTCAATTACCTCCTGTTAATTCCACAGTCCAGGTTCTGCCACTTGGTCCTGTCACTGGATCTAACTAACGCCTTTATCCACTGTGCCATGTGTCCTTGGAGACATCTGTGTATGAAATTTCTGTGTATTATAAATCTAATGTCTTCAGAAACCATTTTTTTTTAACAAAGCAATTTTTGCTGTTATCATTAAATGTTTTTACCAGAGCTCATATTGCAATTTTTTTTGTTATTATCGCTTATATGAAGGGGTTATCATAGAAAATACAAAGGATCTGCGGTCCATATAACATCAGGACAACCTTCAAAAACTGGACGACACTTCGCAGATATCTCTCCCCGAGTAAGACCCCCCCCCAGAGGAGAACATGACTAAAGACTCTGTACGCCACTCCGTGCAGCTGCGGAAAAAAATTATAAAAAGGGGAGACAGGCCGCCCATTAAGGTAAGACTTCAAGAACACCAGAAAGCTATAACACGAGGGGAAGTGGAAAAATCAGGCATGGCTGACCACACATGTAGAGAAAAGAGGGATCACCGCCTTCTGTGGAATCAGGTTGAAATCATAGACAAAGAACATCATTGGAAAAATTCGTAAACTTAAGGAATCAGCACATATGCTAGGCCACAAAAATCTCCTGAGCCGACCAAGCATAGAAATGAATACAATATGGCAACCAGTAATAAAAAGTGCCAGAGAAAAGCGATAATAACAAAAAATTGCAATATTGAGGTCTTTAAAAAACAATAGGCGTTGGGCGTTCAAATTCAATATGACCACTGGTTTGAGTATGGCCGCACATCAGAATTATAAAAACTTAAGGTCTGATGTCCTCAAACATGATGAGACAGTGGATAAAGAATTGGTTTCAACCAGTCTTCCCCCAAAAGTTAGCTGTGATATCACCTACCAGGTACTGGTCAGCCATATACAAGATGCAATGATAACTAATAGTCGCCATTTTATATTTCTAATTTCACCCCATGCGCGTTTTTTTTTTCTTGATTTTGCCGACTGCACAGTATAGTAGGATCAATTGGTTTGTGAGAAAAAAAATTTGGACGATGACAATTCATTATGACGCCATAAATTTGGAAATGGCATGCTGTACTATTTGTTGCATTGGCGCCGAAACTCCAACACAAACATTTTATTGTTTGGGTTTCAATCTGAGGGCAATGCATCTTCATTTCGGAAAAAGCTGGATGAGTCTAATGGTGATTATGAATTAATACAGCAGCTCGGAAAACACACTCTGATAGGTCGAATAAGAAAAGAACTCTCGAATTCGTTGGTGAGGACCTTAGACAAATCCTCAACATGGAGGCCTACATCAAGTGCTTTGAAGGAAGTGCTGCCTTGGGTCAAGAGGGAGGCTGCTGGAAGAAAAGATGTCTGGTAAGAGGACTCTGAACCATGCCACAAAGCAGGAGAACCCAGTCATGGCTGTCAGACATTTCTTTTTCACCACATCACCCCTTACATCTGGCCACCTAACTCTCAGACTGTAACCCCCCTTGATTATTATGTGTGGGGCGCAGTTGAGCGAGAAACCAACAAAACTCCTTTTTAACACCAAAAATTGAACTGAAGGCAATTCAATTTGAAAATTCAAACTTACACAAGAAAAACGTCTAGAAGAGTTGGAGGAGATTCCAAATTCTGTCTGAAGGCTGTGGAACTAAATTGCCAATGGCGATTTTATTGAACAAATTTGTATCTCTAGTATTTCAAGATACGTTTGTATAATTTTGGTAAATATATCTATTAAAATGAGATGTCAATGTTATTTTCATTTTTGCGTCATTTAGACGACAATTTATTCATCGCAACCAGTATTTGAACACTCATTCAGAATGGTATCATCTGCATATATATTTACTACTGATCTGATATATTCTCAGCCAAATCGTTATTATAAAGTAGAAATATGGTAGGACCAGGAAAATAGCATTGGAGGGCGGTCGCCAGCATTGATCCCTTGTACCTCAAAGGACTGGCCATTAACAACACCCTTCATAAACCTATCTAATACGAAAGACTTGGTAACTGAGAAAACTCTTCCACAGATTCAAAAACTGGTGGGTTTGTGTAGTAGTCCTCTATGCTACACCTTGTAAAAAGCCTTCGAGATATCTAAGGCAATCGCTCGCGAGGTGTGGTTATTATCAAGCGCTTAATTGATTCTACTCGTGATGATAGTTAAGATATCAGCAGTGGACCAAGGATATGAAAGGCCATGTTGTTTCTCTCTCGCGTGGGGTAGGGAGGTCTGTTGAGGTGGTCACCATCTTCCTTGATGATAAATTCAGAAAGTTTGCTGATGACACTGATGACTTGTTATGGTGACAAGGACTCACTTGCATTCTTGTCCACAGGACACACGTTACACTCCCATCCATGGGCTTGGGACACTTCAGGCAGCGCTTAAACAGCTATGTCAAGATTGAAAACAGTGTGACGGTTACACACCTGGCCCAGGGTCGGATCCTTTGGTTACGGCGCCAACGGTGACGTCGCTCCTCCTGGTCGCTCCTCCTGGGTCCAAGCGTGCCGCTCCAACCCCTTGGTCAGATGATCACCAGCCTCGCCTTTCCCGACTCGCTTCCAATACCTAGTCACTAAAGCAACTGTACCGATCTCCGGTCTGTCTACCCACGCTGTGTTTAGATCTTAGACAGACGGGACCAGCAGGGATTGGGGCCGATACAAGTTGAGTCCGACGGGGGTGGCAAAACACAAATAAAAGAGAAAACAAACTCACGAGACAAAAAAGATTGCTGATGAAAAAAAAAATGGGTAACAACCTTTTATATCTTAATGTCCGTTACATAAAAACAAAATTGTTCTCATTTCCCAACCCGCTCTGTGGACTATGGCACCAAGCTTCTATCACACAACCTAAAAAGATTTCGAATTGCCTACTCTTTAGAATTGTGTATGTCGGAGTGTGGTTTGGTTCGACACTGGGGCTAATTTCTATCGATCATTCGCAGTTGATTCTTCTCTTCGACTTGAGTTGTATTTCTTCTTCTTCGTCGACTTAGGCTGGAAGTTCTCTTGTCTTCGAAGTTCTCTTGGGCTGGAAGGATCTCTTGCCGCAACTCAGCCGCAACTCTCTGTCGTCCGAGGTGATCTCTTCTCGCTGCCGTCCGGGGCTGAACTCTTCTGTCTTCGACTTGGGTGGAAGGATTTCTTGTCTGAGGATTCTTTTGCCCGCAAAGGGGCGAGTGAATCGGGCCCGATGCCCGCGTTCAGGCTCTATCCCTGCCCGCGGTCCAGCTGCAACTCCAACTCCAACTCAACTGATTTCTGTCGACTGGGGTCCTGCTTTTATTGACGCCGCAACAAACTGGGGGGTGGGTCTGTCGGCGTCAGGGTTTTCTCGATAATTCCAAAAGTCGCATTATTTTTGATTTCCCATTATCGCTATTGTTTTCACCCCTACTTCCTCACAGTGCCTTTTGTGGGGAGGTGCACACCCATCTCTCTTAGTCTCTCGTATGTCAGGTGACCGTTTTTCGACCAATGGTTCCTGATCGGGCATTTCTTTCTCTTCTTTTCTGCAGATCACGTGACCGTTTCCGACCAATTGTTATTGATCGAGCATCCTTTCTCCTCCTTTCGGGCGTGGTTACATCGTTCTTGTTTTTAAAAAAAAAAATCCAATTTTGCCTTTTTCTGCACGTACGAAAAATGACAATCTTGGCTTTCTCTCACCTGGGCTCTGTCAAACAGCCCGCCGCTAATTAGACTTGACTTCAGGAAAGAATATTTTCGCCATCTGTGATCTGAGAGCCAAAAGTTTTTTTCCTCTTTTTTTTTTTTTGTTTTTCCCGATAGTCAAAAATCTTAATTATCTACATTGAAAATGTCTTTCACTTTATTATTGTGGGGTTCTAATTTTTAACAGGTCAGAATCTGTATATCGTTCCACCGGTCACTCCCCTCAACCCAAAAGACACTTTTTCTCTGATTAAGATTTCGTTTTTATTGTTCCCAAAATTTCTCTTTATCCAAATTGATAAGGTGTCTTTCTACGCAAAAGTAGGCTAGATGCTTTGACCGATATCTGGTTTTCATCAAGCGGCCCGTTTTGATATCATGTCTTTTTTTCCTTTCTTTCTTCTTTATTATTTCTAATTCTATTCTTCCAATTGTCTTTAAAAAATTCGGTCAACATGCTAGCTAAGATATCTTTCTGACTCGTGTTTTTTCGTTAATGACCGTTTTTTTTTGTATTTCTCGACCTCTCTTTTTTTCCTTTCCTTCTTCTTCCCTTAGGATCGTCCAAGTACAATCTTAGTGAATTATTTTCAACTCAATTATTTTCCGTTTTAAAAAAAAAATTCAACAACCTGTTTAGTAAACCGAATAAAAAAAAATTAAATCATATTTCTATGAATATTTCTAATAATGCAAGGTGCCACAATCCTCCCTAACCGATTTGTCATTTACCCGTAAATGACACCTAAACCCAATTACATCATTTAACATGCACCATGCATTTGTCTCATGCAATTCTATTCTACTTTCTAACATGCAAGGGTAATGTTCTTTCCATTTTCTTTTTTTCTACATGCAATGAAATTTTCTTTTCATTTTCTTTTGTTCTACATGCAATGAAATGTTCTTTTCATTTTCTTTTGTTCTACATGCAATGAAATGTTCTTTTCATTTTCTTTTGTTCTACATGCAATGAAATGTTCTTTTCATTTTCTTTTGTTCTACATGCAATGAAATGTTCTTTTCATTTTCTTCTGTTCTACATGCAATGAAATGTTCTTTTCATTTTCTTCTGTTCTACATGCAATGAAATGTTCTTTTTTTTTTTTCTTTTCTTCAATGAAATGTTCTTTTCATTTTCTTTTGTTCTACATGCAATGAAATGTTCTTTTCATTTTCTTCTGTTCTACATGCAATGAAATGTTCTTTTCATTTTCTTTTCATGCAATGAAATGTTCTTTTCATTTTCTTCTGTTCTACATGCAATGAAATGTTCTTTTCATTTTCTTTGTTCTACATGCAATGAAATGTTCTTTTCATTTTTTTTTTGTTTTACATGCAAGGTAATGTGTGCGTGTGTTTGTAGGTGCAGATGTGTTCACTAGGGTTTGTTCTTCTTGGTCAATGTTTTCCTCTCTGCCGTGGGAGGTTTTTCCGCCGCACGTGGTGGTCTCACGCCAGCCTCCTCCATTGGTCTTTCAGCAATTTCTTCGCCAGTCCTGTCTGAGTAAGGAACACTGCTCGGCATCTCCCTCTCGAGTTGCTGCATGCTCACTAGACTGTCGTTCGCCAATCTTCTCTTACTCTTAATCTTCCATATTATTACACCCCCGATGGCTATAACTAGGAATGTACCCATCACTATTGACCAACTTATCGCGATCTGCTCATCGTCTTCCCAAGCTACACCTTCGTCTCCCAACGCACTTAACTTATCCCTTAAGTGATCCATATCGATCTTTTCTATTGGCTTCATTAATACTGGCATCTTATTTAAGGTGACATTAGAGAATCTCTTCACTATCGGCTCCCATAATTCTGTACAATTGACTAAGCCTCTACCAATCATCTCTATGAGTGAATCTTTTTTCTTCATACCTTTCTTCCATCTGGTAATAGGGGGCAAGGAGATGGACACCCCAACCGCCGAACATCCCATGGGTAGCGTCACCAGGGATAACGGTGGCCTTATTCTTAATGTCCTTGTGGACTCTCCCCCACATACCCTAGACAGGCTGATATGTTTCTGTGTGGCTACTGCCCACACCCCGTCTGAAACACTGATAGCTTGTGGTAATGCCGAGTTTGTTAATACCTCTACTTGGCAGATTCTTTTGATTCCTTCCCCTCTCCCTTCAAACAATTCTAATATGCACAGTCTGCGGTTACCAGTTTTATAGATAGGGCTCAACGAGGTACAAGTCCCCAGGGTATCATCTCTACACCTTCTAGCTTCTTCAGCTGATAGCAACATAAATTTCGTTCTCCCCGAATTTAATGCTATGTAGTCTGCTTCCACCTTGTACCTTGCTATCATTCCTGAAAGGTAACAAATTCTTTTTGTTATTCTTCACAATCACTTAGTCTCGCTCGACTCATCACTCAATCATTTCATAACTTTTTCTTAGTTCGGCTCTTCCCTCCTCTAACTAACCCCTAGCAGACAGAATGGTCTGGTCAGGTGTGCGTGGCGCCCACTCTAAAGGTCGTACTTCATGACACCACTGGTGGCCAATCAATAATGCCAATGATCTTCCGTTCCTCGTGAGGTGCAGCCCGCATCTCCATCCCTCCACTCACATCTACCATAGTCAGCCAATAGGATCTTGGATGAGCCAGTGTCGTTATCTGTTGACACTAAATGCTTCTATTCTGCACAGCCCTTTTGTTCTACTGAGATTTGGGGTTCTTCTCCTCCCTGATCTCATCTTCCGAGGTGATTCCTGCTCAACCTCTAACCTTCTTTCTGTGTTTAATTCTCGTCCAGGAGGTTTTTTGTCCTCTTCTTCATCCCCTGATTCTTCTTTCTGTTTAGAGTCTTCGCCTTGAATGTCTTCAATACCTCTCGACTCTATGTCTAAACTTCTCCTGTTCTTTATCCTTTCCTTAAGCTGGGAAAGGGTATTTGATCCTCCTCCTCCCACTCGCTGGGTCCTTCGTCCTGTTCAGGGTGCCTCTTTTTTTAGAGCCTTCGACTGCTTGATTGGACCTCTTCGTCTTTTTCTTCCTTTTCTTCGGACATGGGGGTGTGATGGCGATCTCACGGGGTCTTCTCTGCACTGATTCAGTCGACGACTGAACATCGCTAATCCCCGCTGAGGGTTCCAACTCTGTCACTCGGACTGCTTCGTTTATCTGGTCAAGTCGACCTATCTCCTCATCTTCTTCGGAGTCTTCCTCCGTCTCCATTCCTTCCGGTTCAACCAGAGTTACCTTCCTTTTCCTTGTCTTCTTAGGCCTCGGCTCGCTCATTTCCAGGTTAGCTATTTCAGCCTTCTTCAGATCATTGGCATGAACCCTCCTCGCTCGTCCTGCCACTTGATCCCATATTACATATGATACTGGGCCTGTCTGCTCTACTATCCGGTAGTACGGTTCCCATCTCTGGTCCAGTTTTCCTTCTCTCTGGTGGATTTTATAGTAGACAGGGTCTCCAACCTTCAATTCTACCACCTTTCTTTCAGCATTCACCCTCTCATTTCTTTTCTTCTGGGCCCTCTTTATTCTTCTTCTGGCCTGTACGAATATCTTATGTTGCTGTTCCAGCAATAGTTGATGATGATCTTCTCCCATATACCTTCTTCGGGGCTTCAGTAGGTTATCTACAGGCAGGACCACGTCTCTGCCAAACAACAAAAAATAAGGAGAAAATCTGGAGGTTTCGTTTATCGTAAACCTCACGGCCGCCAGAGCCTGCGTCAAATACAAGTCCCAATTTCCAATGTTTTCTCTGACCAACTTGGCCAATACATCTCCCAAGGTTCTATGAAACCTTTCCACTTTAGCATTTCCCTGGGGTGATATGGGGATGTTTTTATGTGCTCTACATTCAAACCTGTCAAAACCTCTCTCATGATGCTGTTCACATTCTCCGTGCCATTATCTGTTACCAATTGCACAGGGGCACCATACCTAGGGAAGATTTCACTTATTATCAACCCGGCCACAGTTCTGGCCTTCTTGTCTGGTACTGCAAATGCTTCAGGCCAATTTGTTAGCCAATCGACAAAACTCACTATATAGTTGTTTCCTTGTGCAGTTTCCCCATATGGTCCTGATACATCCATACTCACTTTCTCGAAGGGGAAGTTTGGTACGTCTGTTTCCTCCAAGGGTGCCATTTCCTGCCTTCTGCTCTGCGACTGGCACACTACACAACTCCGAACATAGTTAGTGACTTCTCCGTACAGTTTGGGCCAATAGTACTTTCTTCCTATGAGATCACATGTCCTATCAATTCCCATGTGACCCAACCTTTCGTGGCACTGTTCCAATATCTCTGGTCTTAAACTTTTGGGCACATACAACTTGGGTTTGACTTCTTCATCCCTTCCTGAGAGATAATACAGCCTTTCCTCTATTATGGCATACTTGGTGGTCTCTCCTGCCTTCACCTTCTCTCTCAGAGCAGCTATTTCACTGTCTGCTTGCTCCTTCTCAATTCCTTCTGTCCAGTAAGGATCGGTTATTATCTGGGCGTCCCCTTCTTCGTCCGATTCTAATATAGGGCGATCTTTTTAGCTTATTAGAGTTAATTACTCCTATTCTATAGGCTTTATCATCTACTCCCTGTTCTACCCTTACAGATCTTTCTTCCAGTTGTTTCGGTATTCTTGAGAGTAAATCTGCGCACGTGTTTTCCTTTCCTGCCAAATACTCTATCTTACAGTGGTAGCCACTTAACTTAAGTGCCCACTGTTGAATTTTCTTATTATTTGTCCACTCTGCCTGCAATAGGTACTGCAGAGGCTTGTGGTCTGTCTTTATAGTGAAGACCGCACCATTTAAATAGTAGTCCAGTTTTTGGAGAGCATACATGATAGCATATGCTTCCCTCTCTATTACTGGCCACCTCTGTTGTGTCTCTGAGAGCTTATGGGAGAGGAAGTATATCGGTACTTCCTCTGGTATGCCTGGCACTGGTCCTTCCTTATCAGGACACGGCTGGGTAAGTACTGCTCCTACACACTGCTCACTGGCATCCGTGTATAATATCATGGGCTTGCTGAGGTCTGGGTACGTCAGCAGTGGGACGGTTGTCAACTGTTCCTTTAGCGAATCAAATGCTCGTTGACAGTCCTCTGTCCACTTGAACCTAGCGTATTTCTTCGTCAGGGCCACTAGCGGTATGGCAATTCTTGAAAATGCCGGGACGAAGCGCCGGTAGTAGCCTATAGCTCCTATAAAACCTCTTACCTGCCTCACTGTCTTAGGCTCTGGCATTTCCCCTTATGACCTTTACCTTATCCATGTCGGGTTTAATACCGTCTCCGTTTATGACGAAGCCTAAATACCTAGTTTCTTCCCTCAGAAACTGACACTTTGACAATTTCAATTTTAATCCGTGTTTCCTCAACCTTCCCAACACCTGTCTTAAATGAAAAAAGTGTTGTTCCACTGTCTCCGAAAATATCAAGATATCGTCTAAATACGCCATGGCAAAGCTCTCGTATCCTCCTAACACTATTGACATTAGCTGTTGGAAGACTCCCGGGGCATTAGCTAAACCGAATGGCATCACTCTGAACTGAAACAGTCCCAGGTGACACGCGAATGCGGCCTTCTCCTTGTCAGCCTCATCCAGGGCTACCTGCCAATACCCGGACCTCAAGTCCAACGTAGAGAAGTACTTTGCCTTCCCTAATAATGCCAAAATGTCGTCTATCAATGGCAATGGCACCGCCAACGGCTTCGATATAGAATTCAGCTTTCTAAAATCTACACAGAAACGGTGGCCGCCATCTTTCTTACCTACTATTACTATTGGGAAGCTCCAAGGAGAGATCGATCTTTCGATCATCCCAGCTTCCAACATTTCCTCTACTGCCTCTTCTACAAGGGGTCTTTTATGTATAGGTGTTCGGTAGGGTTTTAATTTCACAGGGGGTGGTCTCCGGTGTCGATTTTCATTTCGACTGTGTGGGTCTGACCTAGTTCCTTATCTGACTGGGCTACCACATCTCGATTGTTCCTTAACAGACCCCCCACTCTGGTTCTAAATTGATCCGGTGCTAATATATCCTCATCTAAGATTCCTTTTGTTTGCTCTTCTAGCTTCCTTCGTTCCTCCTCGAATCTCACCCGATTCAGAGTTCGTAGGGGAAGTGCTCTCCCCTATCTTCTCCCCTCTCTCCTAACCTTTATAGTCTTTTTGGGCCTGGTTCACCATCATAATGGGCACCAACTCGGCTGCCTCCACTACCGTTTCGCACAGGGTTACCTCGCCATCTTCTAGGCCCTTTCCTTCTACAGGGACCAACTGCAGAGGTCCTCTCCGTACCTTTTTTTCTGACATTAGCCTACCCTTTCCCGACACTGCGGTCCTAGGAGGTAACTTTACATCTTCCTCCACCACTATGGTTATCTCTTCCTCTGGTGGGCATCCCAACGGCGTTCTCTCGCCGTTCACCACCAACACAGTAGGATTAAACTCGATCTGGGCCTTCTGGCTCCGGAGCCAATCTTCTCCCAAGATTGCCTCTGTACACAGGTCGGGGGTTACGTAAAAATTTTGGGTGCTTTTCACCCTCCCAATCCTCACCGGGAGCCTCACCATCCCTTTTATCTCCAGGGGGCCCCATCTGCTTGCGTGATCTCTATGTCCGCTTCCCGTAACCTTCTCTTCCGTTTCACCCGCCTGTATGTCTCCTCTCTCATCAATGACACAGATGCTCCTGTGTCCACCAAAGCCCTCATCTCTCTACCACCTATCTCTGCTCTACAGGATAGTTCTTTCTCTTGCGTTAGCGAAGAGAACACTTGAGCTTTCTTCTTCCTGGGTCCCCACCCTTGGGTTAACCCAGTCATAGGCGCCGGTAGTAATAAATCACCTTCATTTTTTTTCATGAGGTGGAGTTCTGCGCCCCTGCACCTGGGCGACCCCGGCCGGACCTCTCCCGGTCTCCCATGGCCGTTTCTAAGAATACAGTTTCTTTTCAGGTGTCCTGGCCTCCTGCAAAACCAGCACCTTCTTGCTGGACAGCTTGCCGCAAAGTGGCCCGCCCGACCACATGTCCAACATTTTGCTCTTTCCCTTTTTAACTGGGTTGGCCTTGTGTCTATCCTCGGGGGAACCCGTCCTCTATTCAAGCGGTTCGCCCACCCACTGGTCCAAGCCTTTATTTCTCTCCTTTTTAACGGGGCCACCCTCCCTCTTAATTCTGGGGTGGCCCGCTGGCTTTTCCCTGGTCCGGTCTCCTTTGTTAATATTGGTGGGGCACCCTTCCTCAGCCCGCACCACTTGGCCAGGTGTCCTTTCTTACCACACCTGGTGCACCTGTCACGATCGAAGTCTGGGGGCAACCCCCACTTCGTCGGACATTCCGCCGCCCTGTGGTCCTCGTACCCACAGGTCCAGCAGACCAGCCCATATCGACCCGGCGTGGGCTTATAAAAGCCATGCCTGGTCGACCATGCCCTTCTATTGGGGTCCTCCTCCCATATTTCTGCCCGATCCACCTCTTCCTTAACCCTCTGATTCCACACGGGGTTCTTCCGCCTACCCCCCTTCTTCCAGCCTCCTGACTTGGTATCTGCTTCTTCCCACACCTCTTCACTTTATCCCACACCCCCTGGCTCTCCCTGGCCAGCTCTATCGCTGCCGACAGTCTGAGCGGTCCTTCTTTCAATACGTCGTGACGAACACGCTCGTCGTTCAGCGCCTCTACATACAGGTCCGCCAGTTGAGCCTGCATAACCGCATTATCCCTGACCACTTCGGGGAATGCCAATGACGATAGCTTCCCCGCTCGGGCCCCTAATTCTCCCGGGGTTTCATCCCGTAGCTGTGTCAGTTTTAAAAGGGCCCTCATGGCCTCTATGGCCGTACCTTCGTCGGCGAATTCTTTGGTCAGCAGTTTTTTTATTTCTTCCCAAGCCAAGCGGGGTTGGTTCTCCAAGAGCCCCCTCACGAACTCAGACGCTTTTCCCTTTGTGGCATCGTATGCCAAATACAGGGTTTCTTGGTCCGAGAGCTCGTAGATGGTTCGGCTCTTCTCGAGGATTGCCAGCCAGTTTTTAAACTCCTTCCCGCTGCCATCAAATACTGGGACCCTCGGTCCACCCAACAGCTTCCTTAGATCCACTGACAACCCCCGCCCTACTTCTTCTTCACCCCCCCCACTGCTCTATCCGAATCATAATCTGACATGTCTACAGAGAAAGACAGTCTATACAGCAACAATCGAGGTTGGGAAACAAAACAAGGTGTCCTACCTTACAGATGATTCTGTTCTTTCTTTTCCTTTGGTCCCGGGTCGTTCTGAGTTCTGTCTGAATTTTCAGCAACGGCGGTCGATCGTGGTCTTCTCAGGGTTGAAATCCCTCGGTCACCACGGCACCATATGTGACGTGGTTGTCTCAGGGTTGATCCGCTGGTCACGGCACCACTTGTGACGGTTACACACCTGGCCCAGGGTCGGATCCTTTGGTTACGGCGCCAACGGTGACGTCGCTCCTCCTGGTCGCTCCTCCTGGGTCCAAGCGTGCCGCTCCAACCCCTTGGTCAGATGATCACCAGCCTCGCCTTTCCCGACTCGCTTCCAATACCTGGTCACTAAAGCAACTGTACCGATCTCCGGTCTGTCTACCCACGCTGTGTTTAGATCTTAGACAGACGGGACCAGCAGGGATTGGGGCCGATACAAGTTGAGTCCGACGGGGTGGCAAAACACAAATAAAAGAGAAAAAACTAAACTCACGAGACAAAAAGATTGCTGATGAAAAAAAAAATGGTAACAACCTTTATATCTTAATGTCCGTTACATAAAAACAAAATTGTTCTCATTTCCCAACCCGCTCTGTGGACTATGGCACCAAGCTATCACACAACCTAAAGATTTCGAATTGCCTACTCTTTAGAATTGTGTATGTCGGAGTGTGGTTTGGTTCGACACTGGGGCTAATTTCTATCGATCATTCGCAGTTGATTCTTCTCTCCGACTTGAGTTGTATTTCTTCTTCGACTTCTGGAAGTCGACTTCGAGGGCTGGAAGTTCTTCTTGTCTTCGACTTGGGTTGTAAGTTCTTCTTCTTCGTCGACTTAGGCTGGAAGTTCTCTTGGGACTTGGGCTGGAAGGATCTCTTGCCGCAACTCCGCAACTCAGCCGCAACTCTCTGTCGTGGGAGGTGATCTCTTCTCGCTGCCGTCCGGGGGCTGAACTCTTCTGTCTTCGACTTGGGTGGAAGGATTTCTTGTCTGAGGATTCTCTTGCCCGCAAAGGGGCGAGTGAATCGGGCCCGATGCCCGCGTTCAGGCTCTATCTCTGCCCGCGGTCCAGCTGCAACTCCACTCCAACTCAACTGATTTCTGTCGACTGGGGTCCTGCTTTTATTGACGCCGCAACAAACTGGGGTGGGTCTGTCGGCGTCAGGGTTTTCTCAATAACTCCAAAAGTCGCATTATTTTTGATTTCCCATTATCGCTATTGTTTTCACCCCTACTTCCTCACAGTGCCTTTTGTGGGGAGGTGCACACCCATCTCTCTTAGTCTCTCGTATGTCAGGTGACCGTTTTTCGACCAATGGTTCCTGATCGGGCATTTCTTTCTCTTCTTTTCTGCAGATCACGTGACCGTTTCCGACCAATTGTTATTGATCGAGCATCCTTTCTCCTCCTTTCGGGCGTGGTTACATCGTTCTTGTTTTTTAAAAAAAACAAAATCCAATTTTGCCTTTTCTGCACGTACGAAAAATGACAATCTTGGCTTTCTCTCACCTGGGCTCTGTCAAACAGCCCGCCGCTAATTAGACTTGACTTCAGAAAAGAATTTTTCCGTTCTTGGCGCCATCTGTGAGCCAAAAACAATTGTTTTTTTTTACCTCTTTGTTTTTTTTCCTGATAGTCAAAAAATCTTAATTATCTACATTGAAAATGTCTCCACTTTATTATTGTGGGGTTCTAATTTTTAACAGGTCAGAGCCTGTATACCGTTCCACCGGTCACTCCCCTCAACCCAAAAGACACTTTTCTCTGATTAAGATTTCGTTTCATTGTTCCCAAAATTTCTCTTTATCCAAATTGATAAGGTGTCTTTCCATGCAAAAGTAGGCTAGGTGCTTTGACCGATATCTGGTTTCCATCAAGCGGCCCGTTTTGATATCATGTCTTTTTTTTCTTTCTTTCTTCTTATTATTTCTAATTCTATTCTTCCAATTGTCTTTAAAAAATTCGGTCAACATGCTAGCTAAGATATCTTTCTGACTCGTGTTTTTGTTAATGACCGTTTTTTTTTCATTTCCAACCTCTCTTTTTTTTTTTCCCTTCCTTCTTCTTCCCTTAGGATCGTCCAAGTACAATCTTAGTGAATTATTTTCAACTCAATTATTTTCCGTTTTAAAAAAAAAACAACAACCTGTTTAGTAAACCGAATAAGAAAAAATTAAATCATATTTCTATGAATATTTCTAATAATGCAAGGTGCCACAATAGTTCTTTGGATCAACTCCAAGGATTTTATTCGGACCAGTAGCCTTCGTAGTTAAAGACTGGAAGCCTTCCGAGCCAAGATAGAGATATCAGAAAAGTTGTGCTCCGTGAGGTGGAGGAAGTCAGGTAAGGAATGGCCCTTGTCATCTCACGAGGCATTAGAAGCAAAGTTCATAGACCTATCTAATTGCAAAGAGTTTAGCCTTATCTGATGACGATGTGATAATCTCAGGGTCATTTATAACGGAGGGTACTGGCGGTTTGCCTCTATTGAGTATTGCGTTTGCAATTTTCCGAAAATTTTTGTCTTCAAGAGAGTTCTGCTATGCCGTTCCTTCTGATAGAGATGGTAGAATGGCAGTAGTTGAAGTAAAAGCCGTTTTTATGACACTGTTATATTGGCGAAACATATCAAAATAAAGGTTTCCGAAATTATCATATATATTTCCCACACATACATACACATACACACACACGCGCGAGCGCTTATGTATGTATGTATGTATGTATGTATGTTTAAAGATCAACGAAAGTTCTTTATGATGTTTTTATTTTTTTCTACGGTTCGGACTGTTTGTGTTTAAATGTGAATATAAATTGTTCAATGTCATCATTAAGTTTATCGTAATAATTTTATGCTATTCAAAAAAAGCAATTGAAAAAATTCCAACGTAGAAATGATTTATGCCCAGTCTACAGAACCGGAGATTTATCTTTCAAAAAAAGTTTATTTATAAAAAAAAAAAATAAAGTTTATAAATAGAAATAACGTAGTAGAGAATATTTGTAGACGAACGATCTTAAAAATCTAACCCAAATCAGTTCTCTGAACTCTATAAACTTTATTAAAAATAAGTTATTATATGATTATCTGCCCATGGCAGTTTAAGGTTGGTCAATTAGCTTACAGATGCTGATTAATACACTTTTCAACCTTGTTTGAACAACTTTTTAATCTTGGTACAACCTTCGAAATGACCATATGCTGAATGGGTCATCTCTACACCCATATCACCACAGAGTCTGTAGATGGCGAGAACATCAACTCACCCTCAGCAGATAAGTTTGGTCGCAGACACCATTAAGTTTGCAAGGACTCATTTGTAATGTTAATATAATTTGTATAAATCATAAATCAGTTGTGTTCTATTCTTTTATTATTACTACGTCTGTATCCGTCACGTGGGAATCTTATAAGGGACCCACTCCAATCCCCATAACTTTTTAGTAACGGTTAATTTAAACTTAAAATGTGTATTTTTGTCTTTTGATATTAAGATGACATTAATTTCATTAAAAAATTGCCTTTCCTAAATTTGAGAAGTGAAGGGATTTCATTTTCACTGTTTAGTTTAATACTAGACAGGACCTTTAATTAGTGTAGATTTTTATGAAAATAAACGTTGTTTTCGCTAATCAATAGCGTCTATAATTTTAAGGTAAGTCTAACTTTAAAAGAAGCGAAATTTGCGGTACTCCCTTTCCCTTAGTATCCCTTCGTGCCTTCTGCTTGCGTACAGATAGAAAATTGAATTCAGCAAGTACACAAAAATAGAAAAGGGCGTAAGAGAAGGCAGATAATAGCAGACACGGGAAGAGAAGTATAGGAACACGGTAGTAAAGCAAATCAGGAAGAAATGGCTAAGCATCAACTGTAAGACAGAATGCGTATGGCCATTAGCAACAGGGGATTATGTTGCAGACCCGGTAGCGTGCAGTGCTGGCTTAATAGAAAAGTGGCCTTGTGCCAGACACTACACAAAACTACCGAGCCACAAACAAAGTATAAAAATTGTGTGAATGAACAATGAGAAGGAAAAGGGGTCAATCAACAAGTGCATAAATTATAAATATCAAAAAGATAGCCTGAATAGAATGACAAAAGGCGTCTGGTTGCAAAACATGTGTAATTTTTATTAAATTGAAAACAAGTAGGTTGTCTCGTCATTCGAGATCAGAGAAAATGTTCCGCGCCAAAACAGGAAAGCAAGATGGACAAGGCGGGAAAAAGTTTCATCAGAATGAAAGAAGGTTCTGGAAAAAGGACTCGTTAACACGAGGTGTAGGTGCACAGATAGAAAGAGTACTCACTGTGGATTTTGGCATTGTAAGTGCATGTAGTATTTATTTAGGTTCAGGTTCAAAGTAGTGGGAAAGTTCAGTTGTCTCAGAGTTTTTTTGGTCGGGCATTGAATTAACTGCTGAAAATTTTATCGGATTGATATGGACGTCTAGCCAAAAGGACGAAGAATTATTTGCAGTTGGTTGCATCGTCTTGGTGAAATTACTTATGGCGAGTCAAGAGAGACGAAGAAGTATTTGTAGTGAGTTGCATCGTCTTGGTGAAATTGCTTATGGCGAGCCAAAAGGGACGAAGAATATTTATTCGTCAATAAGATATCCCTGTCTGTATTATGGTTGACTGACGAGGGATAAAAATAAGTCACTTGTTGATACGAAGTTCTGCCCACGACTGTGTCGTGTGTCTCGACGTTTTCTAGCCGAAAACAGAGAAGGTCTGACCTGCGGGTAACATCAAGACGCGAAAGAAGTCTTGGGAAAGTGTGAGGTCGACATGTTGAAATAAGATATTCCGGCCCGCATATGGGTTAAGGGCAAATTTTAAATGAGTTTTTATTCTAGTTAGGTCGAAAGTCGGGAAGCAACTAGCTTGCAAACGCTGTTCGTTTGAGACGCCAGGAAACGCGCGGGAAAAAAAATTCAAAATCTGTTAGGCTGACTTTATCAGCAGGAGCTAGTAAGCGACCCTCCTTCCTCCAGATTACTGCTACGTCTAGCTGAAAGAGAGAGGAAGGGGTGCAATCCGCGCGCACACACGCACGAATGTGGAAGGAAGGGAGGAAAACTCGCGCGCGCGTAAAATGTAGATGGAATTACTGTGTTATTCCATAATTACACGAAACGCGAACTTCAAATTAGAAATGTCAAAATCAAATAAGTGCAGAAATTTAATATCTGGGAACAAGCGACGGCTAATGTAATACACGAATCCGAAGGTGCCCTAGAATAGTGGAAGATGATTTTCAGAAAATTAAGGAAAATATTAAGAAACAGGAAAATTTCGTTGGAAAGAAAATAACTATTAACTGTTATGTAATATCAATACTTTATGGCACTGAATGCTGGACAATCTCTTCGAAGATGAAGAGGAGACTTGAGGCAACAGAGATGGGTTTCTGCAGAAGAATACTGAGAAATATCACGGACAGAACATGAACACAATGAGCAAGTTTTAATAAGAATAGAAAGGAAAAGGACACTTGTTTACGATAAAAAAGAGACAGCTGAAATTTCTGGGATACAATTGATAATGTTGATTTTGAGAATTTAACACTCACTGGACATATTGAAGGCAAGAGCAGCAGGAGGAAATAACGTGTAATCTGCCTAATGAGCTTGTTTAAATGTAAAGCAGAAGAGAGTCTGGATGAGAGGAGAAACATTGCTTAGAGTTACAAAGGCTAGAAAATTGTGGAGAGCCAATGATCAACCATATTCTGAAAGACATTGCACACGAAGAAGAAAACTAAAATATTTTATTTGGAAAGTTTTTAGTTACTTTTTAAATAATCTAAACTGTAGAATTTTGAATTGTTAAAGAAAAGATATCTTCTGAATATTTATTTTAAAAATATCTGTTTTCATTTATTTATTGAAATAATAAATGTTGTTAATAGTTTTAAATTAATGTATTATTATACGATGCAGACATTCGAAAATGTTGTTTTACGACAGAATTCTTCCTGTTTTTCTCTTCATTTTTTAACAGATGGACATACTTTAATAAACCTTGTAATCACTATAATAAATAAAGATTTATTAATTTTATTTTTCTATAATTGTTTGAATTTCCGTAGACATTCAAATTCTATGGATTATTAAATATTTAAAGCAATAAATTAAATTTAGAATAAATGAAAAAAAAACGGTCAGTCAGACATGTTAGACAAAATACTTTTCTATCAGAAAATATCTTCCACTTTTTTTTTTTAATTAATTTAATGAAACGGTCATAAAATTACAAAACATATCACTGCTGGATAATTAACCATTCAGGCAAGAAACGTCTTGAATCATACTAACACGCCCAAGAAGAAACTGCGTAACGGTGCCTCCATACATGTCAAATTCAAATCCTATCATTTCTAATATATCAATTAAAACGAGAGCTGATAAGAATTATTTATAATGTAATATGGTAGAAATCACCATCATCACCACAGCAAGTTTTTTTTTAAATTCCCTGACCAATCTAAACAATGCCCGTATGATTAGGACTTTCTTTGTGCACAGTAGCATTTTCTCGCATTAAGATATCCAAATCAAACGATTTTATTAACTATAAAAATTGAACTAAATGTTTATCGCCAATTGTGATATAAGTTGTGAATTCATTAATGTGTAGATTGTTAACAAGCCCTATATATACAACAGAGAATTGCGCAATTCTAATTAGTCCCGGGACAGATTGTCACAGTGATCTCTACTAACAATAAAAATTAAGAGTAGGCTAATTGATAATTTGAAAGTGCCAGCAACCGGTTTTTCCCTCGGAATGGACTTTACTGATAGGATCACGAAGCGACGTATTGGTGAAGAGACATTAAATGGATTATTTCCTCCATTAAACGATCAAGTTCACATATATTCTTCTCTCCCGGAGTGGGAGAACAGAAAATGATTCAGCGATGATAACAAAAAAATTTTTTTAAAAAATGATAAAAATAGGAAACAAGAAAAACTCTGAATTGAAATTGTATCTAAGCATTTGGTTTTCACATGTTCAGTATTTAGGGTGACAACTTTGCTCGGTCGCCGATTCAGCTCGAGAAAGAAAAAAAAAATAACATGAATACAACTGGGTAGGTAAATAAACGGAACAGACGAAAAAGTCAAGATTTGAAAAATAGAGGAAAATTCTCACAATGAATTCTTTTATTTCTGGTTATTTACTAAGTGTAACTTAGTTTAGCATAAATATAAATAGTCGTTGATGGCAGGTAGTGGGTGGGAGTGCTTCCAATAAAGATGTGTAAATGCTTCACGGCAACTTGACAGTCAGATGGCGAATTCTCACAGCCGTGCCTGGACAACACCAGAGTCGGTTAGTGGTACTTGTTGTGTACTTTGTTTTTAAACAATTCACCCCAAGCAAGGCGGTAGTGTCACGTGTATGCATTGCGGGGGGGGGGTACAGAGAGTGAAAGTGAGACTGAATCTAGGGGGATTGAGGAAAGGATAAAAGATGAACGAGGTTCGAAGACAACAGAAGATGGCGATTGACGTTGCATTTAAAGTTTTGAAGATTGTAGTTATCAGGGAAACAAATGGAAGGGAGTTCTACAGACGGGAAGTGCGAGAAAATAAACTGCTGGAGTAGAATTGGCGGTTACATTTAACTATTTGAACAGTAAACGGGTGGGACCTAGATGCCAATCTAGTAGCATGCTTAAATTCATGTAGTCGAGGCACCAGATATGGCAACAGTATTTAATGCACAGACGAATGGCAGATTTGTAAATGTGTAAGATGGACTCTGACGAGTAGCCAGGTATTGAACTCACAATTCTTTGGGTCAAGTCACTGGATCCAACCAGCGCTTTTATCCGCTGGGCCATGTGAACAAAAACATGGAGAGTTGAGTTAAAGGGAGATAACTGAGACATCCGGAAGAGGCATGGCATGTGGAACTAGAACATTCTACCCCGGTCGACGAAATAAATGATTCAGTTCGAAATTCCAATCACCTGAAGAAAGCCAGAGCGTACAACGCCCGAAACGTCATAAATATGGCAATAAAAATGAGGACAACAGTACGGACAATGTAAATAATGTAAATAATCATCTCAGAAATATAGACAAAACTTGTCTATTGCATCATTATTTTTGTTCTCCTTTTTATTAATGTTTTATGTACTTAACATTTCGTTTTTATTATATAAATTGTTATACTCTCCCCTAAAAAGAAATTGCAATAAATTTAGATTATTGTATTATTATTTTTTATTTACTTATTTATTTTTATATAATTTTACATTTCTTTTTATTATATAATTTTTTATAGTTTACACTTTTATTAAATTGTGTTTTCCATAGCTCGTGAATGTATTCTAATTCATTTTGTTTTTAGTTCTCCATATTTCTGTTTTTTCAATTTCCTTTCTCTTTTCTGTTTGATGAAAAGGGTAAAGTTCTCCAGCCATGTGGGAATGTTTATTTTCGTTTCATTTGTTTACATTTCCCCATTTTTTGGACGGTTAACCGCTTGTTTTTTATTGCCATATTAGATCTTTGTTTGTCACATAACAACGTCTTGTTTTTCACTTGATATTTTCTTCCACTCTCGCGGGAAATATTTTAAACTGTAAAATAAAAATAGTAATCAGTTGTTTTATTCACTCCCTTCATGATTTATAAATATGAATGTTAGAATTTTCTTAGAGCATGTGACTTTGGTGTTGTTAAATGAAAAACTGAAAATAAAGACATCATTATAGTAAAAACAAACAAGATTATTTACGTAGGGAATACAACTACAATTAATTATTAAATAACTATATAGTGATGACCAACACTTTTCCTTTCCCCCAGTTTTCGGTCTCATGTTGTATTTTGTATTTTTATACGAATAAATATCTAATCGACACTAGCGTTACTCATTTTTAAAATGGTGGTCTGCTGTATTTCACGAACAAGGCAAACAATTGCTGTCAAGTTCTTATTTACCGCATAGGGTGAGGAAAGTCAACACCTAAACTGAGAACAGACGCCAACTATTCATCTCAGACATGTGAGAAACTATGTTTTATTCAACAAAATAAATTATAAAATAAAATAAAAATTCACTTAAATTTTTTTCTTATCAAATCATTTAATTTTTAGATGCTTATTCAGTTCAGTTATAACAAATGACTTTTGTTTTTGCTGTAAAAGCGTACACAGCACATTTACAAACAAAAACAGAAAAAAAAAACACTCCTTCCGTAACTGACTAAACAAAACAACACGAACATTCCCCGTACTATTTGCACGAGTAAGACTGTTTTTATCATTTCACCATAAGCAAGGCAATAAAGCCACTAATACTCAATGAGTTATTGAGTGTGAAGCCTAATTGTCCGAAGGTTAGAAGGATCAGACGGTTCGCCTGAGTTCTTTAAGATTGTAACTGCAGAAGAGGATTTCCAACAAGCAAGAAGCAGCAAGGCATTTAACGTAGTTTCAATTTTAATGTTGGCCGATTTAAACACAAATGCTAATTTCAGTTTATAATATCTATTTATGTCAGAAATAGTTACAATAATTTATTATGTAACTCGAAGGTTGTTTATCAAATACCTGATATATATATATATATATATATATATATATATATATATATATATAGAGAGAGAGAGAGAGAGAGAGAGAGAGAGAGAGAGCATTCAGTGGTGCCAATCAAAATAACAACGACATGCATTATTTTCACTTCGATCTTTGGCTTCAATCTTCCGAGAAGGATTCTTCTTCTCTTTGAAGCTTCTTGTTGCAAAAGGTTAATGTCTGTTAAGGTCTGTGACAATTTTCGAAAAAAGAAACAATCGGAATCGATTATTTGGTGTAATGCTGCATCTACCGCATAAGTAGAATTATCTGCTTGGTCGAGGTTCTTGGAATGAGTTTCTTCATCATCTGAAAAGATGAGGATGTCATTGATGTATATGAATATACAACTGAAATAATAGAAAATGTTGTCTATCATCTGCTAAAATGTACTTGATGTGTTCCGTAGTCCTAAAGGCTTGTAATTGTACTCGAACAAGCCAAGCGGTGTTGCAATGGTTGCTTTACGAAGATCGTCAGGCTGGACTGGCACTTGATAAGCTGATGATAAATCAGTTTTTGAAAACATTTTCTTACCATGCAGCTTAGATGATAAAGAATCTATATTCGGCACTTGGTAATTGAATTTAGCATCATGTATAAAGCTGAACTCCATTCCGATTTTGAAGAGGATATTATTTCTGCTTTTTGAAGTTTCCTAAATTCCTCTTTCGCTTTGTTAAATTTCTGTGACGATAGTTGTAGTTTAGAAAATGTTGGAGGATTGCTATCAGTCTCAATCGTATGAAAATCGTTCGGCTTTCTGGCATTATGGTTGCGATGAAGTGAAATTATATTTTAGATATTTTTCCATAATTCTCCGTACCGTCGTGTCAGCAGCATGGTTCACTAAGAGTCGGTTTTGCGTTAGACTGTCTGTTGTTGCGTTGATGGAAGGCGCCTGAATAAACTTATGTTGGACAATATCCTCACCAACTCCAATGCGAATGGCTAGTGATAGATAATGTGTATAACGCTGGATAAGCACGACACACAGCAAGTGCAGATCTTAAACTGCAAGAAGCCCATCTTGATCCCTACCTATCTTCAAGCTTTAAGCAAATACTGTGGGACTTTGATGAAAAGTGTTCATTTATTTTTTTTCCCGGAGATGCTTGTTGCATTACTTTATCTCTTCCTGATGCAACAATATTGCAGATTCTCCATTCTAATGAGACATGACATCCCTTCAAGTTTATAAAATCAAATTTTGTGCAGTAACTACATCCTAGTTTGTTATTACGAACTATTAAGCCATCATATTTTTTCTGGAAATTTTCATATTGTTCATTAATCCAGCAGTCTGGAAGTAAACTTGTTGCATCTGCCTTATATCCACCTTGTACGGTGTCAGTATCTGCATTGTTTCATGCATCATTTTTTTCTATTCGATTTGGTTCCATTTCACCCTCACTCACTAGTGCCTTGAAGTTTCAATTCTAAGGATTTTTTGCACAAACTCCAACACACATTTTTTGTCTCTTCATTTTTAGGCTGAATCATGAAATGGAGAAAAATAATTTTTAGAATTTTATTGTGCCACAAGTTGTAACAAACATGTACATTATTTATAGAGTACTATTATTTAAAAATTAGAATCCAGGAAAATGTTAATATTTTTCAATTTAATTTAGATCTAGATTTAGTAGACCTAGTTAATCTAAACATATTAGTAAGTCATTTTGCTTAGGCATATTAATTAGATCTAGGCTATTTTTCTAATAGATCTAAATCTAGCCCTAAGTGACTAAATCTTATAGGAAAGGCACATTTAAACCTCTACAAAACAACAAAATCAACTGCCATTTCAATTAAAATACAAATCTCAAAAGGCCAAGTTGTCTTTATAAACATAACTTACATAAGCTTAGTAGATCTCTACTTTTTATAGGCCTAATTTGGTCAAACAGCAACCACAGTACTTGACAACTCTAGCCTCTAGGCATTGTAGATATCTAAAACAATCTTACATGATCTTGATCAAGGACTAAAATAGAGAAGAGCTTGCTGAAATTCTAAAAAAAACAAACCGCTTACTAAAATTCAGCTGGTAATTTGGTTCAGCAGAGGGTGTCCAAATTCATAAATATACGGCCCAATGATTCCGCTGGCAAAAAATGCACACCAAACATCTACCTTTTGTGGATGCAGTAGCTTTTCAACAATCTTTCATCAGCTCAAATGTGACAATTCTGCTTATTAAGAAATCCACAAAGATGAAAATGGGATTCATCACTAAAGAGGATTTTTTACGAAAAATCTTCATCGGCTTGCCTTTGTTCGTGCACCCAATCAACAAATGTACGGAACTCCAAATGGTCAGCAGGTTTCAGTTGTTGCGTCAGTTGAATTTTGTAAGCGTGTTGAAACAAATCTTTTGTCTAAATTCGATGTAACGTTGTTGTGGAGAGGTTCAATTCCTGCGCGTGATGACGAATAGAGGTGTCTGGATTTTCGGCCACATTCTTGTGCACTGCAGCAATGTTTTCAGTGTTTTCCGACCCAGTTTGTATGAATTTACGAACAATTTTCCCCATTGCACTCTCCGTTGGTTAGACACTTAAACTTAATTCACGTTTAAAATCTGTCCACGTTATTGGAACACCCGACGCGCATAGAATAGTGTTAGGCTATATTAACATATCACGTAATTACGTAAGTTTAGTTACGATAGGTAGGTCACGGTTCATTTACACATTACGTAGCGTGCAATATATTGTATTATATCAAGCTATATAGCTGTGTTTAAAAATACAAATTTACGTAATTTTAACAACTGGTTAACCGAGCTCACGGAATTTTAATCACCGGTTCATGCGAACTGGCTGAATCCCACCACTGCATGTGACCCACGTAATTTATCTCCACCAAAGAAAGATAAACGCCTTTTGTATCCTTACAGGATTTTGGGGGCTGGAGTGTTAACGTTCTGTCTCACTTCTCTTCTCAGCCAAAAGCAGGAGAAGAACAAATACAAAGTGAACAATTTATACATTCTTAAAATAACACAAATTGGAGAAGGTGGTATATCGTAAACTATATAAATACACTTGACCGCTACACATTAATAAAGAATTTTAAGAGTTAAAAGTCTATAAATTATTCGAATTAAAATTTTAGAAAATTAAAAATAATTGTTGCAAAAAATTCTTTATTTATCCAAAAAATAATTTCTTAAGATAATAGTGTCCATAATATATTTTATTCATAAAAGTAATTAAAATCTTTTCTATAATGTCTTATTGAATTTTTTTATTTTACAATTCAGAGAAGATTTTCTGTAATTAGGAGTTCTCATTGACCAAAACAATTTGATGATTTAAATAAAATTCCCCGAGGACGTCCTTATAACAGTATAACTAATATAAACATTAAGCGGTACAAAAAGAATTTCTAGAAATTTTTTAAAAGGGTAACAAATGTAAAGAAAAATGCTTACCAGTATTTTCTAAATAAGAAACGTTTTGAAAATAATTACATTCATTCGTGAGTAAGTCCTGTAAGTTTCATGATATAAATCAATGTTTTTCACCGCAAAAAGACGCTCAAATTTCTAGGACTAATTTATATGGCATCATGTTGACACCAAAAAACAAAATTTTTTAACCAAAATTTCGAATGTTCTAAAAAGCATTAAAAAACTTACATCAGAAAATTCTTTGGTTTTTCCTCTTAATAATAACAAAACTTTTGACGATAAAATTTTATTTTTATTGTTTTGGGTATTTCTTCATAAGGTACGCTCATAATTTTATCGAATCCTTGGTGATACTTAGATAATCTTTTAATGAATCAATGCTTTAATCAAACAAAGAATTTAGGTGCTAGTATAAAGATACAAAACGCGATCATCTTCCTTTGGTGGAGTTGAAATAACGTGACGGTCACTTAGTGACATCACTCCATACGGTGACAAAAGTAGCAGTCAATTTCAGTTGGTTTACAGGAGCCAAACCGAGCGATTGTTTTTTTTCTTTGTTTTTTTTTTAGCCTGGACTGTGACTAAATCTGCCTCCTGATGGTGCCTTTTCCCTTTAAGAATATATCGTCTCCAGATATAAAAAGAAACTCCGTTTCGCAGTCCTCAATTTAGGAAAACCCAAGAGACAACGTTTTCTGTTCGCGGAATATGTCCTCGCTTGAGATATAGTAGATAAATTCGGCCCATTTGAATCTGGAGTCCTAAACATAGCTTCTCCAGAAACAGAGAAGAATCTCCATATTTAAGATCCTATCTCTTTGTTCTCCTTTCACTCTGTCCGTGAAATATGGTGTTATTATATCAAATATAACTCTCACCCATTATATTGGTGCCGAAATGTGTTATTATTATCACGCATTACTAAGAAAAAGTTTACTTTTTGTGTAAATTTTTTTTTAAATTTAAAATTAAATTTTAAAGTACTCGAATGGATAAATGGTTGAAAACTTTACCTTTCCAATCACAAAAAAGTATATATTGTCGTTTCCTCCTTTTTTTACTCCAAGTGTAAACTGGTCAAGTAGAAAATTCTGGGTAGTTTGCCCATGACTGGATCCGAGTATTAAGAAGAAATCAAGAATACTCTTCATTGTTTAAATCTATTTAAAAAGCAGTAAAAATGTAACTTTTGATGTGACATTAGAGTCACCAGACTTTCTGCGTATATTCTTCAGTGCCGAATAATCATATGAAATAAACCAGAACCAGCAATAAAAGAAACGTGTAAACTGACTAAATACTCATTTCTTGTCTCTGTCTATCCGTCTCTATGAGGAAAGCTTTATGTTCTATGAATAGGCAAGTTTTTGATTTTAGCCACCGGGGAAATAAAAACATTAGTGCTTCAGAAGAAAGTATATTGAGAAAAATAATACGGAAGGAAGGCAAGCAACAAAAATTATGCTTTTTTCTGCGAATCTCTTCAGCCATTTTTTTTTTTTTTCATGTTTTCTGCCTTTTTTCTCGCTAAAAAGGAGCTGGCTTAATAAGACCGGAAGGTAAGCAACAAAATATCTATTTAATTTTACTTTGCCTTATTTTATTTATTTATTTTTCTTTCTTTTAGTTTTCGATTTTTAAATATAGTAAAAATTTGTTTCGGTGTCTGCATTTTGAGAGGAGTTCTAATTGTTTATTTAGTAATTTGTATTGGTTTGGGAAGATAATTATACCTATTTTCTCTGGACAGAGTTTACAGTTTTGGGATTTACTGTTGTAGGCTGATGCTGTTTTCCATGATATTTTTGGTAGGATTTGGCTTTTGTTTTTAATTTCCCAGATATGTTTAGAAATCATTGTGCTCTTTGCGTATTAACTATTTGAAAAGGATGTTTTGTGCGTGTAGTTTCTTTGTTTCAATGGTATTTTAGTTACTCCTATCTGTTGATTTAAAAGTGGCTTGCTATATTGTTCTGCAACCAATTGCTGTTTAAGGGATATTCGTTCTTTGGTGTGCAGTTACACGCGAGTTCAATTTGTATTTTCCTGTTGTGCTTTTTTATTGTCATGTTTTCAGAGAAACCTTAGCAGATTCTTACTTCGTTGAATATCTTGTAGAGAGTACTGTGGCTCTAGATATTTTGAAGGCATTCGACATGCTTGTCTTCTACATAAGCTCAAGGGCTATGGTGTCAGGGGACAAATATCTGGCTTAATCCAATTATTCCTAACAAATCGCGTTGTTGAACGGAACTGATTCCAGATCATTTATTAGTAAAGTGGAGGTGCCCGAGGGCTCTATCCTACGACCAACGCTGTTTCTGATCTTCATCATTGATCTCCATATCACCAGTCCCCAGCTAGGTATTTATGCAGATGACACAACCATTTACTTCTGTGTCAGTATCAAATCCAACGAACCCGCCAAAGTAAGCTTGGCACCTGCTCTTGAAAAGGACCTCCAATGAATGGTTAACTGAAATGACTTGTAAATTTGAATGCATCAAAAACAAAACTGAATTCATTTAATCACCACAGAAAACCTTTTTTTACCTTACTAGCATCCAAGAGAGCAACATTCTACATCTTCTTGGCCTCGCTTCTTCCAGACATCGAGTGACAATATCAATTGCTTCGTCTACAGCAAGTTGGTTCATTTTGTCATGACAGAAAATTGTTCTCGTCAGGATCCACCTGGCACATTTATAAACCTACCATTTATTGAATACTGTTGCCATATCTCCTCTGGTGATTCTTGACAAAATCCAAAGAAGGGGTGTTTAATGTAATCGATCCCGAGTAGGCATCTGGACTTCAGTCACTTCTTCATCGATGTGACGGAGCTTCCTTGTCTTTTCTACAGATATTTTCACGGCAACTGTTCTGCTGATCTTTTTCCCTGGTGCCCCTAAATGAATTTAAGAGTGATACGAGATTGGCAACTAGGTAGATGCAACCGGCACCTCTACTTAAACAGTTTCTTTTCTAGACTGCTTTAGGCAGAATATTTAACTGCCAAAACCTGAAGTCCAAACTGGTGCTCAAAGGAGGAGAGGGTATTAAAGCAATACCAAAATTGTACAAAGCGACGTGCAAAGTTTAGTCTAAGTATGGAATATGAACAATGTTCAATGTCTAAAGAATTGATAAAAATAGTCACAGATTTAAAATGACCAAGTAAATTTTTGTAGAGGAAAACTGAAAATCTCCATATTCTCCTTTGAAACATCACATATGCTCTTATTGTTCAAATTTATCTTTCTCTATCTTTCTTTTTAGAGGACGGGGAGAGAGGACTTTAAAAGTCATGCATAGCACCAAGTTAGTGGTAGATTGAAATTTCTAGGTGCATCCATCAATACCCTAAGATGTGCTTTATTAAAGTGCTCTCTTCAGCTAGTCAGAAAAAATGAGAATAGTTAATGATGATCAAGAAATCTTTCCTTTATGCAGAGGCATATTCTCCTACTCTTAAATTCATCACACTAGTTTGAAGAATTTAAAAATCATTAGCAACACTCAGTGAAGATTTTTTGTTCATACTTCCTCTGGTTTTTTGGTCAATAGTTAACCCTGCCTCAACAACAGCCAAAATATTGGGTATAGTGTCTCTATGTCAAAATGTAACATTCAAGGACCATTTTTTTTTTTTTTGTCGTAGTTTTTCAGATATTTTTAAACTCTAAATATTCTAACATCTTTAAAAAAAAAAAAAATTCCTTTAGATAAAACATACTAAGGTTTAACAGTTCATTCTTAAATTAATTATAACAGAGTACTTTCATATGTGTTTGTAATTATAACAGGGTGTGTTTCATGCACATTTACAAAATTATTCACAACTATCAAGTACATTAATTTTTTTGTCTTAGCAATTCACTCCTGAAGATGATCTTGGATGAGATTGAAAGTACTTGGGAAATAAAAGAAATGAAAAAAAAAACTACAGCACTTAATGAATTTAATATCAACATTAAGTTGATCAGAGAAATATATAGACATAATATTTCCAGGTTATTCAACTAAACATGCATGAAAAGTAACTCCCTATTTTATGTATGAGTGGCCAGCCAAGAGTTCTGACTTAACAGCCTGTGACTTTTTTCTTTGGAGTTAGTTAAAGGAGCAAGTCTACTACACCAAGCCACGACTTTGGAAGAACTTGAAGAGCGAATACATGAAGTTATGCCTTCCATACCACAAGAGTTCAGTTGACATGATACCTGGGAAGCTTGAGATGCTGGTTGCGAAATCTGGTGCCCATATCAAATTTTAAATAAAACCTCATGTTAAACGCTTTCCTCATTTTCTTGTAAAAATTTTAGCTAATAAATAATGTATTTTAAAATAAAGAGTTACTTTTCAATCAGCCTGTGTATATATTTGTTGCTTCAAGTTTGTCAAAATAGGCAGCAATGGTAGCTAATTTACATGACAGATGTAATAAGAGATAATAAGCGTGGCCAGTCAGGGTCTGCTTTCTCTAAACAATGAAGGAAGCCTAGTCCCTGGGATTCAAATTCTGTAGCAGTACCAGGTAGGATTGATGGATGCCAGTGTAGCAGTGGTCATGAGGACTAGGCTATTTTTGTCCTTGGAACATATGTATGCACATGAAAACACCATGTTAATATATATCCACTTCGTCATGAACAGTTTAAGTTGTCTGGAAGGTATGATGGTTTCCAGGCTGAAATTACAGTTAACACTTTTCTTTCAAATTTGGTTTGCAGCAAATTATCGCAATAAAAAAAAAAAAAAAAAAAACTTATCAGAAATGGAATTCCATCCTTCTAATATAAAATAAGCCTGATAACAATTCCTGCATACTAATGAACACAGTAATGATTAATAAGAAATAAAAGTAATTAGTTATAGGTTATCATTTCAAGAGACATTGAACCACTTAAGCTTTTAAGTCACCATAAGGAAAAAGGCATTTCTTAAAATAAAAATTTGAAAATCTGCATTTACCAAACTTGTTTGATATTTAAAATTTAGCTTTTATTATTTCCTCTTAAAAAGTTAAGTATCATAAAAGAGTTTGTCTTGAAAAGAAAATTGACATTGTAGAAATAACTGTACAAACTTAATATATATGGTAGATTCTGGTATATTTATAGGGAAAGGATGCTCAATATCAGAGATTAAGCATTTACAGATATAGAGTGTGGACATTAGAAAATTCATATATATATATATATATATATGTGTGTGTGTGTGTGTGTGTGCATTGCTTTTCCTAAGAATTGAGCACTATGGCATTTATATAGCAAGCATATAATGCATTAAAAATTCCCTTTCTCTGCCATGTGGCGATAGCGTAGGGGTAAGAGTCTGACTGGTTTCAAATCGGTTGAATTTCAATCCCATCTTGAAGCAATTGGATGTCTAGCCATATTGATGAGCTGTGATACCACAAAACAGGCTTTCTGTGGATGACGTGTGTGTATGTATGTATGTATGTATATATATATATATATATATATACACACACACACACTTAGTTCTTATATAAGGAAGCCAGTATCAACAGACAGAAATTACAAACCCACACCTAACCCTTAACTGATATTTACTTTACTGCCTTAAATTATACTTGTATCCTGATTTGCCAAAAGAACCAACACCCCCTTAAAAACTTTGTAATCTCATTCCCCCACCAATTTAAACTATACAATACTATTTAACTTATAAAGAGTAAAACATTTTTTAAAGTTATTCAACATCACTTGAAAATGAAACAAAAACTTTAAATTTAAAGTTTAATCTAAGATTTAGGCTTTGGTTTTGAAACATGGTAATTTCTGTGTTGCAAAAATATATATTTTAAATAATTATAATACACACACATATATATATATATATATATATATATATATATATATATATATATATATTAGTTTAAAAAAACTAGGTAATCCATATGGGTAAACCTAAGGAGGCTAAAATCCAGAGCAAATAATTTAAATAAAAACAAACATTTAAATATATATATATATATATATATATATTACACATTTATTTGCTTGCCTGCATATGCACACCAACACGCGTGTACGTCTGCTTATATTTGTCCATTTCATTTATCCACTCTACAACTCTATATATATATATATATATATATTTACATAGATTTATATGTATGTGTGTATAGTTGCTAGTATCTATATGTGTATTTCTGTTATATATAAGTAAATGGACCGCCCCACTCAATTTGTGCATGACAATTATCACATAAACCTGGGAATTGTACCAAATGGTGAACAAATGTATATTTATTATTAGTATAAATTTTAGCTCTGTTATTTTACATCAATCACTGTTTATTGCCTTTAGCACTCACTATATATGTATGTATGTATGTATAAAATATTTTTAAAAATTAACTGCTTCTGAATTTAAATCTTGTGACATTTCTAATGAAACGCTAGTCTGTTAAGAATTTCAAATTTGAAAACTAAAAATAATAACTAGCATTCACTTGTTCAGAAAGAATACAAATATATCTGATAATAGGTTCAACAGATTTATCAAACATATGGTCCTGATGAGCATTTTGACTCAAAACTTTTGTGACAAACTTTTCTTGATTTATTGAATATTATAGCTCTTGTTATCTATTGTGCCTTTTTGGCAAAAGGCTCTGTTAGCCTGAAAAAAAAAAAAAAAATCTTGCAATTTTCACATTTTTTTCTTCAGTTTTATTATATATAAGGAAATCTATCAAAAGTTGATTTATGATATTTTGAAGGCCAAGGAAGATTTTCTCTTCTAGCTTTGATTATCTTTTGTTAAGGAAAATTTTGAATATCACTTGTGCCATGATTAAATAGAATCTTTTCTGATCCACACATAAAAAAAAGTCAACAAAGATACATGAAATGGAACTTTATTTAACATTGCAATCAATGAATGGGATGATGACTTTCAGAGGCTTTGTTTGTGAAATAAACTGGCAAGTAGTGGTGGGTGAAAATGAAATATATTTTACCTTGAATGCGGGGGGAAATGGTATGTAAGATTGGTAGCTTGATGAGGGCATGACAATTTTATGTGTGTGTGTGTGTGTGTGTGTGTGTGTGTTGAGCTTGGGAATGAATTATGTTCTACTTTGTTGCAGTGAACAGAAATTCCCACCAATAGAAGAAGAGAGCAAGATGTAACAGACACAAAATGTAGAGGATATCTCACTCACTGTTATCATTCTCAACAAGAGAGATGTCACTTGTCAAGTGTTTAGATTAATAAATACAAATTTTGTTAATTCATGAGCAGAAAATAGAAAATGCTGAATTTTGATTTTTCTATGAGAAATGTTTTAGAAGGAAAGTTAAAAGCTGTTCATACATCTACTTTCTTTTTGTAGAAAGGTCTTTGGTATAAAATATGAAGATAATGGAATAACAAAAAAGAAATCAGTTAAAACCAAATTTTGTTGCATTCTTTAAAGAATTTACAAATGTGGGTGAGGATGAAAGGAAAGAAATCACATTGAAGAGATTTCCAATTAATGATCAACTGATTTCTGCAGAACCTTTTTTATGCAGAAAAATGTACAAAAAAGAAAAAGGAAAGCTATAATTGTGAGGGAAGGATGATGAAATGTCTTTGAAAATACTATTTCTGTCTATGTGAAAAGGAATTCGTATGAAGTGGCTTCATCATAATATTCAACAAAATAAGAATGACTGCTTTTGAGTTTAGACCAAGGAAAACAACTTACACTGAAAAAATTTATTTCCTTGGTTTCAATTTTCTTTTTCTTCAGTGATATAAAAATTGTTTAAAATATTCAGAGAGAAACAGCCAATAAGCTTTATGGCTTTTTAAATATGATAAACAAAATGCAAAAAAGCTGTAAACTAAAAAAAGCCAAAGCATATGGCCCAGAGATGAAGCACTGGTTGCCAGTCCAGAAGATATGTAGACAATTGAGCAAATGGTTAGAAAGAATTGGCCTGTTGAGGAACATATGAGGCGAGAGAGAGAGAGAAACATCACAAGAAATGAAGCCCCTGGGGAAGAATACTATGCACAGTTTGTGGAGAGAGTTGATTTAGAAACCAGCCAATTCCCCTCATCCAATATAACAATTTTGATTAGACACTCTCCCAAAGTGAATCTCTTTCAAACTCACAGGGTTTATTTTTAAGCTCTGAAATAAACATAATATAAAAATAAAAATTAAAAACATTTTTCAAATATTTTTTTCCTTTTTTTCTTTAAAAAGAAAAAAAAAAGTCAGCCTCCAAAAGTCAAATCCAATTATTATTTTGTGATTTTTGTTTTGCATTAGACAAATTGCTTATTTATCAGTCTTTATATCCCAAAAGCTCTTTGCCTGCTTCCTGTTATACCAGCACTATTTTTCCTTTTTTTTTTTTTTTTCACCAATGAAGGTTGTTTCACCAATGCTAGATTTGTGAGACTTCTGCTGGAGGTCAGCTAACTGCATCTTAACATACCCAGCTAAGAATTTTGGTATAAGCAGGGGAAAAAAAAAGGCAGTTTTTGTATCATCACAGGCTCTTTGTACAACACATACAGTGAGAAATTGTATGTGTGTGTATTCAGCCATTCATGCACTCAGCCATACTTAGTGAGTCAAATAGGTTTATGTACATGTTTACATACATTTAATGTGGGCATGCACTCTTATGTCTGCCAGGTTTACACATACATACATACATATCCATTTCTATATGTACATGTACACGCACACACACAAACTTGCATGAGTATTGCAAAAAGACAGACATATAGTCATACACTCTTGGGTCATCCGTATTGATTGTTCAGCTGAAATTACCACATAAAACTGTTTTTGGTGGTCAATCACACCATAATTTCGTCTTCTTCAACATCCTCAAGTCGCTCCAAGGAGAGGACAACATTTGAATCTCGAACTCTTCTGTAGCCAGGTTTTGAAACAATATGGATAGGATAATTTGCAGATGAAGCAGGTCCCCTTGTTGAACTACTGCGATATTTTTTTGGGAGGTGTTTGGTAGGCACAGCTGCCCTTCGTTTTGTCAAGTGAACCAAACGGCTTGGAGGGTTGACTGAAGCAAGAAAAAGAAAGACAAAGATTATCTCAACTTTGTAATTATCATATATATATAAATTTCTTTGTAGAACTGAAAATTACCAGAATAGCCTGAGTTTCTTTCCATGCATGTTGCCACACAACCCTAACCCAATTATTAAATGTGCTGGAATCAAAAAGTGATTAATTTTTTTTTTTTATTTAGAAAAGATTTTCTGTGCAAATAAATGTGCAGACAATCTAGAAAATTAGTTTCATCCATGTCTCCCTAAAAAAACTTCTGGTCATTAAGAATGCAAACAATCCAAATGTCAGGGTAGGAATGAAAGGGAAACATGCAATCTTTTGTTACAGTAAAGTGAACCATGATGCATAGCCAGGTGAAAAGTTGCTTATGAGTTTCAAAAGTGATTTAAAATTGTAAATGTTTTTTGAACTTTTACTGAAGCATTTTATCTGCTTAAAGTCATTATCACAGCATAAAAAACAACTTTGAAAATCTATCAATTCAGCTGCTACCAAAAATTGAAACAAATATTTTAAGATTTTACACCTCATTCATAAATTTAACAATTATTTATTTGCTTGCCTGCATATGCATACACACCTGCTTATATTTGGCCAGTACATTTATCCACTCTTCAAGTATTTTAAACATTTTTTCTTTCAAATCATTCTAGTACAAATGTATTGTTTTATGGTACAAAGTCATATTGATATTTTACTCCTAAAAAAAAAAAAATAAAAATAAAAAATTGTCATATGACAATTTTATTTCAAAATATATAAATTTAATTTCAATCCAACTGTTCAACAGAAATATGAACAAAAGGTGATATTTTGCTTCAAAAGATTGTTGTTAAAATGTTCAAACTATAAAAGTTGTCTTTTACAACAACTGATACAGCCAACCAGGTCAGAAAATAATAAGTTACCATTTATTGTCAAATTAAGACAACCAATATTCACTTAAATACCAAGCATCATTTGCTTTTTAAGTATAAAAATCAAAATTAGTTGAGAACTAACCTTGGTAAAGCAAAAGGTTTTAATAAATTGTATATTCACTAAAGATTTCAAAGCTTGCCTTAGTTATGAAGTATTTATTTTACAGAAATAGCAAAAGAAACAAGGAGAGTCTAATATGAACTCATGAAAAAATGTTTTAACATGCAAAAGATTTAAGAGATAAAAGAGAGAAATAGACAAGGATACCTTCTTTTGTTATATTAAGGATTTGTAAACAATCTTTCTGAATAGGCAAAATTTTCAGATTTTTGGACGAAAGTGTAAAATTCAGTTTTTCTTAAAATACAGTTGCATATTTCATGTTAATAACAGTAACAAAAAAAATCTGTTTTTAATTTAATTCATGCATTGACAGAGGATCAGTGCTAAAAATGAAACTTTCTAAAAAGAAAATTTGTTTTTATCAAAATTCAAGTAAATCTAAATTTCATTTAATCAAATATTAAAAAAAATGCTTTAAAATCTTTAATTCTGAAAAATTAAATTGTCTTAAAATTTTACAAATTCAAAAATGCCTAAAATGAACAGAATGGATGTCGGTTCATATGAAGTATATAAACACTTGAATGGTGTCTGGAAAGCCTTCCTTAAATTGATGCATTGTTTAAAGAAAGAACAAAGTCTAACCATAATCCATGTACTTACAAATTCAGCAGCATTTCAATAATTGAAGACAAAATTAAAAAAAAAAAATAAAATTTCAATGTCATTTTTAAATTTCTGATTTAGATACCTAGTCAAAAAAAAAATTATCCTTGAGAAAAGTCAACAAACTGGAACCTGTATAATGATCATAAAATACATTTTAGAGACTACTTCCTACAGAAAGAAAGTGCCTGGTTTGTGAATTTTTTTAATAATGTTTAAATAAAAAGAAATTTATCAATTTTCAAGTGACATCTAAAAGCTATAGAATTTCTGCCACCCATTTTAAGTTAATGGATATGGAATACAAAACAAAAAATTACAATCAACAGCTACTGATTAAAAAAAATATTGCCAACCTGTGAAGCTTTAAGCTGAAATATTTCAACTGAATTTGTACAAATCTCTTGCTTTATCAACCTTAGATGTCAGATTCTGTGATCTAAAATATAATTCCATGAATCTAATAGATATAAACACTTCTTTATAAAGAGCACCTATATAAAAAAAAAAAAGTCATTTTTACCATGCGTACAAGGGAGTTCTGAAAAGTTCTTCACTGTACCAACAAGCCTTTCTGGATAAAAATTCTGATGTCTGATCATTTGGTCAAAATTTGGCAGTTGGGTCAGGCTAAGAACTTTTAGTGCTCCCATCTGTGTGTGTGTGTGCACACACACAAACAATTTTTTCTTTTCTTTTTTTTAAATTCACCTTTACAATATATACTTAAAATTGAAATATAACATTCACAAATATGCCAGAATATAGCTAACAAGAATGTCATCCATGACATTGACAACTTTTAGTTCTTGATAATGATCAAGACATTTGAAAGTGCTCTAACTTGGGAATTGGATAATTTTTACACAAATTTTATCTGGATGTGCACAGATGAAAATCTGAAAAACACACTAAAATTAAAACTGTGGTGAAAGATATTTAAATGTTATTCTTTTTTTATAATGACTTCTATAATTTTGAGTTTTTCCTTTCAGTGATTTAGCATATCAAACTACTTCCCTTTAGAAGACAATTTATTCATTAATAAAAGTAAAAGTTTTGTAATAATTTTTTTTTTCATTTTATCTATTGGTTAAGAAAAAATTAAAACATTTAAAAGAACTTTAAAAATATCTACCAAATAGAAGACAAATGTCATTTGCATTTGAAAATAGTTTTCTCATTGTGTGAAGGTTACATAAAGTTAAGACAGTGAGAAACTTAAAAAAAAAATATCCCTGAAATACTTCTATATTTCAAATTGTTTTTATCAAATTCCATCAATTGGAAATGGAGAAGCAAAATTATGCTGCAGTTTTAGCTTACATTTCTTGAGACAAACTTCCATAGAATGAAAAATTCTACCAGATTCAGCTGATAAATAACTGCTCATTTAAAGAGTTAAAATGTTGAAAACTTAATATTGAAATGCATTCATAGAAGTCAAAGCAATGATTTGATTCCATTTTCTAGAAAATATTTTTTAAGTCAGGCAAACATGCCACATGTATCTTAATGTATTAATGTATACATATCTATATATGTGTGTGTGTGTGTGTGTGTGTGTGTAGAACATCAACATGATTAGTTTAAGAGAGAGATACTGAAATTGAATAATTGCACCTATTCTTTTCAAAGACGTAACAATGAGAAAAAAATGAGAACAGACTTGGAGATCTGTATCTGTGAAAAACAGCAATGTAAAGAAGATGTGAAGGTTAGTTTAAACAAACCTGGCAATAGCAATAATTCCTCATCTGAGAAATGGTGCATTGCATTTAAACATTGATATCAAGTAACCAGAGCTAAAATGCACAGAAGTAAAGACTGAGAAAGAAATGAGAGAAATCTGGGAAATGAGAAAACATCTTACCACACATCAGCTCAAAGGTAAAATGGACTTAATACATAGTGACGATCATTTTCTTGAAAGAAAAATTTGAATAAAAATAATTACTGTTACTATTAGTAAAGTAAATATAATTGCAAGTAGAATGTATTTGGCAAAATATAAGTGGAAGATATTTCGATTAAAAACATCCCTACATCTTACTCAATAAATTTAAAACTTGCATATATTCATTGTGGAGGGAAAAAAATATTCAGCCACAACATTTAAGGAAGAAGAAATTAGCTACAAATTCTCTTTATGAATTTAGTGCAAGGTGTGCTATTTTGTTTAGAAATTTTATAAAATGAACATTTTGTAAACACTAAGAAAAAATAATTATAGCTGTACTTAATTGAATTATTCTTTCATCAAACCTAAATTTCAATCCAGAGTTTCTTTTCCTGCAACTGGGCCATTTATTTTTATGGCCAAAGTTACTATATTGTCAAAGATTGTGACATATTTTATTCTCAAAAGAAATGAATGTACAGTCTGAACTCACCACAATCAACACTGTAAATTAACTAATATTTTACTTTCAATAAAAGGTAGACAAAACCAGCTATAAAAAGCAGTGTTGTTTCAAAGTTCACAAATTGTTTTAATTGAAAAAAGAAAAAAAATGACTCTTTATATAAAAAGATAAATTGCAGTTCTTAACTTGTATAAAGTGAATGAATTGAAAGACTATTTTTCCAATAAATTTGGAAATTTGAATGAAAATATGAAATAACAGTTGATGTTTTGTAGATGACCAAATGGAATATGAAATAATTATCAAAACAGTCATTACTGATTTTAACTGGTTTCATGACAGACATTAATTAAATTTTTGGAAGCAACTCAATATTAAAATACGTAATTATTTTCAAAGATTGTATAAATGTTGTTAGCAATTGTAAACATTAAAATCATGTTTATAAAATTGTTATAAAATAATTCTTAAATAATTTGAACCAATGCATCATCTTGACTTCTCCTCGTAATTTCATAGAACACATTATTTAAAAATTAAAAGAAAACTGTATCAATTCTGTTAGGAGATGCTAAACAAAGAAAAATAAGGTAGTTATATAATAAAAATATCAGTAAAAAGGAAAAATAACCCTTACCAGGAAGATCAAATGTAATTGCATATTCTTCATTAATTTCATCTGTATCATTGGAGTCAGGAGTATTAGCTAATATACTCCCCACATCCTGGGATTCATCATCAGAATTGAGTTGGTGACATTCTAACCGGGGCAAATTACATGTGAGGTCTTCTCTATAATTAACAAAAATATTGCTAATTAATTAACTGACAGGGTAGGGAATTTGTTAGGAAGCATTTATCATGGTCCTTAAGTAAATTGAAATAGGTTGTAATTCTGATTTAAAGCTAAGCATGTCTGTAAGTGGTCAGTAATGCAAATATGATTTTTTTTTAAAAAGATTAATTCCTAGAAATAAATTTTGATAAACCTGGAAACTGAACCATTTAAAGATTACTTTTCAAATAATTTTTTGTGAAAAAAAAATCAGTGAGAATTTCACAAAACAATCTATGTACATAAAAACAATGAATTATCTCAAAACAATATGACAAAGAAGATACAATTAAGAAGTTATGATGCAAAGCTGCAGGATTTTGTTTTTAACATTTCAATGTCTCAAGAGACCAAACAACTGGCCTTAAAATAAACAGTCATTTTATTCTTCAGTGAAGATTTTTGACAATTTTGCATGTTGTATGTTGTTAGGATGAGAGAGAGATGGGTAATTAAAATATACAAGGACCAAGATGGAAAAACGTTTGACAAAAGTTTTGAATTTGTTTTTTTGCATATAATAGTAAAAAATAATTCAATTCCAATAATGTTTTCTTTAGAAGATTATAAGAAAAGCACATTTTACATAGAAATTTTGCTTACTTTTCCTTCTGTATAGACTCAATATGAGCTGAAAGGGCAAGTGCCTCAGCCTGAGCATCAAATATGCCAAGGTTTTCACAAATGGGGGCTTGAACTGGAACAACAGGATGATGAACTTCTTCAAGTAAATCCCCAGGCTGGGAAAAAGAAAAATATTTTACGAGACAACAGAAAATATTTTATGAGACAACATTTATTTTCAAGTAATTAATTTTACTTCAAAATAAACAATATCATTTTTGTCAATCTTGCTAGTGAAAATGATGGAAATACTGAAAAATAAATAAAAAAACATCCTGCACTTATAATTTTAAAAAATTTATTTTATTTTTGGTTCAAATTTAAGTGCCATATTTTCTAATTCTAATTGAAGAAAAAAAGAAAATAACAAATTATATTACAGAATTGTTCAGAAAGTAAAGAAAGGACAAATACTGTATGTGATGTGTTCATGAAAAGAAAAGTTATAATATGTTCAAAAATACAATATACAAATTCTGTCAAAAAAAGTAAACACTAAAATCAATTGAATACATTTCATGATGGATAGTTACCAATGGTTGAATACTAATAGTGAGGATGAATCTAATAAATGTTCAAGGAGCCTACAGTAAGTAATAGTGATGTCAAGAGAAAAAACATCCTTTTGATACTTTTTTTTTCAGGTATGTAGCTTGAACTTTGCCAAAATTTCAAAATAACTGAAAGACATCATGTAAAAATTATCTCACTCCCTATGTCAATTTAGAAAATACAAAACTACTTTATGATTTGTAAATCTTTGAAAAGATTCTTAATGCTTTTTCTGCTCTACAAATTCATATCACACACAGACACACTTTTGCAATTAAACTAATTATATTACATAGATAATATACAGAAGTTACAGATCACATCCATGAGAAATGCAAAACATGTTAAGTCAATGTGCAGGCATTTAAGCCTTACAATTACAACAGCACTAAAAGCCAATGCAGTAAATATAAAAATAAAAAAAAATAAATTTATATACAAAGATATAAACAGCTTCTCAAATAGGGAATAATAAAAATGAAAATAGAATTGAAAGTTGCTATTACAAACCTTGGGAACTTTTATGCTGGCTCTGACATGTGTCAACCGATCATTGGCAGTTGCCTGGGCTGTACTAAGAGTGCTTATATCTGCTAAAGTAACCTTTAATTTTCGTAATTGCTCAGATATTATATTTTCAATACACCTGGAAAAAAAAATTGAGATATTTGTATTTTATTTTGAATTCTATAAACTATAAATCAATTTATGCTAATTGTATTTAAAAAAAAAAAAAAAATTCAATTGCTGGATTAGCATGTGATGGAAATAATCTCTACGTATAATCAAATGGAAGATAAAATGCAGATAATCCTTTCATTGAGTTAATTTACTTGTTATATGAAGGAAATCAATTCCTCATTTGATAATCGTTCTAGGGTAATGTTATAGAATTGCTCCTTTGTTAAATAATCCTTTACTACATTAACCTTAAAATTAATCAACAACCTCAACAATCAACTAAGTCACTTTTCACTCCAACAATAAGCTAACTTCAAGTTAGTCACTGTTAAAAATGAAAGTGATTTATATACATTTATCAAATTTTTAACATTTGATAAATTCTTAGTTCAATACATTATTATGGGAGAAAATGATATAGAAATTTTTATTTACCAGAACAACAATTTCTGTTTGAATTTCTGGGATGAGGAGTTATCATTATTTACACTATTTACATGCAGACTATTGTCCTTATCTTTGTTGTTATGTTTCAGCTGTTGTACCCTATGGCACAGTGGAGGCTTGTGCAAAGCTGCTCTGTCACTTCCAGATATCTGTTTTCTGTTATTTGCCTTCAGTAACACAACTCTCCAAGTTTTTGTTCACCTCTGCAGTGGCCAGGTATTGAACTAACAACTCGTTGTGTCAAGTCACTGGATTACTTCAATCAACACTTATCCACTGGGCCATGTGTCCTTTAAGAGTTGAGTTACTAAAGGGAAATAACGGAAAACTGAGATATCTGCAAGAGGCATGGCCTGTGAAATTAGAACAATCTACCCAGGTGGATAAAAATAAAGGGTTTGGTCTGAAATTTCAATCACCTAAAGAAGACTAGAGTGTACAACAGCCAAAATGTGAATATGACAAAGATGAGGACAACAATCCAAACAATGTAAATAGTGTAAACAGCTTAATTTGTAGCTGTCATGGCTGATGACACAGCGGATGTTTCAGAAAACACGCAAATGGTCATTGTTCTACAGTACATGTTGAATGAAGCAATATTTGAGTGTTTTTGGGAATTCCTTTTCCAGAAAATCAAATTGCAGATGGCATATTAAAATGTATTCTAGAACAATTAAACATAATCCTTCAAGGAAAAGGCCAAAAACTGATAGGCATTTAATGGCGCAAATGTCATGAAAGGCAAGACAGGAGGAGTTCAAGAAAAAATAAAATCAGTTTATAACATTCTGGCTATTCCAACATTCTTCTCAAGATCACGTGTATCCATTCTCAAGAGGCATATGAATGTCATCATTCAACAATGAGGCATAAATTGCTTTCCATCTAGGAAGTGAGTTAACTCCCTTAGTTATGACCTAAAATCCTAATATGGCTACTTTTTTGTTTCTATAGTGCATTAATGTGTGATAATCCTCACTTTTCATAAAATAAAGAAACCATCTTTAGAATTAGGGTGAAAGTAAACTATTTTCAAATGTTCAGCCTCAATGTCACATGATGCTTCATTATTCCTTAGTTTTTTTAATAGCTTAATTTCCTCATCAGTAACTTTATTATTGTTTATGGTTGGAGACAGACTTTGTAATGATTGGATGTATATTGGTATATGTCCTATTTGTGTGGGCATTTTAGTTTAGTGTGGTTAGAATTAAAATGTGATTCAAAGTGTTTTTTGAGACCAGGACATTTCTTCGGTGGTAGTTTTGATTATTTGTTGGTATTGTGATTTGTCATTTCCCTCCAGCAGCAAGGCCTCTGATTAGGAGATTGGAAGTTTTGAGGAGCATGGAACTATCTCTTAATTGCTGTTGCTCCCAGGGTGGTAGCAACTGTTAAGGTCCCAGCTATGTGCAAATAGTGAACCCCACCAAACAAAAATCAAATGCTATTAATGTATAAATTGCTGTAAAGACATTTAACTGAATATTACTTGTTATAATTAAAAACGAAAAAAAAAAAATGAAAGAGGAAAACAACTGGTTTCACTCCCACTCTTCAAGATTTTTAATCAAGAGTAAAAACAGTAAAATACAATAAATTCAAATATTTGCAAATGATTGATGTGAGGACAAAAAAAGTGTGTGTGTGGGTGGGTGTGGATACTAGAGACTAATTATAGCAAGCCCCAACAAACAATCATGCTGTTCACAGAGAGAAGGTTTCCGAGACTTGATATACATTGACTGTTGTTTTCCTCTTTCATTTTTTTTTTGTTGTTTTTAATTATGCCAAGTAATATTCAGCTAAATGTCTACAGCAATACTCAAGTTCTGTACCACTAAGAAAGTTTTTAAATATTTTAAATTAAGGTACAGCTCTGATTTAATTAGTCAGTTTGTGGCACCATTTATGAGCCAGAAAAGGAAAAGAAAGAAAAGAAGGCAGAAAGAAAGAAAAGAAGGCAGAAAGAAAGGCAAGACGAATCGTGGGTGATAAGCAGACACACACACGGCTAAGAGACAATGAATATATTGATAAGTAACAAATGGCGAAAGGGTGTCATTACAATGACAGGGAAATTCTGAGTAAAAAGAAAGGGAAAGAAAGAAAGAATCAGATGTGTTTTGATAACGGCTGTGTTATCTAGGAGTACGTAAACAAACTGCTGGTCGACTGGCCAAGGAAAAATTCAAGTGAAAATGTTATTTCGATAAGTGACGAAAAACAGGGACTTTGGGACAGATATGGAAAAATTAATCGCGACAATACAATTAGTAACCACACTGACCGATTTTTCTTGCCGCAGAACATCTTTATGCCTGCGATAATAAAATTATGTTATCAAGAAATGTTCGCCAAAGAAAAGTCCAATTGAAAACGTTAATTTTGATAATTGACAAAACACAGGTGTAACTACAGGGCTTTGGGTAGATATAGAAAAATTAATCGCGACACACACAAAGTAACTACACTGACCGATTTTCTTGCTGCAGAACATCTTTGGCCTACGATAATAAAATTATGTTATCAGAAATATGTACCGAAAGAAAATGAATGGGAACCCAGAAGTGTTTTTCTTCTTTCTTCGAAGTGACAGACTGACTGAAACTTTGGAGATGTTTCTTTTTTGAGGCCGTGTTAAGACCACCACCCATTCTGATAATTGGCAATAAAAATACCTGACAAAAACCACGTGTAGAACAAGAGTTATAGTGTACCGTTTATTGTCTAGGGAAAATGATAACGGCGATTAAGAGGAAGAAAAGGGAAAGAGAAGAGATAATTTTTTTTTAGTTAAGCAAGATATTTTTTTTCTTCCTGAAACAAAGCCGCGGATTCGTCCACGCCGACTAAGACATCATTGGTCAAGTGGTGATCACGTGATCACGTGACGCACGAAGAAGGCTGTCGACGCCTCATCCAGAGTATAGGTATGAGAAGCTGCTACGAAGAAGTGGGGAGGGCAGTTCACGCCCTCTGAAGTATGGTGAGAAGGTGGGAGTGAGAAAAGGTTCCCAAAAATGGAAAAGAGTGGAAAATCCCTAACCAGAAATAAAAGAAGTGGATATGTATTTAGAATTATCGAGGAACCCCCGGACGCCGACAGACCCACCCCGGTTTTGGTCGGCGTCCATAAAAAGCGAAGCCCCAACAGAGCAGAAATCAGTTCGGGCTCCAGCAGTTTTCCAGAGTTCCAGCAGTTCCAGTGAGTTCAGCTGACCAAGATTCACGCAAATTCCGGACTCCTCTTCAACCCAAGAACAATTATTTTGAAGAGCGACTTAGATCCAGACCACAAAAATAAGTTTTTTTTCGACTTTCGTCCAAAGACACACCGAAACACCAATTTCTTAGAGAGCAAACAATTTGAAGCGTTAAAACTTGCCTAACGGAAAATGACGTGTCACAATCCACAGAACGGGTCGGGAGATAGATGCAGTCTTATGTATCGAACAACTAGACATAAAGTTTGTTATCCTTTTCTTTGATACTTTGAACTTTTTGAGTTTTCATTTTATTTTCTTTTATGCATATTTGTGTGGTATCACCCCGTTGAACTCAGTTTGCATTACGGCCCCAACTACTGATTGATCTCGTCTGCCTAAGATCAATTCACAACGTGGGTAGGCAGACTGAAGATCAATGCAGTTACCTTGGTAACCAGGCGTTGGAAGCGAGTTGGGAACGACGAGGCTGATATCAAATCTAACCAGATTCCCACCCGAATCACCAAAAGGTTAGAACGTCACATTTGGGTGCCGCGACCGATACCAAGCCAGTTGGTCGTCACGGACGAGACAACACGACTGACGCGACAGGCGGACGTCACGTTTGGAGCAGCAAGAACGGAGCAGCGAACAGCTGGCGCCGCGGCGAGGACGTCACAATTGGTGTTGTTTGGGGACGTCACAACTGGTGCCGTGGTAGATCAGGATAGAACGTCACAGTTGGCGCTGCGACCAGGGGACGACGTCACAGTTAAATAAAATATTACAAATTAGAGCAAAATTAAGAACATTCAGTGCTAATGATATTTTCTTACGAAAATGTATTCAGCACCAGGTCTGTTCTTCCTTCATTCATTTCAGAATAAACAGGGCAAAATTACATTCTAGTTGGAATATAGAAAGTACTGTTATTAAAGATTTTCTGCAACATCTGTCAACCAAAATCTTGATACTAAATGTGAAATATAATTGATTATGTTGCAAATGTATGAACATAATTTTTTTTTTTTTTGGATCGATTGAGGTTTCCCCAGTATTTGGGATTTGTTCATTAGTGTAGGTGTAAGAAATTATCTAAGCTACAAACCAAGATTAAATTTTTAATACATAGGAAATATAGGTGCACAACTGAGCCTAATATGGAGGACATTATTTTCAACTATTCTTCTTATGAACTATCCAAACTTGAATCTTCTGTCCTTGCTCATGGTTTGGATTTCTGTGTTCCTCTTCTTATGCCTGATAAAGAGATTTTTTCCGAGCTTGAAGTTTTGTTTGCTCAATTAACAAAACTTTCACCAACCTCCTCTGATGGTCATGGTGACCTTAGAGCCCAATTAAATAATTTTGCTCACATGTTTGTCAGTACTCCCGTTACTACTTCCGAGTCAAAATGGGCAATTGAACATGGGCGTATTATTAGTTCGTTAAAAAATAACCATGAATTGGTGATCTCCAGACCTGATAAGGGTGCTGGTGTGGTCCTTATGGACTACACAAATTATGTTGCTAAGATGTTTCTAATCTTGAATGAGACATCTAAATTTGTGCAGCTTAGCCCCATTGAAAAATGTGACACCACCACTTCAATAGAAACAAAATTTCAAAAACAACTTCTGAGTTGGGTAAAAAGTAGGGTTTTTTCCCCAGAAATTTAAGAGGAAATTGGACATTTTGGCTCAAACCAACACCATCTCTATGGCCTTCCAAAATCCATAAGGATGGAGTACCTTTAAGACCCATACTCTCTATGATAGGGTCTTCTCAACATAAGGTCATCAAATGGCTCGCTATAGTGTTGCAACCTGTTTTACAACACTATAGTTTTTTCTGTGTAAAGGATTCTTTTCCCTTTACAGATTATATCCAGAATTGTTCCAATTGTTTTCCTCTTTCATTTTTTTTGTTGTTTTTAATTATGCTAAGTAATATTCAGCTAAATATAATTACAGCAATAAGTTCTGTACCACTAAGAATGTTTTTAATGTATAAATATACATTTTTATAGTAAAATCACCAGCAATATATATTTATAGTAAAATTATGAATACACATCTGTAGTTGAAGGCATGCAGTTGCATTCAAAATATTTAGAGTTTGGCATTAAATAACCCATAGAGGTGTTGATATGCCACTAACCAAACAACCAACATGAAAGAACTCTTTCATGCATTAATCCATATAATATCCTATAACTTCTTGAAGAAATCAAACTGCATTCCACAATCTAACTAACAAAACTACAACATAAAACATATCACTAGTAGTTATGACCACACAAACATCTATATGCACAAAAGCTGAGTATCATCTAACATGTACTCAATTGTGAAAGCAGAATAACATTTTTATTACTTCAAATCTAAGAAAATTAAATTTTGGCATTAAATGACCCATAGAGAGTTGATATGCAGTTAAACAAAAAGAACAACTTTTCTCCACATTTTGACACACCACAGGTATACCTCAGGTTATGTCATTGTGAGTTAAGTCATTCTTGCTTATACATTGTCAAAAAAATATATGGAAAAATAAAAATCATGTTTAAGTCATCTTATTTGACTACATCTGTCTGCCATACATATTGAAATCATAATATCACTAGAAGTGTTAAAAGGACATAAACTCATATTACTGTACGATAAATAAGAATAAAAGTATATAAAATCATATTAAAATATGTACATTTAGAGTAAATGTTAATATAAGCATCATAAATCCTAGAGAACGAAATATGAGAACATTTGTGGCTCTGATGCTGTCTATTTAGCAGTCTTTAAGAGTTCAATATTGGCATTTTCCATGGTAATTCCAATATCTACCGTTTGGCATTGTTGTCAGCGCCACTCGTGATTCTCGCAAAATTGAAATCCAGTTTAGTTTAGGCATACACACAGTATATGTCTGCTTATTGCTTACTCTCTCATTCTCATTCATTTGTGACTTTACATTTTGTCTCAATGGCTCCTAAGAAAATTCCTAGTGTGCAAGTGCCAAGTGTCATGCTATAACACTGGACGATAAACTTACTACAATAAAAAACCATGAAAATGTGAAAAGGTTATATCAATTGCTTGATCTTTTGGAATGAGTTGGACAACTGTATCAATGATTGTTCACAATAAGGATAAAATTTTGACACATATCAAATCTGATGCCCTGGGTATGAAGAATACTGTTATCAATAACAAAAGAGGAAAAATCTTTGAAGAGATGGAACTTCTTTCTCTTTGGATTTATAGGTTGAATCATCAGTGTGCTGGTATTAGTCAAGAAATCATTCAAGTGAAAACATTGTCTTTGGGGACCTGAACAAAAAATACCCAGATGAGAAAGATGTATAGTTTAAAGTGGGTTTATGAGATTTAAAGAATGAAGAAGTTATCATTCTATCAAGAAGCAAAGTGAAATTGCATCAGCTGATGAACAAGCAACAGCCAATTTTTCTAAAGCATTGGCTAAGATCAAAGAAAATGGGTTTCTTTCTGAACATATTTTTAATGTTGACGAAACTGGATTATATTGGAAAAATTGCCAGACTGTTCTTTCATTGTTAATGCTAAGCATAAGGCTATATAGCTGATAAATTTTTTTTATTCTGATTACTGTATGTACATATATATGTAATATGTAATGTGAAGTGCCTATTTGCAGTTTATGGTGTGGTTATTTTCAACCTAAGTCATGACCTCTGGAACCCATTAATGACATAGGGTGAGGTATACCTGTATTTATGTTGCCTGGCTTCATTAATTTTGTTTTGAATTTTCTGGAAATATTAGTTTCTCAAAGAATTAACTATTTTTTTCTGTCTAATATTTTCTTTCCCTTTTTCTTTCCTCTTCTGTTTGTTTCTTCCTTGTATCAGTTTTTTCAACTGCAGATTTCTGTCCCATGGATGTATCTTTTTCCTTCTAGGTATTCTTAGAATTGCCACACACACTTCAATTAATGAAGATATAACATTATTTGATGCCTCTATGTTTTGATCAAGATTAATTGACATCAATTTCAACTCTACTTTATTGCTGAATTCTAAATTTACCCTTTCATTTTTAAAGGCTTAGATGTTATATCTCAGGGTTTTTTTTTTAATAGTTTATGTGGGTAGAAGCAAACTATTTTGTTGGCTGGTGTTATCAGTTTAGTTACAAGTAGTCTTTGATTAGATTCAAAGTTGAGATGCTGAAGTCAATCTTTTTTGTTACATTATCTGGACTATGACATGATGCAGTGTTTCATGGGATTGTCAAACCATGTGTTAAGGATGGAATATCTTTTTGAGTAACAAAAAGTTTAACAGTTAATCATTGCTGTTTGAGGTTCCATTTCAAAGGGTGAAATCTTCTTACCATCAAAGGAGCAGTTGCATTTAAAAATACTTGAGGTCTCCTTAAAATCCCCATTAAAACACTGATTTCTGTTTTTTGTTCTTAATTAAGTTTACTTATACCTGTGTAGAATTTCTCTTTTTGTGAAACACTTTCTTTCAGTGTGGCATAAGCTGATGTCACTCAGATCTCACAGCCATAAACAACATCAGCAGCATTCAGTTTGACTGGTATCAAGGTTCCCACAGATATGTAGAAAAAAATTCCAGGACTATGTTAAAAAGTTTCAAGGACTGAAAGTGATGTGTGTGAGCACACACAAAGTGAATGGTCATCAATTTAAAAAAAAAACAAATTTTGTGATTTATCTTTTAATAGTTTGACAGAGGAGATCTTCACAGAAAAGCTACAGCTGGATCCAATAATTCATGTCACATGGATCTGTTGAAAGTAGTGACGAAATCAAAGTATTGAAGGCCAAAACATAGCTGAATGCAGACCTGGTTATATTTCACATTTTGTGTAGCATTCTATTCAGTTTAGAGTTCTTCTACACATGAAAATTTTGAATTACACTTTAATTCTTACCGCTATACATTTCAGCTATCTAGTCTCATGATTTGTGACTGTCACAAAATTTCTTGATTGCTGCACATTTCCTATGAAGTTAAGTATAATGGTTTTAATGAACAAAACTACAAATAGAAATTTTTACAAAAAGACTACACATTTTAGCTATCCCTACTACTCCTGGCTTTTGTTGCACATCACACAGAAAACAACAATGTTAACATTTTTTTCAGTTCATCTAGTTTAGCATTCAGCTCTTCTTCTGATTTGGATATCTTTATGGACTTGTTTTTGCAGATCTTCACATGGCATTGGACTTTGCAGTAAGTGTGAACTGAGTCTGTTCAGTGCTCTCTGCAATTCTGTCAGCTGACTTGAGCAAATCTTGTGTGCAAAATTCAAGCTTGTGTTTTTTGGTCTTCAGTTCTTCAATTTCCATAAGCATGGATTTCCATTTTTGTTCAGCGGCTTCTTCCTGCTTTTTTTTCTTTTCAGCTGCAAGGTATTGGTTGTTTGTTGTTCTGGCATTGAAATCACTGAAGAAAGGAGCCTTAAGTCATGGGAACATTCCCAGCACCTCCAACTGCAGCTAAATAGTCCATGATAATGCGCTGTGCATCCAGAGTCTGCTATTTCATATTGTCAGTGGAAATTTCTTTGACTGAGAAACCTCTCTACTGAGCCCTGAAAGTACCAGCAAACAACTTCCCACAGTTTGTTTCTAGACAAAGAAGAGGAGAACAAAGTGTCCAGACAGTCTTCATGCTTGCCAAAATTCTTGTTTTCTGTCTATCATGTGAGAAAGACATCTTTTTAGACTGTCTTCTGTGACAGATTTTTTTTTTCACAAATGGACCAAGGGTTAAGCGATGCAAGTAACCATACAAGAGGGTATCTAAAGGGAGACTTTTCCAGAAGTTTCTCAATGATGGTGATGAACATTGATTGGGGAATTGTGACAAAGACAAACAGATATTTTGTTGACACATTTCTTTTTTTGGATAAATTTTTTATAGCCCTATCCGCCAGAAATTCACACTCGATCTTTGCAGCATCTTTATGCATGTTTGGGCTTAACAAAATTCTTACATATTCATTCAGTTTGGAAAATGTGTTCTGGTGCAATGGATATCAGCTCAGAATGAGAACTCAGAGCCGAATTTGACTCATAGTCAACTTCATTATATTCACTTACGCATAAATACCCATGGGAAAGATATGAATCCATCCCTTCTCCTGCCAGCTATGGGTTGAATAGCAGGACAGAATGGGTTCTTTAGTCTTGGTTGGAAACCAGTCTAACATAGAAAGAAATGGTAACTTACTACAGGAAAAGTTTTCTGCCTTATCAGTCATGTATTGAAAGATACATGATTGGCCAAGTGTGTATTATGTGTGGCACTTAACTGACTGACTGAATTATCTGTTTAGTGCAGTTTTCCTTTACAAATCATAACAGTTTCATGATCTTGCTAAAAAAGATCATCTGCAAGGAAAGGAAGCAACAGTTTATCACTCTGATATATTATCAGAAATAGTTTAATGTCTTTTGAAATGGGCGAAAAAATCTGCATTTCACTGGAAATAAAATACCATTCATGTTTGGGAGCATCACAGAGAAGGAATTGGTTTGGGGACATTTTCCAGTTTTTTTTTTGTTTTTTTTAAGTAAGTTCACAAATTTAATGACATCTAGCCAAATGTCTAGGAGTCATTAGTATCTTTCTCCCTATCTTTCTTGTCACCTAGAGGAGAAATATACAGAAGTAACTATGAGGTTTAATCAAGGAAACAAACCACTATTAGCAATAATTGCCAAATATTACTGACAAGTATAAAAAAAAACAAAAAAACATTTTCCTTAAAGGACAATTATAACTTGCAAAAAAGACTTTTATGACTTGAGAAAAAGGATGTGTAGGCAGCCCAAGCTAGAAAATTCCAGCACTTTTCAAGGAGCTATTGGGCTATTGCTGTTTTCAAGCCCTTGAAAAGGTCCTATTAATTTTCCAGAACATTTCAAGGTTTCCAGGATCTGTATATTGCTATTAAATATCTGGTGATTTGCATATTTAATTCAACAAAAGTTTAACTGGTATGAGAAAAAGAGAATTCTTAGACAATATTGAAATAATATAACAATTTAGAGGAGAACCAAAGTGATTTATAGTAAAGTTAATTTTGACAAAAATTGTTGTCTGTGTAATTGAATATTTTCTTTTAAGCTATACTATTTATACTTTACAATTTGGATAAATACTTTCCTTTCCACTGATTGGAACCAAATTGTGGTGTAGGCAAAATGAAAATTGAATACAACTATTAGCTAAGTTAAAAAAGCAATTCTTGGGCAGGGGCAATCTTTTTGAAGAATTTTGAAAATAACATTGGATATTGTTTTTGTGAGATCAGAAATCAATTGACAAAACCATGCAATGGAGTGACAGTTGCAAAGATAAACAACAGCTGACAGTATGAGTGTCAATCTGAAGTTCTCAGTAAATTTTAAAATCCGAGAGAGTAAAAAAAAAAACAAAGAACTTTCTTGTTTCTACAATTATAGTTACAATTAATGCTATTCTTTCAATTTTTTATGATTTAAAGAAAAACTACTTAATTAAAGTTAAGAAAAAAGTTAATTTCAGAACTTTAATTAAAATGTGGAAATTTAAAGTAATAAGAAAAAAGCAATGCATTAAAAAAAAAAAAAAAAATGAAAATGACAGTAATGAAATTTTAATAAACCGATAGTAAATGAGATGCTTTTGCTGAAACAAAATAAAAAGATACAAAATTCTTCATAAAAGGTGAATTGAATGCAAAAGAAAAAAATAAAATTTTCAACACTCACCCATTGTTCTACTTTGCTGTTACTTAATTGCCCTTTTTCAGCAGGCAAAAAGGGTAGAAAGAAAAATAGTGTATGTATATATATATATATATATATATATATGCGTGTGTGTGTATATTTGAGCAGTAATTCCTCTATTATACAGGTTTGAGTGAAGATAACTGACTGCAATTAAGCTTTTTATTATATTTATCTTCTATATGTAGAAGAGATTTATTTTCTGGACAGAGTTAAGGATATTTTATTGTTTGAATATGTAGTTTTATTTTTTTTTTTGTTTATTTATTTATAACATTAGAAAATTTAATTGGCAAAAACAATCAGCACATTGAATTTTGAGCTATAGCTGCTGCCCACACACACCTGTTGAAATCACCTTGGAAGCTATTGTCAGCTCAATTACATTTATATTTTCTGTCCCAGGCAATTGCTGAAAAGTGATTGATGTATTAACTGTAAATCCAGTTAAAAAGGCTAGTTTAACAATTCTTTCCAACTCTGTCCTACAAAACCAGCTAACCCTGCTAGTCATCGGATGATGTTGGCACAGACATTAATATCCACAGTACATTCTCAAGTTTCCTTTACACTACAAAAGGACCATCCACAAACACTCCCAAGAAAAGGTAAATGGAGAATATTTTTCTAACATGGACAAATGGTAGGATCATCATGTTGGAAAAATATTCTCCATTTACCTTTTATTACACATTATCTATAACAAAAATAGTTTGTGATTTGAAAGAAAAATAAGTAAAAATATGATTGCCAATACTCATCCATGGTGTTATACTTTGCTGTAAATTAAACATTAGACAAAAAGGGGGAAACAAGAGAAAAGGAAAGGGAGAAAGAAAAAACAGTGTCACACTACACACTTGCTTTCTTCTCTTCTTCTTACCTATCTTTTGACATCTACTAATTAGTAGCCCAAAAATATGAACACTGGAAATAAAAAATGCCCATCTATAGTTTACTTCATCCCCTGTATCCTCCAACCACTCATATTGCAACCCATTTTCCCTTTTTATCTAATAAATACTCACCTCCCAATGTCTTCAGTTTTCTCTCATTCTCTTTGCAGTGGCCCATTGGTGGGAAAGAAGCTAAATTTATATTTAATGCATTTTCCCTTCACACTACAGTCAACTTCAAAAACCCTATTTCAAGATGCTTCAATAAATGGATAGATGAGATTTATAAAAATGCTTGGTCAAAGGAATGATGATCAATGTATTGACTTACTGTGATTGTTTGGGCACTTGTTGCAGAGACTCTTGGGCTTGCATCTTTTTGTTGGTTCGTAAAAGACAAGGAACAAATATAATAGCAAGTCCACTAGATGACATCTTGTTGTTTTCTTCATGTTGTGCCACTCTGTCAAATTGAAATCAAAGTTATCAGAAATAAATTTTTGGCTAATAGCATTGTTCAAAATGAAGTTTTTACTGTTATGTGTATTATTATAAAACAATGACCAAATTAGTTATAACAGTTTCTATTATAATAAAAAATTAAAAGTTTAGCACATTCTCCATAAAGAGAAGTAATTCATCTGCAAGCAAAGCATGTTACTCTAGCATTGGTTAACAAACTATTTCTAATAAAAGAAAGTAATAAACATATCATACAAGACAATGAAATTACATTAACATTTCAAGTAAATTAAAAAATTTCCTTCATGTTCATTATTGCAATATAAAATTTTAGAAGCTAGGAAAAAAATAAAAACTTAATTCCAGTCATCAGCCAAAGATTAAGTTTCACCATCCAGCACTAAAAACTTTTATCAACTTTAACACATAGGCTACACTTCTAAGTTCTAAAATATACAAAGCTAAATAGTGATATATTTTTTCCAGGATTAAGCAAAGGATCTGCAGTTATTTGATAACTAAAAATGGAGAAATGATAAGAAAAAGAAACAAAGATAAAGATAATGTGGAAAGTTCAACAAAATTCCAATTTTGTTCTTTCCTTACCTGGCAAGATGAAAAATAAGACGTTCAAAGAGATGATAATTGGATTTAGGAAGACGTTCAGTGACTGCATATAAGGCCTGGATAGCTTCTACAGACTCCTTGATTTCTTTTGTAGAGAAGAAAAAGATTAATAAATGCATATTCTCTTAAAATATATCTTTTTTTTTAGAAATAAACTAAAAGTTCTGATACTTAATGGATGCGAATTGACACATCCACATGGAAGACAAGATGAGCAGAAATAAACAAGGTTCAAAATGCAAATGCCAATAGAGATTAATGCTGGAAATCTTTAGCAAAAAAGTATATTTTAAGCACTTACCTGAAGCTTGAATGAAATCATCATAGAGGTCATAGGTGAGCAGAGGCTCCGGAAGTTCCCGGAAGAAGCACTTTAATGTTGTGGTGAGTACATGAATAGGATACTCATCTAAATCAACATTAGCTGGACCTTTAAAAAAAGTAAAAAAAAATTAAAATAATAATCATAACATGAACAGAGATTTTTTTTACATTGTTTTCAGGTAGATGATCGAAAAACAAAAAGTAACCTGGAATCCATTTTAAAAACAACACCTCTTCATTGGAATAAACAGAGTGAAATCTCATGGAGACATTCTTATGGCTTCAGCAAAGACTAAGAGTCCCAGGAAGATTCAGTTAAAAGTCCTCAAGTAAAACACTATATCTAAAAACAGCAAAAGATCCATTCAAATTGTTTCATTCAATTCATATCACTGGATGTGTTTTGTCAGTGGTGTTCAAAAGATTGAAACATTTTGCCCAAGTTTGAACAAAGATTTCAAAGGAAACAGAATAATAAGAACAGTATCTACATAAAAACAAAATAATAAAAATACCTTTACAACTGAGGGTTGAAAAGTTCATAGGCTGACTATGTAGGAGTGATGCTAGAGCTGTAAAATCATGCACACATCCATTTCAACTCTTCTGATTAATAATTGCATTGTTTCTTTCCATAGAAACTGACATTGACTATTCAAAGAAGACTTCAAAAGTAACTAATAGTATCTTCTCCTGAAAATGTTCAAAATTTGACATTGTGGTGATATCAAGTACCTACGGAAAAAGGATTTAGCCCCCAATGACATTAGGAGAAGACGCTCAAACTTTATCACCAGTGCAAAAGTGGGCAGCTGGGAAAAGAGAGTCTTGAAGATGACCCAAGGTCTGGACATCTTGCCACCAAGGAAAACATCATGTTAACCACATAGTGATGGATGACAGGTAAATGTGACTATAAATCAAGTAGCCAATGTTATTAGCATACCTCATGAGAGAGTTGAAAACATTCTGCACAATGAACTTGGAATGACAACAGTTTCTACTTGGTGGGTACCACTTCTGACACCTGATCAAAAGTGTAACAGGTTGATCACATTACAGAAAATTCCGACATTGTTTGAGGCAGATCCAGCTGGTTTCCTTGAATATTTCCTAACCGAAGAGGAGTGTTGGGTTCATCACTTAGAGCCAGAGACAAAGAGATAATCCATACAGTGGAAACACTCCTCCTCACATATTCCAACAAAAGTTGTTTCATCTACAGGGAAGGAGATGACTTCAGTGGTTTTGGGATTGTGCTTATTCACTATCTTCAAATGTAGAGTACTATGCCAACTTATTGAGGCAGTTAGAAAAGACTATCAAGAGCAAACACCCAAAGAAAGTAACAAAAGGGGACTTCATCAGGACAACACTTCAGCACACAAGCTCATGGTTTCAATGGCTGCTGTGCATGACTGTGACTTTGAACTGGTTGATCCCATTCCCTATTCTCTTGATTTGGCCCCATATCACTATCTGTTCCCCAACATGAAAAAACACATGGCTGGGAACTAGTATTGCAGTGATGATGACATCATATCTGCTGTTGATGACTTTTTTGACCAATAGGATGAAAGCTTCTTCACCAATGGGATCCGCACACTGCAATACTGATGGAAGAAGTATGTAGAACGCAAGGGGGATTATGTTGAAAAATAAATCTCATTTGGTTACATTCCATGAGGGTATCTTGGTCAGCTTATGAACTTTTCAGTCGACCCTCATAGATAAACAAACAAAATGAATTATGCTGTAAGAAACTAATTAGATAATTGATAGAAGCTCTCTCAACTTTTAATGAAAATAAGCTTCAATAATTCATTTTTTATAACTTGAATGCTTTGTTAACCAGTTTCACAAGAGGATTTTTCCTCTTTAAATTGAGATTTATTTATAACTCAATCAACTAAAGTTGGATTGGAAAAAGATGAGAGAAGTTTTGCACTGAAAAATCTAGAGTGACGCACCTTCTTCATCAATAGCATTCTTCAGCTGCTTCACTTTGGCAGCAGCCCCACATTTTCGATAGAGTCCCACAGTGTACAGGCCGTGCAATTCAATGGCTGATATTAACTTCTCGGCTACCAAAGGCACTTTTTCTCCTTCACTAAGCAGAGATTCAAGAGGATAGCCAAATATTTGTGTACCAGTTGAACCCTAGGGGAGAAAAAAAATAACATTAAAAATCATTCAGATGCCAATTAAAATAGAAGAGTTTTGAAGAAAAAAAATATTACAACTAATTCAAATGTGCTTGGACATTGTTTTTTAATTTAAAAGATTTATTACAGATTGTTATCAAAAAAGTTATTCAAAATTCTAAAAGCAAGAAAAAAAGTAATGTCTAATTCAAGGAGTCAGACTTCATACAAATACATTTTTACAGAGAGAGGGCAGAGAAAATATAAAACAGGAATAGAAAATTGTAATGAAAATAAACTAAGTAGTAAACTTCTGAGTTTTACTCAATACATTACCAAACTAATAGTACCAATAAAAAAAAACTATTTGATTAAGCTAAAATTGCCATAAATAACTTTATCAATCAATAAATAATCAGTTTAGTCTTCTTTCAAAGTCTACACACAGCATGTTTGAAAAACCCTAATAACACTAAACCAAATAAGGCAGGTAACATCAAATATTAGAATATGACATAGGGAGGGTTGCCTCCATAATATACAAAATCTATTACAAAATATTAAACTGAAAACTGGTTTTCATCACTATTTCACTTCTATAAATAGTGTTTGGTGTTATATATTTTTGAAAGTAAAAAAAAGAAATGTTATTTATTTCTTCTTTTATCATAAATACAACTGTTAAAATAAACACATCATAACTTATGTTTGCAGAGCTTATTAATCCTAAATTCACACATTTTAATTAGAAAGAAAACATTTTAACTAAATTGTTTAGAATATGTACATAGAATCATCTTAAATATTTTAAACAATTAAATATGAAATGGAAACTTACATCTGTTATGCGAGGAGTGGGGATCCCTTTACATGGAGTGGTTGATCGTAAACAACATTTTTTATGACAGGCATATTTACAAACTGAAGAATAAAATGTCATATCAAGAATGAAAATAGCATCATACAAAATATTTCAAATTTTATTATTTTTTTAAAAAATTACAATGTCATTCATCAACTGTAAAATAACAGGAGAATTCATTATCAAGAAAATTATGCTGATAAAAAAACTTTGGAAGTTACTTCAGGAAAAGAAATCCCTTGGAGAGAGAGCTGTAGTTAATTTGTTGAAAGCAAACTAATAAATAGTTAAAATAGAAACAAAAAAGTAACCTCCTACCTTGGCATACAAAGCCCTTTTCCATAATCCAAATGATGGTAGAACAAAGCTCACAAAATGTTGGGATGTTGAATTGTACAGTAAGAAATTTATGTCCCAAATAATCCTACAAAAAAGCATCAAGTATTGATAAGGTCATTTTTTCACAAGTAGCCTAAGAGAAATCAAGATTAGGAATTTTTAACAATTTAGTTTGGTATACAAGCTAATAACTTTTCCATTGTTTATTCCCAATTGAAAAACGGTCTTTCAAAAAGACAACACAAAAATAATATTTACATATAAATATTCATCTGAAGAAAGATGGGAAACTTAACTGACAAGACTAAGTCAATAAAAGTTCCTTTCTCACAGTTTTTTTTTAATTTAAAATTTCTAAAATTGTCATACTATTTTAATTGAAAATTTTAAATTATTTTTTTTAGACTGAAGAGAACTTTTGTTATATCTGACAATAACATCAGATATTCAATAATTTTCTTATATCTGACAATAACGTCAGATAGTGACAGTTACATGTTCTACTAATCAAGCCTTTTGTAGAACTGTAAGAAAACAGACTTACCAGCAGCATGTCCTTTTTTTGTCGTTCTTTTTTTACAGTCTTTGCTTCTACTTTTTTTTCCTTTTTCTCTTTTCTTTTAATTTCTTTACTCTCTTTCATAAATTCATCCAAGAAACCTCGAAAAGCATTCACACCCATTGTCACAGGGAAAGCAGCATTGGTGCCCACATTCTTGACTTGAGCTTGCAACACCTGCTCAAAATTACTCATCAAGTCCCTGTAGCGATATCTAGTGGTTACTTCATCTTTCTACAATAGAAGAGGCATCATTAAAATAAAATTGTATATAAAAAACAATGCAAGAAGTTTATGATTCTCCAAAATACAACAGCTTTCTTGGTTATATTTTATAAGCAATTAATCTCATGTCTGGTACAGATTTTACATCAAAGTTTCAAATATGTCTCAAATATAAAATATTTACTACAATACTAAGGCCACAAATCAACTGAACTATAATTTTAAAAAACTGTAAACATTCTAAAAGATTAATTATTCTAAAAGATTCATTTTCAATCTTCAATTTTTGCAGTCTTTTTTTTTCATCATAAATATATGAAGTGCTATAAAGAAATAAAAGATGGAACTTGCCTGCATTTCCACTGAAAGAGAGGCCGTGAGGTCACGATGAAATTCTTTCAGGGATCTCTTAAAAACTATATCACAGATGGTATCTCTTTGGCTACAATGCAAGCTGAGGTCCATCAGCTGTAAAATGAAAAAAAAAAAAGGATTGGACAATATTAAAATTAAAGTGAGTTCAAATATTGACATATTTTTAGCAAAATTATCATTATTATTATATTTTACATTTGAAGATGTTGTAATAACCCAATTTGAGAAATCACTTAAAATAATGAAAAATTTGTTTTTGAGCAGCAATGAATACTCAAATTTAGTTAATTGATGTAAAATGTAAAAGTTTATAAAACCCTAAAAGATAATTATCAGTAATAAAGAAGGAAAGAATTCATTTCTTGACACGATAACTGATTTTAAGATCAACAAAGATTACAAGTCAAAACTCAATGAGAACAGATTTTTAATAAAGAGAGAGATGATGCATAGAGTTCTACTGAAAACCTTGATGAACCAGACAAAAAATAGCAGTTTCACTCTTATTTCAAATTCAGATTATTTAACACTCACTTGATAAGATATTGCTAAAAAAAAATGATAATCAAGTAGCAGTATAAAAACGAAGTTTAAAAAGAAAAATGTCCACCTTTCTGTAAATGAATTCATCAAGAGATCGCAGTTCGTTAATATCCGTAACCATCAATTCTTCTGGATACTGCCACTGTGAGGTACCCGCCACACTCCAGTTGGTAGGGGACATTTTCACATCATTGGACTTGTGACGGTTAACTCTTCGGTGCTGCTTCTTCCTAGTGTTCCCTTTGCCATCCACCAGCAGCTGGCCACAGGGTACAGGAATTGCATGTGACATACGAGAAGAGATTGGCACAGGTTCCTCTTGGCAAGGAGATTGGTATTCACGACCAGCATGGCATGACAGCCCAACTGAAATAATATGATTCAGGGAATAGAAACTAGAGAAAGACAAAGCTTCAGACATTAATGTTGAATCCTACAAATCCATTGTTGTGATTAGGCTGATGCTTTAGTTCTTGGCAGTCAATATACAGTTCAAAACTAAAATGGGGAAAATATCAAACTTTTTGCTTCAATAAGGACCAAAACTTTTTACTTCAGAATAACAGATGAATTAACCCAACAAGATTTGACATGATACATCAGGGAAGATATAAAGTGGCCAGATCCTTAGCTCTGACAGTTGAGAGAAACCCATGCAAAGCACAGGATAAACCAGGTAACTTATATATCAGTAATAAAAAGTTTATTTCTGAAAGTATTACTGCCACTAAAATAGACATACTTCATAGAAGTGAGAGGAAAATGAAAAAAGAAAAAGTATAATTACTGTGATTGGTTTATTTAAAAAAAAAGAGGAGAAAATAAGTACAAACTGCTGACCAGTTTTCAGTCCTCTCTTCAGAGCTCAACTTAGGGAATAAATTAACCATGCACCATGACCAAAAGAGCAAAAATATTTTAAATAAGGAAAAGACACACACACACTATATACAGAGTGCAATGGGTAAAATGTCGGCATTTTATATTTTTAATTTTGCACGTGTGCTGTTTGTTTTTTATTTTGTCAATTGCAGAGTATAGTAGGGTTAGTTGGGCACCGTTTGTGAGAAAAAGTGCACCATGATACAATTCACCCTGCTAGGAAGTTGGAAACAGTATGCTGTATTGCTTGACATTGATGAACATTTCAAAGTTTTTGGGTATCAATTTGAGGATAGTGCAGAGAATTTGGAAAGAGCTGGATGAGTCTAATGGTGATTACAAAAGTATGGCAGCTCAGAAAATTCACTCTGATCATTCTGATAAGAAAAGAACTCCTGAATCTGTGGGTGGCCTCAGACTCATCACAGAGGCCTACATCAAGTGCCTTGAAGAGGTAGTGCTGCCCTGGGTCAAGAGGCTGCTGGAAGACCCAATGTCTGGCAACCGGACTCTGAACCATGCCACACAAAGAGCAGAACCCAATCATAGCTGTCAGACAATTTCTGTAACCATATCACCCTTTACATCTGGCCATCTAACTCCCAGACTGCAATGCCCTTGGTTATTATGTATAGGATGTAGTTGAGCGAGAAACCAACAAAACTCCTTGTAACACCAAAGATGAACTGAAGGCAAAGATTATGGCAGCATTCACCAACTTAAATAAGTAGACCATTCAGAAGGGTTGCAGGAGATTCCAAAGTCATCTGGAGGCTGTGGTTATCTTCATTTTTGTGCAATTTAGAGGACAATTTACCCATCACATCATACATATATGTGTGTGTGCATGTGTGTTTTCCCCTTGTTTCCTGTTTAACTATATGCTTCTAACATCTCTGAAAATCCCCCCTCCACTCAGCAGGAGTAGATATTTTCACACTTCTTCCCTTCTTTTGAACACGAATAGAGGTTTATCCCTGGTTTTCTGTTCCTTCTGAACTCTTTTCAATCTCTTTCACTCCCAGCAAACTCGAATGCTGTGTTTTAACTCCTAGCACTTATCATGCACTATATAAAATGAAAAAGCTAAAATATAGATTTAAAAGAATTATAATTGCTGATCCTTATTTCACAATGTTATTCAAAGTTCCACATGTGTAGCAATCATCAGGCATACATGATGATTACCACACGCATGGAGCATCATGTGATAAGAATCATAATTCTTCTTATATATTAATCAATTTACTCTAAGCAAGGCAATAATGCCACTAAGATGCTAGGAGTGAAAGAGATTGAAAAGACTTCAGAAGGAACAGAAAAACAGGGAGAAACCTCCATTCCTGTTCAAAAGACTGGGAAGAAGTATGAACCCATCTACTCCTACTGACAGGAAAACAAATTTTCAGAGTTTAGCCAGAGATGTTAGAAGTATAGATTTGATGTAGAATTTAGAAGGAACTGGAAACCTAATCCTAAACCAGAAACAAGGGAAAACACACACACACACACACATGGTGCGATGGATAAATTGTCGTCTAAATCGCATAAAAATGAAGATAACACTGACATTTCATTTTCAACTGCTAAAGAAAGAATTGTTTCAATCAAATCCTGGACGACAATGACCTTGTCTGACCAAATTGCAACAATAACTAACATAGCAGCATTGGAAAATATGACTTCTCCCCCCCTTCTTGAGTCCCTCTCCCCTTCCAACTAACAAGATTACCATCATTTTTTTGAGACACTTTTATGAAATCAGATTTTTTCAACATCCCCTCCTTATACACTTTCTTCAAATAGAGGACAGTGGTATACCAGATGCTTGCATACCCTACCCAGCCATTTCCATTTTTACGGCATTGCAAACTTGTAATTGATCTGACTCTAGTCTGGATAAAACCAATGACTAGGATTTCCCATATGAGTGGGATAGAAAAAAATATATTGAGAGAGAGGTGGAAAGAAAATTATTTCTTCTTGTTTTATGGAGAGTTAAATAGATTACTTAGCTGCAAAGACAATGAAATATTGATTGAATAGCCATGCTACCACAAAACTGACTTTTTTGTACATAATCAGTTGAAATATTTATTCTGGTAACACAAAAATTTATTTTTAAAAATTTTGCAGACCATAGATGGTAGTTTTGCAGGCCTGATCTAGAATAACAACACCAGCCCCTTTATGAGGCTTACTAATAATCTTTATTATTATTTATTATTTTATAACACAAAAGTGTTTGAGTTGAAATGTGAATTCAGATCAAGAAACAGGAATGGCAACATACACATGAGCAAGAGCATTAAGCCTCTGGCCTTTTAAGTGTGCACTCACTTTTTCTGAAGATAATGGAAGAGTTTGAGGAATTGAGTGACAAATGAGGGTAAATCAAAACACTTTTCGCACTTTTGCCATAACATAGCTTTAGCCTTGTCACACTGCCTTCTGCTCATGCCTGCTTATGGTTGGTACTATTGTGGTTACATGATCGAATTGCACTAGTTTTCTTACTGATGTGTAAACATGGCCACTCCACTACCAGTGAGGATCAAAGAGCAGTGATCCCAAAATTCATTGAAGGTTTTTAATACAATATGGTGACAGTGCAGTACAGTGTAGAAGTGTGTACAAATGGATTGAGAAGTCTAAAAGTGGCCAAAAAAGTGTGGAACAGGAAGTCTGTCAACCTTCAACACTGATAACAAGATTCCGCAAGCTTAAGAGATGATATCATCAAACCAGTAAGTTATCATCAATGAGGTAGAATGTTCTCTGCAGATTTGGATCACTTCTCTTTGTTCCTCTTTGGTGCACACTGTAACAACAGCAAGAAAACTGGCATGATCAAGCTTCGATCACATGACCACAACTGTAACAACTATAAGCAAAAATGAGCAGAAGGCAGTGTGACAAGCCTAAAGATATGTTATGCCAAAAGTGCAGATAATTTTTGACTTACCCTTATATACTTAATTTCTGCAAGTCTATAATGTCCAACTGATTTCTTAAATAAGAAATATGAAAATTTCCTCTGACAAATCTTTTTTTTTATTTGTTTACTGCATGATAGATTGTAGTAAGGGGCACTTTGCTTACTGTTAAATTCAAAGTAAAGATTAATCAACCAAACCAATTTCAAATACCAGTAAAACCAATACACTTATCCGATTGCATATAAACCATATTTTTATCTGAATATAAACCATTGTAACCTCAATATTTCATCTAAGAAAAAAAGATTAATTCCAGAGGCAAATACAATCACACTGTATGAGAGAGATACAGGATTCAATGATTAAAAAAGGGAATGATTCAATTTTTTTTAATTTTTTTTTTTAAAACACCTGATAGTAGTAAGTGCAAATTTCATAAAAAAAAGCTGATAATTTCCTAATATTAGAAATTATCCCAGATATATTCTTATTTTTCAGGAGAATACCATCTGGTCTTGTAATTTAAATTAAGTATCTTCTCACTTCTCTTTAACTTGACACTCAGCAATCAAGCAACTGACAAAAATCGTTAGTGAAGGTTAATCTGAATGACAAAAGGTGCAACAGGCAAACCACTCACTAGAAAAAAAAATTGGCTTTTATAGATCGCTACTCGGTGATCTTATTCAATCAATAGAGTGGTGACATTAAAAGCTCAAGTCTCTAGCTGGTTGACTGAAGGTTGTGAGTTCACTCACTGGGTTGGGCAGTAAATTTTATTTTTAATCACAGGTCTTCAACACAAGAAATGCAAAAAATTTAATTGTTATATATTATTCAAGGGAATTAAGCAAGAGCATGAAAAAATTTAAACTTTAATGTTTTGAATTAATCTGTTAAAACAAAAAAAAATTTGTATAACATTATTCCCTTCTGCCTCTGTTACTAGGGGTATCATGCCACCAGTCTATCTTTCCTATTCATGTCTGAGAAATATTTAGGTGAAGTTGATTGAAATGACCTCAGAAGAAAGTGAGTCATGAAAGAAAAAGCCACTTTCAGGACAGACAACCAACATTTGTTTATAGAGTTTATTCGTTGAATGGGTGTGGAGTTTACAGTTATCAGTTCTGTGGTGCTGTGGTCTACCTAACTACAGCCAGTTGGTGAGTTGATATATATCAGCATTATTCTCAATATATTGCAAAAACAGCAAGAATACCTTGGACTGATGACTGACAGCTAACAATTCAATCAAGGAATTTTGGACTTGAGACTGAAGACAAAGATGATCAACAATTCTTCTACAATAACATCAGTCTGCAAATGGAAACTTTGTTAAACTGGGGAATATATTTAGTTGATGAGACTTCTCTGGTAGTATATTTCAAAGGGTGCTGATTTGAACTTGCAGTATCTTACCTAACAACTAAATAGTAACTGACAAAATTGACCTATTTATATGTTGATGTATCACAGCATGGCAGGGTTGAGGTTAATTTATTATCAAAATCCCCTAATCTATCATTTCTGAAGCTTTTCTAATCTGGCTTGTCAAAAATCCATCCCATGATTTCGTTTGCCTATTAAAATTATCTAGTCAAATTATAAATTTTCCCTGCATCCATTTTCATAAATTACCTGCCATCTAGTGGACAGAAAAATTAATGATCAATAAAAAGTAATTCATCATTTTGTCCTCAAAAAGACATATCCAGTTTTTATCTATCACCCCATCTGAGTCTAGTTTCATAATCATTTCATTTCTCTAATTTTGCAGAAAATTTAAAATCAAAACCAAAAATGCAAAATCATTTTTCATCCTATTTAGGCAGCTTTTTAAATCTATGTTTGAACAAAATTCTTAGAAAGACAGAAAAATTTGAAGAAATAAGTATTTTACAGTTGTTATTATTAATATAAAAAATACAAATACAAGCACAAAGTCACTAACTGATGATGAAAATGAATATGCTTTAATACATTCTTTAAAATTATCATAATCCTAATTATTATCCCAATTTGAATTTACAATAAAGTTGTGAGAAAATCAGTTAGCAAAGGAAAATAAGTCTTTGACAATGGAGATTAACAGAAATGTTACCCAAGGATTTGGAAATGGAGAGATATTTAACACTTGATTAAGAAATTTTAATATTATTAAAATGTAGATTCAAAGAAATCCCAGAGTCTTGTATAATCTTATATAAAGTGTATGTGTGTTTGTGCATGTACAGGGAACGATTTTCGTTGAACTCAGATTCAGGGTGCCAGATTATGAGGTTAAAAACATATTATACTAGCCATTATCGTTGCTTTCATGGTTCAAGGGAAGTAACTCTTATTTTCCTTTTCTATCCAAAATTGCAGCTAGGCGGCATTTATGCTAGCTCCTGTGGACTCTTGGTTTGGCCATCATCACAATAGTTAGGGAGGAGTAGACGTGGTAGGCCTCAATAAACTACTGAAGAACTCAAAATTGATTGCTGCATTTAAGTATTGAATTAATAAGATAAAATTAATATAGTCTAAAGATGGAAAAATAGAAATTGGAATCAGTTATACATTCAACATTTGAAGAGATAGAAAAATAATAACTAAGTAAAACCTATATTATCGAATCTATATGAATAAATGCAAAATTGGAGCTCAATTCTCCCACGAATTCTGAGATTAAAAAGCCCTAGCCCTACTTTATAGTAATTTGGTATTTACTTGACCCCCCGACAAAGTCATGTTGTGACACAAGGTCAGTTTAATGTGGGGAACCCGAGTGCATACAACTAGGTTAGGAACAAAAATTGCCTAAGATGCTGCAACCGTCAGTTGCACTGGCCTCGGTGTGATCTTCGATCCCTCTCTCTGGTGCAATGAGAAGAGCGTGGCCTCGGGCAGCTGTTCCTCAGGGCTGGGCACTTCTCAATATAATTTTCCTCAGTTGTGACTCCTTTGATGGAGCCACCCATGAGCGCACCACTCAAAGATAGAGATGCAACTGAGAGATGATAAATAAGGTGGTACAAACTACTCAAGAGAGTAATTTGTATTTACTCAACACCCCACAAGGCCTGGTTGTGACACAAGGTTTAATGTGGCGAGCCCCCACAACCATCAGTCCTTTGACAGAGTCACCCCTGAGTGCACTCTGCTCGAAAACAGAGACACCACTGGGAGATGATAAATATAGTATTACAAACTACTCGAGAGAGCTATTTACACACTAGGTATTTACTGTCTCCTCAATAAGACAAGTTGTGATACAAAGTCAGTTTTTAAGGTGGGGACCCGAGCGTGTACACCCAGACAAGGAACAAAAATTGCCTGCAGCCTCTGCAACTGTCGGTAGTACTGGCCTCAGTGTTAGCACAAATCCCTCTCTCTGGTGCAATGAGGGTGCGGCCTCAGGCAGCTGTTCCCCCAAGGCTTGGCACCTCTCAGTATAATTTTCCTCAGTTGCGACTGTCGTTTGATGCAGTCGCCTCAGAGTGCACTCTGCCCAAGGACAGAGATGCAACTGACAGATGATAAATAATGTGTTACAAATCACTCCAAAGAGCAATTTACTCACTAGGTATTTGCTGTCTCCCCACTAAGATGAGTTGTGACACAAGGTCAGCTTTTAAGGACCCGAGCGTGTACATCCAGGCTAGGAACAAAAATTGCCCGCATCCTCGACAACTGTCGGTTGCGTAGGCCTTGGTGCGAGCACCAATTCTCTCTCTTTGGTGCAATGAGAGGGCGTGAACCTCTAAATATAATTTTCCTCAGTTGTGACTCTGTCCTTTGACAGAATCACCCGAGTGCACTCTGCCCAAAAACAGAGATGCAACAGAGATGATAAATAGATATATTTATTTCATAAAAATATAAAATTGTGGCACAAGGCTGAAGGGGAAATGGGGAGAGGTTAGTCTTCATTAGCTATCCTAGTTAATCAGAATCATAACCCATTCATTACAATTTGCTCATTCACCACAAGAACTCATCCATCACCACTCCATACTGCATATACCATAATACCGCATATTCACAGGGGGCCTACAAAACATCCCATGACATAAAAATTTCATTTCATTGTCCATAAAGTTCATTTATATGAAAATTTCATGATTTATTAAATGATGGGATGGGAGGATGAAAACAGAAAACAAACTAAAAATGAAACACAAAGCTAAAACTAAAACAAAACAATGTTAGTAGGACCTGTCCATCCCTCAAAATAAGAGTGGCCGCTGTATTCTGTCAATAGACAAAATCAGGAAGCACACTCACTAATGGAAAGGGAAGGGTAAAAATAAATGATGGAAAGGGGAAAATTAAAGGCTGACCCAATCAGGATGAAAAATGAGGGACAAAAACAGAATGCCAGGAACTACACTTATTCACATTAACTAGGATATAATATATAACATAATATTGTGTAACTTAACCTTTCTATCAGATCTGATCCTTACCCTAAGCTGATGCTTAAAGAAAAGAACCAGATCCTGATGGGAATAGCATTCATCCCGCAAGATTCCTTCATTCTGCGACATCCACACCACCACCCTTGCCACAGCTAGCAACGTAAAAAACATCATCCGTTTTACCCTGGAGAACAGAGGCAACACATTGTCGCAAGCAAATGCGAGATCACACCAGTGACAGACTGGCAAATCTGCCTGGCCCTATCTGAAGAGTACATCATTGAGAGGTAGCACATTCTGAATTAATCGCCAGCTAAGTTGCCGAGATAATTTGCTGTTGACACCCAAAACCAGAAAGAGTGCAACTCTGATGATGACAAGTTCAGTTGGTCACACAGGATCCTTCATGACCCCCTCCACTAATCTTCAAGGCCGATTGACACTCGCAGAGGAAACTCAACAACAATTCCATGACCTCGACGGTCCTTACCCCAAGAAATGGGAGGAGTGATGGTAAGGCTAGGGAAGGTGTCTCTAACACTGCGCGCCAAAATCAAGCCCTCCATCAAAACACAGTATAGGAAAGCCAACATAGAGGTGTGGTGATGATTCGCCAGGTGGGGCAATCCCAGCCCCCCATAACATGGGTGCTGGTAACAGACTTCTTTACAGATTCAATGTTTGCGACCACTCCACAAGGGGTTTGACAACAAACGCTCGATCTCCTTCCACCAGGCTCTGCAAAGAGGAAGTACAGCCAAGCGGTAAAGGATAAAGGGCAAGATGTAAGTGGCACACACCACAGCCCAACCAGGTCCATCAGTCCAACTAAACGGTAAGCCAGAAGACTTGTTATGGTTAAATTTGGCCCCTGTCACCTTATTGTACTGTTCAAGTGCCTTCTGTACCACTTTAATGTTATTGCGGCACAACATGAAAATGGATACATCATCAGCGTATGCAGAAACCCTGGTTTGAACTCCACTAAGGTGGAACAACGATTCTGCATAGGGCCGGACTGCACACCCTGTCCCTCAGCCAGCAAAGGAAGGGCTCCAATGCCAAATCGTAAAGTAAGGGCGACAGCAGACAAACCTGTTGAACCGACCGAGACAGTGCAAAATTGGTCAATAGATATGTTACAAACCACTCATGAGAGCAATTTACACTGTATTTACTTAACCCCACTGAGTCAGGTTGTGACACAAGTTTGGTTGAGGGGACTAGAGTGTCTTCACTCAGGCTGCTGGTCTTAGCTGGTCATAGGGCAAGCTGATCATAGCTGGTCAGAGCCAGACCAAGCTAGTCATAGCTGTGATACTACCAGCACAGGGATTGATTTTAAAAAGTTTATTTCATTAATTAACTGTTCTTCATTACTGTTCTTTTATTGGAGGATTGTTTTAACTTTCATATCAAAAATAGTTCTGTTCAGGAATATTGTCTTATATAGTGCAGAAAAATATTTGAAATTTGCATTTTACTTGGCCTTCAACAAGTTGGCATCTATTTGTAAAACATTCCTTAACTATAACAAGCCAATTTATGAATGAAATGTTCATTTAAAATTTTTGTTTCAAAGATTTCAAGTAGTGAATATATTTTACTTTGCAAAGTGATAGCAAGCAGGCAAAGACTGCTACTGTCTAATAAGCCAGTCATATAGTGCCAATATTAAGACAAATGCTTGCTATACAGGATCCAATCTAGTATTTAAGTTGAAACAAGAAATATTAATATGATGTCTACAAATTTATGTAACATTCATTCAGCAGGATTAAGTACTAATGAGTGTAAATCTTTGGTACAAGAAAGAAAAGTATATATACAAGTATCATCCATTTGTTACTTAAACATTCAAAGAAAATATCAGCACAGAAAAAAAAAGTCATTATTCATTCAATCCAACTCCACTTCAATTAAAGAATTCTTTCTGAATCTTCTAAAGGTAATGCAAACTTTGAAAGTAGGGCATGTCAATATTTGAATTGTTTCATCCAATTTGCAAATTTAAGCAATATTTGCTGACCTAAACATTAGTGCTAATCATGCTCACTCATTACTCTATGACTGAAGCCAAACCAAATAATGCTTAAGATTGTTTCCAAAGGTTTGGAATCTTATTCTACTGATCAACTGAGTAAACAATTCATAACATGAAAGTTTGTATTTGAAAGAGACTGGGAACATTAACATTACCCAAATTATATTTTGTCCTCCCGCCACATCCAAGAAATGATCAAAATACACAATTCTTAAAAAGAATACTAATCCCTTATTAAATTATGACCAAGCCCAAATCAATTATAAATCAATTTCAGTTTGTGTTTTGGAAACTCTTTCAATATATTCAACAGAGGCTAAGAAATTTTCTTGTGCAAACAAAAATACGACACTTACAAACGCATTTTTAAGATTAGAACAATTACAGAAAAAAATAAAAATAAATTAAGCATCAAAATTTAAATACCATGTTGTGTGTATGTATATGTTAAAAGGGAGAAACTATTTAATATTTAGTTTGAAATGCATTAATAGATTCCCATTACCTCATTACATCCTACTAATTTCATGATGTCTGCAACAATTAAGCGTTTTTTCATGTTTTTTTTAATGAAAATCAAAAATGTTTTTAACTAAATAAAATGTTTCTTTGTTCAGTTTTTCAAAAAGACAAATATTTCAAAATATTATAACTCAAATATATCCACAGTTAACCAACAAATTTTATTTAAGTTCTGACTGACTGCCAATCTTTTGTTTTCTCTTAAAAAGTGTAATTAAGACCTTTTTAAACAAAAACCTACCATAATTTCTAAAAAGTAAAACTACAAAACATGGATGGTTTGAAGGCATTAATTTCTGTTATATTCCATGCTAATAGGAATATATACTTGAAAAACACAGTGGATAAAATAAGTAAAGGTTTATTGTAAAAACCAGTACAATAAGAATAAAGGTAACAGTTATGCACAAGGTCGTCACAAGTCAATCCAGTGGTGAGTGCTACTATTGGAAGGTCGGTAGTTCTCACATAAATACTTATACTTATAGGTAGTTACTACCTACAGTGTAGTCACTCATGGGAGTGACAGCATATTCCATTACCTCAATTCCTAATCAACAAGACTACATTTTATAAGTCATCAAATATGACTGCATGAAAAGCAATTCCAATTTACTGTGGGTGCAGTTTATGAAAGGAAATGGAAAGGAAAATACTCATGGTGGTATAAATCCTTCAGCAAAGATGCTGCAAGCTAGTGGGAAGTGTGAGAGAGAAGGTGCCAATAAGCTAAAAATAAAAACAAATTCTCCAAGTTTCAACTCTCATAATATTTTGGTTTTATTTCCAACAATTTAAAAAAATTATTAATGCAGATTTCAGCAATTCCCTGTTTAGTAATATCAACAGTATATGCACAGTATCTAAAATTTTACTGTGTAAATTGTATGATATTTTACATTGTAAATAAATAAAAGTAACAATTATAATTTATTTAAGTTATCTCAGATATTGAGATTTATCACATTCTTCTAAGCTAACAAAGCAAATGCCTTAAACTGTTAAAATCAAATAAAAAACAAATTAAACCATATCATATAACCATGACTTCTAATCCTTCAGATAAAGGAGACTTGTTGTAAGGAATGGACAATTTCAATCTTCTGGATGGTCATTAAAATTAAATGACCAAGTAGATTTATTAGAAACACACATACATCTATATTTTGTAGTGTCTGCCCCCTCCCCCAACAAGTGGTGGTGGTAGTAGTAGTAATAATAATAAGATAGGATCACAATCAAAATATTTCTAAAGGTGGAAGGAAAAATCCAGGCTCAAGTTGATGGCATTATTAGTCAAATACTTAAGTGATGAACTTCCCTTTAATGAAGATAAGAATTTTTTTTCAATTCATCTCCACTTCACTAACCACCATCCCACTAACTTTGGTTCATGCAGTTGCAAGGATGTCAACATCAAGAGAGCATCAGCCAAGTGCAGCAGATTTTAAAGCAATAGGAAAATGGCAGGTGAACATGAAAGACAGAGCAAGAGGCAGCAAGAGACACTGCCAGTGAAAGACCAAAATAGTCAGCTGCAAGAAAAAGAAAATTACAAGTAGCAACAGCAGCACAACAATGGATGTTCAAAAGCTGGTAGGACAACAGATTGCAAATGGAACAACATCCTTACATATCAATAGTTTCATTTTTTATTTGACATGAGAATTCAAAACGGATGATTTTTTGTATTTTAGTCACCAGTCAAAGTAACATTTTAATTTCCATCACATAAAGTGCTTTTTTTCAGACAGATTTCAAGAAAAAGGGTTTAAGTATTCCTTAGATTGAAATTGGATTCCACTTAAATTGTTAGATGATCACATTTCATTTTTTAAGTTGTTCTCTAAGCAAATTTCAAGACACACTCAAATATGAACTTATTCAATTTAAATGTGGAAGTTAACTTTTTCCTCTTCTTCAAAGGATGAGAAAAAAGAAATGTAAAATTTTCAAATGTCAAAATTTGTTTTATGTGAATATTGATTTAAAAGAATCAATTTTAAGAAATCAATACTTTCTTATATAACAATGCTGTTAATCCATTTGCAGTATCTAAATTTAAAAAAAAAAAGAAGAAAGCAATAATCTATGTTTAACAATTACCACTGATAATAAAATGAAAATAAAACACTTTGAAATAACAGTTTATAAAATTCAAATATATTTTGTTATTTCACACAATGTTAAGAAACAAATATTTCTGTGCTTTCTTCATTACAAAGCACATTTTTTCCAATTTAACACTTAATTATACTGAATTTTAATCCTTTGAAGACTTTTTACATGAAATATGAAAATAAATGCTTGAAAACATTTTAGATCAAGTCTTTTCCACGCTAAAAATTAGCTATAAAATCTTTTTAACTATCTGAAGACTATTTTTCAAAATATTAATTTTTATTAATTTTAACATTTAAAAGCCTGGAAGAATTGAGTCATTTTTTTTTATCAAAGACTCTTTTTAGCCTCTCTGACCCATGGAAATCATACACTTACTCTCATGGGGTTTGTCTGTCCTGACTTGGGTGTCATCTGGCATAATGTCATCGCTGTCATCAAACAAGTTGTCTTTCTTGCCTACTTTACGGTTACCTGCAGACAAGCCATAGAGAAAGTATAACAGAGAGAGGGCACCATTATGTAGAATACAGCAAGAACATCCTAATTGTAAACAAGCATATAATTAGCATTTTATGGATTTTTTTTTTTTTTTTTTAGTTTGGTTTTAGACACTGACTTTTTCTTTCTTCATCTGCAAAGTTGATCTGTTGAAACAAGTGCAATATCAATTTTAACAAGATGTCAAGTTAAAGCTAATGGCAAAAAATGTGCTCAAGAGAAAGAAATATGCAGCAAATATGTAGAGAACTGAAAACCTGGTACAATTCTCTCATCTGTAGTAAGATGAAAAGAGAGGTGAGGCAGGTGCAATTAAAGTTCTGATAGAAGCAACCTGGCAAAAAGTAGGTTTTGAGAGGAGAAAACAATTTACAAAGCAAACTCAATAATTTGAATGAAGACCACAAGTCAACATTTGATAATTTATGTGGGTATCTCAATAAAAATTCATGTTTTGAATATAGTCAGAATTTGACTGAATAATTTATATTAATATACACACACACACACACACACACACACACACATTTAGGATTAATTACGGAACTAAACTAAAACTAATATCAACTATGTTATTAGCCTATTTGTTTTTAAGGAAAATTAATTTCTTGTGAAATCATAGAATTGAGGAATAAATGAATATTTAGTACAATGCTTTAATGAACAAAGCATAAGTTGTGTAAGCAGTAGTTCAGGGGGTTGAAGACAAATATCAAAACTTGATAATGCTATTCATTAAGAATATCACTGACAAGGTTTCTGTGCATCAAAAGCTCTATCACTAAATCTTGTGAAATGATAGAATAGTCAGTAATAAAATCAAGAGCAATAATTTAGTTGTAAAAATTCACTTATGATTACAAATTGTGAAATTTGCTGTTAAATCTCAGAGAATAAAAGACCAATCTAGGTTGATCTATTCTGCCTCTGGTAATAAAAAAAAAAAAAATAGTGTAGTAATAAAGAAGTACATGGCTCAACTACTTCCCTCAGTTACGAATGAGAGAATATAACTTTGCCAAAGACTAAACTATAGAAGAATGGTCATAAAAATATCTATTTTAATTTAAGATTATATTTCTGTTTAATATTTTGTATAAATTTAGATTTTTTTTTATTTAAAAACCAAAGCTAAATGCAAATAAACATTGAAAGAAGAGAAGCAAAAAGAAAATAGCAAATACAGCCAAAGGATTTAACATGTAAAGCAAATAAAGACAAAAAAATTGAATACTTAAAACAATAATGATGTAGAATTAGTATCACTTATTAAATTGCAATAGTTTTACTGTTTTTCTTTTTTGTTTCTTTTATTACAAGAATTATTCAAAATTCTTGTACTACAGTAGTAAATGTGACTGCTGGTGGTAGTGATGAAGGCAAAGTTGTGGAAAGGTAAGTGTGCTTGGTGAATTATCAATAAAAAAGTCAGGCAGTGGAAGAAAAGCTAATGAAATCAATTATTAAAATAAAAATATTTCTATTAAAATATTTAACTGTCAAAAGAAATTAAAGATTACCTCTTGAAAGGTGTGTTTGTGCACTTCAGTATGAAATGAAATATAGTTTCTATTTGTTGTTGATTCAAAATTAATTGTACAAAGTTAAAATACTTTTCTAAATAAACATCATAACGAAATCTATAGACAAATACAAGAACCAATCAGAGGGACAAAAAGGGAAATAACTATCATCTATGCAGCTAACAGAAAAAGGAAAGGTTGGTTTAATAGCACCTTGTAATCTCATTCACATAATGAAACAGAAATTGCCAGCATTTCTAGAAATACCAACAAGAAATTATATATACAACCAAGTGAAATTTCATGTTTGAAGTTTACAATCAGTAAAAAAAATAAAATAAAATAAACAACTAGAAATACTGATTTACTTGAATTGTGATCAATATCTTAGTTGTTATAATCACAATATTTAAGCTTTCTTCAGATACCTGTTGTATCCAGTAATGTTCTGGAAATTTTAAAATCAAACCTTTTCTTCAACTCCACTGCAAGATTTTACTCACACCACTGTCAATGCTAAGAGGACATAACACTTATTAATTCATCCTAGTGGCAGAATGGTATCCACTAAGACAACTGCAGACTTAATACTTCTATCCACAAAAACAATTAAATGGTGGAATTTTGTCTGTTCTTTTTTTCCTGATCAAAAGGTACTTAATTCTATACTAGCCCTCATGGGGAGATTATCAATGCCTAGAATAGGAAATTAACAATATTAGGTTTAAGGCTCCAAAATTCAGCTACATGATTGACCAATAGATATGTGGTCATTAAGTGTTTGTATGGAGACTGTAAGTTCAATCACTGAATCAGGCAGTGAAATTCCCACACACCAGTTCAGTGAAACAAGTTGAAATGGCAATACAGGGATAACTGCCAGAAGAATTAACTAAATAAGCAACACAATCTTGCCATCATGTTTGAATGAAATTTTCAGAATATTACTGAATATGATAGGTACCTGGAGAAGGCAAGAGACAGCCATTGTGGAAACATCATGACAGATGAGGACAACAGATTGAATAAATCCGTGCATAATAATAATTTCTATCTCAGAAACTCAGATAGAAACGAGAAACATCACAAAATGAAAAAAAAATCTAAACTATTAACTGCAAGACTTTCTTAGGCTCTAATCAAAGAATTCTTTATTTTTAAAATACTATCATGTAAAATGCAGAAGAGATAAAATTATTAAATCATTCTAGCATTAAATGTATCAAAATGAATTAAGAACCACATACTTTCAACAGCCAAATACTAAAATTCTAGGCATTTGGATATGTTTTGAAAAAGACAATTTTGATTTGAGAATTATATTAAGCAAATGTACAATTATTGTGAGATTGTTTCCCCAAATTCCCCAACCCCACATCAAGACAAACAAATATACAAAGTGTCATGAGAGCACAGCATTTTCAATTAGTCTGTGACTTAACCGTTAATGCTTAGAAATCAAGGATAAAAAATATAAAATAAAACTGAAGCCAAGACTAAAATGCCAGTCTCCAAAGTTTATACTTTAATACACAGCTATAAAATGGAATTTAATGTTCTTGTTCATATGTATACAAACCCACATTAGGTGGCGATATAGGAAAAAAAAAACAACAAAAATCATCATCTCACATTAAGCACATATGTGGTTCCTTTTTAAAAAGACAGCTTAAAAATATCTTATAAAAAGAATTACCTTGTTACATTATTAGGATAAGATCTTCATTTTATGGATTTTATTACCCTAAGTGAGCATTATTCTCCCTTGCTTAAAACAGGAGTCGCCAAACCTTTTATTTACCAACCCCTTCATTGCAACCTTGATCTCTTATCAATCCCCAGTCATGTATAATAAATAAATAATAATTAGGAAGATGAACAATAATTTTCATCTGCATTAGTAATAGAAACTTCATACCAAATTGTGTGAAGCTGTTGTGTATCCTCTCCCCATTGAATATCACCCTTGAAATATTAGGAAACAAGGGAAAAATATTTCCAGTCTTATAGAAATCATGAAATAGAGGAATATTTTGTTTCTTTAAATAACCCTAAAAAAATTGTCTCATCATTTTTAACTCGATAAATATAAATAATAAAATCTCAGCAACAATGTAGTAAATCCTTTGAGGTAGCCTTTTATATTTACAGGTTTCATGGCATCATTACTGGAAAGTTTTTCCATGTAATAGGCACTGTTTCAGGAGTAAACAAAAAGTACAAGTACAAATTTCAAACACTATTGTGAATAGAAAATAAAAACACAAAACTTGCATAAAATTCACTTATACTGGAATGAATCTATATGCTGTTTGCTAAAAAAATGCTATACATAAAGACTACTTCCTTGTAGAAAAAAATATCCTTCTTGTCTACCTTCCCACTTTCTTCCCTCTTCCACAAAGAATGCTTCACTTTCAGACACATATCAAATGAATGTATTTTCTTGTGTTTCCATAATAACTAAACCTCTTTTTTGTCTCTTACTACACTCTTATAAACTACATAATAAAAAAATATTAGAATTTTTTAAGTACAATTGAGTCAATACCAACTATTTTGGCGACCCCTGGTCTAAAATGTCCATATTTAGTAGAAATATCTACGCACTTCCTCTTAATTCGTTGAAGGCAGAAGTGATAGAATATTCACAGATCTTTCCTAGAAAGTTTCTTATTTATATACAAAACATTTTTTCAGTTGAAGCATAAATTCAATAGCTACAGCTGTCCTCAAAAAGACTAGAGCAGCACAATCTTTATACTCAGTTGATTTTGTACCACACTAAAATATATGAAGACAGATTTCTAACATATAGAATATATTGGGAAAATCTTAAAAATTATTATTAAGCTCAGTTGTATGTGTGTATTAGGTTGACTGAAGTGTATAATTACAAATCTGATCTTTTTTTTTTTTTTTTTTATTAACTAAAATTTTAAAAAATACAATAAATCAAATTATCCAATGAAAAAAAATGATCACAAAAGGAAGGGATACATTTGTAGACAATAAATAAGTGAAGCATCAAAAGGAAATGGTTTAGTTAACACAATACACACCCATCTGCAAGAGGACAAAGACAATTCCAAAAGGGACAACAAAGTATGGAATAAAATAGAAAACTGAATGGGTACAGCAGCAAGCAAGCAAGCTGCTAAGGGAAAAAGAAATTACCAGCCAGAGAATAGTGTCCAAAGATTGAGAGCAGCATTCTTTTTAATAGCAAAATGCAGGGTGGAGATATGTTTCCACAACCAAATATCAAAGGAAAAGGCTAACACACTTAACAAAAAATAATAAAAGTGGACAGAGAGTTTGAATGACAAGCTAGCAGAAGCACTAAAAGTACATGCAGCATTGTCACATTCACATCATTATAACAACAGCTTGGCACATGCGACCGTTTTGTGGAAATCCTTTTTCATAATTTTCTAATTTTATTTCAGACATTTTCTTCATTTGCATGAGCAGAAGTCCATAGATTGCAGAAGTGTGCAATATCAGATGAAGAAAGGTAACAACAGTCTATTTATTTAAGTTATGATTTAACATTAGTGTGTATAGCAGATACCTGCAGAAGGACTGAACAATGGCAATACTATCATTAATTTTCTTGTTAACCATTACTAGTGTTATAAGAAAAAAAAATCAGAGAGCCCATAAAAATACAAAAATAATTAAGAAAACTGTAAAATAAATGGGCAGCAGGAAAGATAAAAAGTTGACATCAGCAATGCAGTACTTGCATTAAAAAAGGCATCAATGAATGTCACAGAGCACACAAACAGAAAATAGTGTTGGCAAAATTACAATATACAGAAGCATTAAATAAAGTTTACTAAGAAGAGTAAAACTTCAAAATTGCCAGATGTCAAGCTAAAGTTAAGAAATGTAAAGTGAATAAGTAGTTAAAAAAAAGAAAAGAAAAATGTCTGATAAAAGAACTAAAAAGAATTTGAAATTATTGTTAACTCTAACAGCATAGATAATTTCATTTAATAAGGTTTTTCAAAACACAAGATGACAAAAAACATAGTAAAAACTGGTTTAATAAATTTCAAGTGGTAAATTTTTTTACTCTGAATTTAATAGGTTAATGACAATTTGTGACAAAAGAGAATAAAGAATTTTGTTATTAACAAAAGCATAATTATAAAGTACCATTACTTTGCCATTACTAAGAAATATTCCTGCTATGAAAGAGAGAGCTTTAAAGAGAAGAGCACAAGAGAGAGAGAGAGAGAGCTTTAAAGAGAAGAGCACAAAAGAGAGAGAGAGAGAGCTTTAAAGAGAAGAGCACAAGAGAGAGAGAGCTTTAAAGAGAAGAGCACAAGAGAGAGAGAGCTTTAAAGAGAAGAGCACAAGAGAGAGAGAGCTTTAAAGAGAAGAGCACAAGAGAGAGAGAGCTTTAAAGAGAAGACCACAAGAGAGAGAGAGCTTTAAAGAGAAGAGCACAAGAGAGAGAGAGCTTTAAAGAGAAGAGCACAAGAGAGAGAGAGAGCTTTAAAGAGAAGAGCACAAGAGAGAGAGAGCTTTAAAGAGAAGAGCACAAGAGAGAGAGAGCTTTAAAGAGAAGAGCACAAGAGAGAGAGAGCTTTAAAGAGAAGAGCACAAGAGAGAGAGAGAGCTTTAAAAGAAGAGCACAAGAGAGAGAGAGAGAGAGAGCTTTTTAAAGAGAAGAGCACAAGAGAGAGAGAGCTTTTAAAGAGAAGAGAGAGAGAGAGAGCTTTTAAGAGAAGAGAGAGAGAGAGAGAGAGAGAGAGAAAGAGAAGAGCACAAGAGAGAGAGAGAGAGAGAGAGCTTTAAAGAGAAGAGCACAAGAGAGAGAGAGAGAGAGAGCTTTAAAGAGAAGAGCACAAGAGAGAGAGAGAGAGAGCTTTAAAGAGAAGAGCACAAGAGAGAGAGAGAGAGAGCTTTAAAGAGAAGAGCACAAGAGAGAGAGAGAGAGAGAGAGCTTTAAAGAGAAGAGCACAAGAGAGAGAGAGAGAGAGAGAAGAAAGAGAAGAGCACAAAGAGAGAGAGAGAGAGCTTTAAAAGAGAAGAGCACAAGAGAGAGAGAGAGAGAGCTTTTAAAGAGAAGAGCACAGGAGAGAGAGAGAGAGAGAGCTTTAAAGAGAAGACAGGAGAGAGAGAGAGAGAGCTTTAAAGAGAAGACAGGAGAGAGAGAGAGAGAGCTTTAAAGAGAAGACAGGAGAGAGAGAGAGAGAGCTTTAAAGAGAAGACAGGAGAGAGAGCGAGCTTTAAAGAGAAGACAGGAGAGAGAGAGAGCTTTAAAGAGAAGACAGGAGAGAGAGAGAGCTTTAAAGAGAAGACAGGAGAGAGAGAGAGCTTTAAAGAGAAGACAGGAGAGAGAGAGCTTTAAAGAGAAGACAGGAGAGAGAGAGCTTTAAAGAGAAGACAGGAGAGAGAAAGCATAAAAGAAGACAGGAGAGAGAAAGCATAAAAGAAGACAGGAGAGAGAAAGCATAAAAGAAGACAGGAGAGAGAAAGCATAAAAGAAGACAGGAGAGAGAAAGCATAAAAGAAGACAGGAGAGAGAAAGCATAAAAGAAGACAGGAGAGAGAGAGAGAAAGAAAGGGAGCATAAAAAACAAGATCATGAGAGTAAAAATGCACAATAAAGACATGAGAAAGAGAAAAAAGTGAAGCATATGAAATTTAGTAAAGATTGAAAAATTTGATATACTTTAACAGCTAACATTTAACATATACACACACTCACACACACCTCCAATATGAATAAAAAGTTGCTGTTTCAAAGTTGATTTGTTGAAATGTCAAAGTTTGAAGAATATACACATCCTATATAAAATCATTGTTACCTAAAATAAACAGAAACATGCATCAAGTAACAATATTTTGCAGGTGCTGAGCAGAGGAAAATAGATTTTTATTTTCTCAATTCAGTCTTTCTTGTAGTCAACACTGGTAGAAAATAAATATTAAACTCATCAGATTCTCTTCAGGAAATGTACTCCTAAGACTACTATTCTTTTCACTATTTCATGATACACTGCTAGTGAGTTCAACCTTCACAGTGTTCCCACATTATTGTGACCTTGCATAGATGGGTTTGGTAAATCTCTCTAAATATACTTTAACACTTATCAGATATAAATTCTGAATGCATGTTTGAATAGCAAAGCTAAAATTGCATTTACAATTAATGGGGAGCAAATATTTTCTGAATTTGAAGCCTTTCACTCTATTATTATATAAAAAGTTATAAATTCAGAAAGAAATGGTCTAACTAGCACTTGAGAAACTATCTAGTTTATGTTGATTTATTTTAAAACATTTGAGTTTATGGCATTAGTCAAATAAATCATTAAAAGCATTAAATTTAACACTGTTTAATGTTAGATTTTCAAATTTGTATTTATTTAGGATAGACAGTATTTCAATTATTAAAACAAATTAAAATAAATTGGGGAAATTAAATGAGGAAAAAATGTAATCATGTTAAAACTGAGATTACCTACTACCATCATCATTATACCTTTCTTCTATTCAATCTATTATGCTCATATTAGTTGTTACACAGTCTTTCTTCAGGTATCTGTTGTACTTGGTAGCCTTCTTGAAATTTTGAACTGGACACTTTATTCAATCAAAAAATGAGAGATTTTCTCATTCTGATTTCAATATCTTGGATCAATTAATACACTTCAGTCTATTCCTCTTTATGCCACTGAATCAGAGTATATAACATCCATAATACCTACTCAAGGGATTTAACTAACAAGTGCCAAGGAACCAAATAGATTTTTAACCAATACTTTAATTCACTTGGGCATATGTCTCTTTAACAATCCAGTGATTTAATTTTGGAAGCTTAAACATAATATCTGTAGTCAGGTGAAGTTTTTTTTTCTTTTTTCTTAAACAGAGGCTTCCAGATGGTATTCATCTCTGTGCTAGTTTGCTGAGGAGGTTGTCAAAGTTTAACATGTGTGCTGATTCTTTCAATTATCTTACTGTATTGTTCTGTGCCTATTATCGTTACTTCATTTTGCAAAGGATGGTGACCACCCTTTTCTCTCCATGTCTCTCCTCACACTACAGCCTTCTGATGCTCCTCCATCTTGACTTTGTTTCCTTGCTACAGTTGTATTGGATGGAATACATGCTGTCCTTGTCTATGTTCAAGGAAGTGCTTAGTTCATGCAGAGATATTTCTAAAGGTTTGAACTGCTTCTGAAAACAGTGAAAGTGGAATGAGAACAAATTACCCCTATGGATGGTTCAATATTCCAACAAGGTTACAAAGTACAAAAGACACCTAAAAAAGGCCAGAGGGTACACTGACTGAAAGGTTGTGATTATTACAACCAAGATTATAAAGTGCAGAATATTTTAAATGGAAAAGTAAATAGAGGGAAAAAATCACTTTTGCTAATTACTCTAAAATTAAGAAACCAAAACTCCACTGAAAAAGTCAGCTTAAATATCAGGTTTAAACAAGTATTTAAGCATCAAAGTTAGTTCTTAGTAAGATCTAAATCTTTAAAACTTGTAACTCTAATGATGCAGGCAATTTTTAATAAATATTTGTAACTGTTTTGGAAAACTTTCAATTAATGTTGTGAATTAGAAAACATTTGAGTTCTTATGAAAAAAGGATATCACAAGACAAAGGAGGAGAATCAGCTTATAGCTGCTCAAGCAAATGAACCTTTTATGAAGCAACAGTTTGCAGCAACAAAATCTTTCAAATTCCTATGATTTCCTGATAAAATATCTTTATAGTTTCCTAAACAAATAACCCTTTTAAGACTGACCAATAACCATTCAAATGGACAAATCTAAATATTAATGATAAAATAGTCAATAAGTAAAATGACATTTCAAAAATACCAATAAAAGCATGAACGGGTACAATGAGTCAAGTTTGTTTTACTTCCAATCCAAACAAGCAGTGACACTGGCAACAATCAAGTGGATGTGGAAAGAATTGGAAAACATTTTGGCCTAAACAAAATTAGAATAACACAAGCAACACACACACACACACAATTCAGAAATAATTTTTTTTTTTAATGTCCAATTAAGAAATTTACCAGAAGTTATATTTATATAAATCAAGATTAGTTTTAGATTGAATGTCAGAAATAGTTGAGCAACGAATTTAGAATTATTTTTAATGATTTCCTCATTAATTTATTCTGAAAGAAAAATGTAAAACTTAAATATTTTAAGAACTTTGTCAATGAAAATTGAAAAAAATAAATATTTAGAATCATTTAAATTTAGTTATCTTCTTTACAGAAGATAAACAAACATTTTGCATTATTTTTCATTGTTACATTACTCAAAATAGAAATCAGAATTTTTAACAATAAGGTTAGTATAATGAATTAGAGACAAATATTTAAATCTACAAAGAATAAAAAAGGAGCAAGTTAATTGGCATTTGATGGGTCAACAAAATGCTACAAATTAAAAAAAGAAAAAGAAAAAAAGGCATTAATGAAAGCAATAAACTTTTTATTGCAATACATTTAATAGTAAAATGCGAAAAATGGTCATATCATAATTCCCTAACATCCAAAAACTTTGCAAAGAGAATGGATACAGAGGATTTGGGGCCAACATTATGAACCAAACAGCAAATTAATAAGTTTATAATCAACTGCTTGATGCAAAAATTTTATTTGTGATCATAAAGAAAAAATAAGGGTGTACACACTTCTGTAATGATGGACTTCTGTACAATGCAGATGGACCCAATGCCAAGCATTACTCACTTTTATCCTTAATAACCTGAATGGTGGACCTTGTGTGTCGCATCAAATGATAGGAAGCATTGCATGGCTTTGATTCCTTGAGATCTACACACACAATGAGGAGGATCAAGATCAGTGAGGACCTTAGCAGGGGCGGGTGGGGTTGATGAAATGGACAGATTGATGGATAGATACAATGAGCAATGTAACAATATACAAGTCAATAGCTACCTATAAAATAGGCAGGCCATTGTAGAGGACTTGCAGTCAAAATAAACCTGTACCTTTATTAAAACAAGGTAGATGCAGGTATGTATGCATAAGGAAACACAAAGTTAAGAGATAGCCTGAAATAACCTGCAAATACTAAAACAGCAAGAAGTTAGACTTGAGAATAGTTAATGTATGTTATCAATAATGAAAACATTATTTCATAAACATTACATTGGAAATTTTGGTTTTTTTCTCCTTTTTTTTTATCATCATTAGTGAGTTAATGAAACCATTCCCATCAATATTTCCAGAGAATCAAACCTTCTCCATACAATATCAAATGAAGAGGAAGGAATTTATAAATATACAAATTTAAAAAAAAAATAACAAAAACTCTGAAAAACTAAAAATCTACCAGGGAATTTAAGACATAATGTAAAAGTCTGAAAAGTTAGAGCTGTACTTTAATGATAGAAGACAATTAAAATTTTATTAAAATTAAAAGAAACATGCACATGTCTAAAAATACAAACCTCTTCACTTGTTGTAGCACAATTTAAATGACTGTATTAGTTTCATTTTTCAATAGAAAAATAAAAATTGGTAAAACAGCACTAACTTGATAAATTATTTTCAATTTCAAGGAGGTGGGGGTCATGTAACTTAAAATCCAAAAAGGTTACAGGAGAGAGTAAAATAAAAATGTTTAAGTGAATCTTGAAAGAGTTATCATCTAAGTATCAATGTTTTGAAAACTAATTCATACATTTGTTATCTGCAGTGAAAATACATGCTACCTGCAAAGATGCCTACCTTTTACTAGACAGGTTAATAATACAATGACAAAAAAAACCTGAGAATCAGAAATCATTTTGCAAAAGATTAAAATACAATGGAATTTAGGAAAGCATTCTATTTAATTAATTTGCACAATAAAAGATAAATATCATCCTCCTTCATCATGTTAACTTGGGCTGTGAAAATATTAGAATTAAAATTTGCTAAAGAAAATATATAAATGAATATCTTTTACATAAATCTTAAAATTCAGTTTCAAACATTTTAATTTTATGAAAATAGATATGGCTCCAACTTTAAAAAATTAAACAAGAATATAATGATTTAATAATAAAATAAAATTCACTAAAGATGCAACAAAGACCCTTTGTCAAATTTGTTACTCACCACCCATGATATTTTTAAAATGTTTCCGAGCCCGCCGGAAAGGACTTCTGTTGATAACTGACTTCTCTGTGCTGGTGTCATTACTTTGCTTGTCACTAGCAGCATTGAGTGTGCGTTCTATGTGTGGTGGCTTCTCTGGAGATATTGCAGGCAGAACAGCCTCCTTTGGAAATAAAGTTAATCACAAAAATAATGCACACAAAATATTTATAAACAATAATAACAAGACAAAAATTTCTAGTATTGCTTATTGAATATTAAAACTTGTATTACAAACATGAAAAAGCTAAGAAATACTTATGCAGGCATAATAAAATTATCAAAGATGAGGATGAAAACTAAATCATTGTAGAACCTAATGACACTATCACAAAAAAAAAAAAAAAATGGGCACAATATTAAATGTGATGCTAGCGACAATGATTGATGAAATAACAATCAATAGATCTCATATTCACAATATGAACAAATAACCAGTTTATTAGAAAACTGGAAGAACTTGTAAAACAAATACATTAAAATGAAGAAAATGATTATTACAATGAACAATAGTACTTGTAAGATATTTTTGTGAGAGTAATATCAAAAGTTTGTAGGTAGGTAAAAAATAATTTATAATTCTTTGAAAACAAGATGGTTGTGTCTTTTTTCACTTCAAGATTTTTCTAAGCCTATATCTTATAATTCTCTACAAATAGATCAGTTATCTATTTTATATCATTTTAAAAACAAAACATTGCTTCCTCTAATTCTGTGTAATCCAAGGAAGAAAACATAGTATCATAAATAACAAAAGTCATTAAACATTTTCTCCCAGTATAAGTGTATATCTATAATTAATTTATCATAGAAGATTCAGTAAATGGCTTTTAATAATTAGCTTTTAGAAAGCCTGAAATCAATTTCTAGAATGGTAATTATCATAGTGCAAGTGGGAAATATCAAAGTAGCAGCAGTGATTTTTGTCATGATAACCATAACAGCCAAATGTACTTATGATTGAAGTGTGTTTGACAGGAAAATATGCAAAAAAATACTAAGTGTGATGGTTGGTATATTAAGCACATATTTTGGAGCACAGTGATTAGCAAGAAGCTATATGTCAAAGCATATTCCATGTTTACAATGCTTGCGAATTCTAAATTGTCCAATGTTTGCAAAGGTCTTATACTAACAAAATTTTACCAATTAACTAGTTAGAATATTTAAGACCAAAATATTTCAGACAGGGAACTTGGCTTAGAACCAAGAAATTTGTGAATAACAATTTCAAAAAGATGATTGTAGCAATGATTATATCTTATCTCCCTTAACATGTTGCCAAACAAAAGCAATTAAGACAGAAGATAGCAAAGTGCATAAGAGAACACAAAAGATTGACCTACATCTTCATAATAAAGACCACGGAAATTCTAAAAAGTAAAAAGAAAACATTTCAGAAAGAGGTAAAAAACATACAAATAGAAGAGGATATTAAAAAAAGTAGAATCAAACTAAACTTTGGTAAAAACGTGATTATACAATTTTTAGAAAAAGATTGGAAAACAAAAAATTCTGTCCATTTTCTGAGAATGAACAAGACAAATTTACAATGAAAATAGAAACATGCAACATGCAAATCACTTAAAAACTTGGGTTGGGAGGAGGGGAAATGGTACAGCGCTTTAACAGGTTTTTCTTGTATGCAATAAATGATGAGTGGAAGGATATAATTAATTTAAGGTAATATAAGATTTTTGTCTTCAAGAGACATATAGGAAGAATTTGATACCAAAAGGCTGATTATATTTTAAACACTAAAACTCATTTACTGATGCCAAGTCTCAGAGTCAATATAAATTTGAGGGTTGGGGGAAATTCTTATTTTTTATTGAATGTTTTTTTTATTGATGTTTGTGATATTTAACATGTAAAATAAAAAAAATAATTTTGGAAATAAAACAGCACTAAATCTTTCTGTTAAAAAAATTTTTTTCAGTATCCAAAAATTTCAAATTTAGTCACCATATTTGTAATGATATTGAAATATCTTTTAAGAAAGAAATTATACCATGATTTTTTTAAAGACTTGCTTTTTCAAGCCAATAGTGTAGAAATAGGAAAAGCTTTCATTTATGTTTACTTAAAAGAATTTTTTTAATTTTTTTTTTGCATAACTATTTCTCTTTTAATACAACTGAACATAGTTCATGTAAGAAGTATCTAAAAGTTTATGATAGTGCATTTTTACTATTTATTTAGCCATTATCAATATAAAACTCTTGTATGGTTGGAGATAAAAACGGATGACATATTTTAAAATTCAATTTGTAAATGAATGATGACCTAAAACCCAGGGTAACACAAACTTGAGGTTCTACACTTCTCAATGAAGGAAAGGTTTCATTTGTGAAGAAAGGAACATTTTTCTCAAATTCCACCAATTGAAGACAAGATAATTTTCTCTCTGATTAGCAGATGTCAAACTAAATATAATCATAGCTAGAGGGTACAGCAGTAATTTACATTATTATAGCTTTGCATCTTAGGTAGTCTTAAATACAAAAAAAAATGCACTTGTTTAAAAAAAAATTATCCTGCTATTGCAATTAAGTTGACTTGCTTGGGTCAAAAACACAATGCAAACTATATTGCATTTCAGACTTGAAAAATCCATTTTAATAAAACTGGCAATATTTTAGTAATTTAAAATTGGAACCAAAGCAAAAGTAATGAATATAAAAAAGGAAAAGCTTATTAGCATCAAATGTTATCATCATCACAAAGGATATCAATCAAAGTTCATTTGAATGGTCATGTGAGTGTATACAGGAGAGACAAACAAATATGTGTAGATGTGAAAAATATGTACATTTCAGTGAAAAATCTGGGAAAAAACATTCTGTGCTAAGTAGACATGGCAGCACAAGACAAAAAGTTTACTTCATGCCAGTTACTTTTTAAACATACTCGAGAATGCTTTAGTCCATGGTGTTGTAACGGCAACAGTATAGTCAACAGCAAAGGAGCATCATATGGTAAAGGATATGATCCACTCTGAGAAGGTGTCTGCCAATTTTCAAAAGAGAGTTTAAAGAAGAAATAGTTAATGATAGAAGCAATAGCAGAGAGTATGCCAACAAAACATGACACCCAAAATGTCCCTCTTTTCAGAAACACTGACAAAAAATTAAAAAAAAAAAAAAAAAAAAAAAAAAAAAAAAAGCTTGATGACACACAAGCTGCTCTGTGCACAAAATGCATACAGAATGAACCACAAGGAACAGAGTTCATTTTCAAGAACTGCACAATAATTTCAAGAATAAGATGTCATCCTAAGAAAAATGCATTTTAAACAGTTCATTATTTAAAAACTCAGTATACAATCTACTGTGCAATAAAATAAAGCTGACAACTAAATCTAGAATGTTATTGAATACAATGATTTCTTCAATCTGCAAACAATAGAAGCAGGAATAACAGAATAAACTATGAAAGCTACAATATTGAATGTTCAATGTAAATTATCAGCAAAGAAAGTCTGTTCAGTTTAATCTTGAGCATGTCAAGAATACAAGAGGAAATTTAATGAAATATGATATTTTAACAGGGTTTTAAAGATGATACCAAAAATTATTTTAAATTAAGAATGTCACATATGTGACGATGAATTAATGATAGCAAAATAGTCTAGTGATGAAAAAAAGAAAAAATAAATCAAATAGATGACTGCAAACCAAAGAAAAAATATTTTCCAAGTTGTCTTGCACTAGTGTAATCTATAAATCTATGATGTCTAAATCATATTACAATTGTATAATCAGAAAAAAAATTTTATTCTGTTGTAGCATTTTGTGTATAATGTGTATATTATCTTGACAATTCTGTCACTGGTCTCCATAAAGATTTCAAAAAACATTTATGCAGGTATTACAAAGCAAAGTTGAGAGACAATTCAAGATTACTGAAATAAGATCAATTTATTTATTTTTTTTTAAATATGGCCTTTCTATTTGTCTCTGACAAAAAAAAAAATGAAAGTTTAGCAACAGATCTATATATATATATATATATATATATATATATATATATATATATATATATATAGAGTCAAGCAAAACAAAGATGGGAGCAAATTTCATTAATATAGTGAAATATTTTCAAACTGAACTTGGTACAGAGTATGTAAAATGAAGAGATTTTATTAATCTTTAAAATAAAATTTAATATGTTTATTATTATAAAAGTAAAAAAATTACCACAAAGATATTTTAATGATAATTTCTAAAAATACTTTTGTCTCAAAAGTGTGCATATGTATACCCCATACATATGTAGTATTTTTAAACATTCTTTACTCACATTTTCATATATATATATATATATATATATATATATATATATATATATATATAGGTACCCCTGCTTTTTTTTTTGTGGGAAAAACAGCATAGCATGTTGAAAAAAGGCCCCAAACTCAAAACAAAAAGTTTTTTTCATCAAAGCATTTTATAATTATTTTTAAAATTTTTTTTAATCCTTTCTAGCTCTTTTTAAATTTTGGTTAAAAAATCTTGTTTTGTTTACGTTTACAGCTGAACCAAATATCAAGATTTTTTTTTTTTTTTTTTGGGGGCACTTTTCCAGTAAAACACACATTAATTTGGATATCTTTGCAAATATCAAATAATTGTTGGATTTTAATTGAACTTTCAGGACATATTCAGAAATGAATGAAATTATTTTAATTCCCCCCACCCCAGAAAATCTTTAAAAAGAATTCTTTTTGGTTTTTTTTTTTACCACCCCATTATTTAATTTCATGAAATTTTGAGAAATTCATTTTTTTTTTTTTTTTTTAAATTAATTAAAAGCAGGACTCCTTGGAGAAAGTAAATCATCAATTTTTTTTGTAAAACAATTGGCCCTTTCACTGAAAATCTGTTCTGAATTATAAAATAAAAAATGCAATAAAACTATTACATTATTTAATTAGAAAAGCTTTTAATTGATTTGATAAATAAGATTTATTAAGCACACTACTAAGAAGAAATTTTTTGTTCGATGAATAATTAATTTTTACAAGAATTGGTTACATTTTTTTAAAATGAAAACAATTTAAATTAAGTAATTTATAATATTTAAAAATCATTGAAAATTCTTCATTGCTTTCAAGGCAGCGATTTGGTGATACTGTTAAGTGAAAAGTACATTTACCAATCAAAAATTGAAAAGTGCATAATAGTCATTTGAGCCAATATATTTTTAAAAGAATTTTTAAGAAACATTTTTAGGTTATGAAGCATTCCCAATTTCTATCTATGGTAAACCACATGTGATATAATCCTTAAAATGTTACATGATTTAAGTTTCATCTGACACCCTGCAATTCTTTCATTTTACTTATTCAGTTCTTTTTCATCATTAACGTCTTTGCAAATTATCCCTTCAAAATTTCAAAGTAAGTTTTACTCTTTTTAATTACTATTTCACTAAATATTTTTATTTTATGTATTTATTTTAGTTTGGGTCATACTTCAAATAATTAATTTGTTTAAGTTAGTAAACTTAAGAACCTAGAGATGAAATAAAGCATCTTGAAACATAACTAAAAGTCAATAAAATATTAAATAGTTGCTGAAAATATGTCAATTTGTAAAAATTACTAGGTAGTTAAAAACTAAAAAAAAAAAATGCATTCACTTAGATTTCATAAATTTATGCCAATTCTGGTCATCTATAAGAGCTGCCATCACTTTGGAACTTATCAATACATCAATAAAGATAAAAAATAAAACAGGACCCATTGTTAAGAAATGCTTGTATATTACTTTTTTATGTTATAAGTAAGTAATATTTATTTCAAATCAGATTAATTTAACTTTAAATTTTCTAATTTTAAATAACATGTCAGAAATATAAATTTTATTTTTGGAAGATTTTTAATATCGATAATTTTGTTTCGTTTACAAATTTCTTAAAATTAAGAAAATGACCACTATTAAAAAAATTAAAAAAAAAAATCCAGCAAGTATTTAATACTAGCAGTAGAGCCTGCCATTGCCCGGGGATGTAACAGTAAGAGATAGATCAAGTATCCACCATCATAAAGACTGAAAAATAAAATTGACAAAGATTATTGTTTAAGGTTGACGGACACGCATGTCTTAATTAGTTTTTTTTTTTTTTTTTACGAATTGGTCAAACCCAAATTCAAACAAAAACATTGTTTACAATCGTTATGAGTCTATCGATTGGTGAATAGAATTTTATTATAAACAATTGTCTTGTAAATGGAATTTTTAAAACATTCTGAATGTAAAAATAAAGAAAAAAAAATGTGCAAGACAATAAGAAACACTACCTGCCAAAAAAAAAAAAAAGTGAAGTTTTGTTGAAATCGGTTGAAAAATGTAGGTAGCCTTTCTCTGTAATCTTTTATTTTTTACAATTTATGATTTTTACTTATTGAATACAGTAAAAAAAATTGCATATTTTGCTTGTGGTGATTCATAATTAGAATTCTGATTTGAATATATTTTCCACTTGTTGTTTCTAATACAAAAAATATTAACTTTATTTGGGTTTATTAATTTATTACAAGTACTGTGTTCTTTCCTTAATAATTATCATCTTCGAAATATTGTTGTTTTTTGTCAATCAGATTTCTTACGTCGGTACTTTTAAATTATTTCTTAATACTTTCTTTTAAATATTAAATTAATTTCAAATAGAACCAATGCCTTATAGATCTGCCTTGTAACAAATTGCAAAGGGAATTGTAAAAACGGCCCTAAAGTACATGGAATTATCTTTCCCTAAAGATAAAGAATTATCTGATTTTTTTTCGTTTAATCCAGTAGAGATCATTAGATTATTGTTTAGGTTGACGGACACGCATGTCTTATTTTTTTTTTTTTTTTACGAATTGGTCAAACTCAAACAAAAACATTGTTTTCAATATCGTTATGATGAGTCCCCCGATTGAATAGAATTAGAATTTTATTATAAACAATTGTCTTGTAGATGGAATTTTTAAAACATTCTGAATGTATAAATAAAGAAAAAAAAAGTGTGCAAGACAATAAGAAATACTACCTGCCAAAAAAAAAAATGGATGTTTGTTTTATCAGCTGAAAAATGTAAGAAATCCGATCCCATATATAAAGGAACACACACACACAGAGACAGACACACACAAACAACCTGTGTTTTTTAACCTAAGTCACTCCACGGAATCGCTAAAACATAGAGCATAGACTGATGAAAAAGACGTCAAAGTTTATGAAAACAAAATTTTATCGTCAAAATGCTTATGTTTTTTATGAAGATATAGACTAAATTTTTTTTTAATTATTTTTTAAAATTTTCCATCTTTTTAGAATATTCTAAATTTTGATTTAAAAACCTTGTTTCTCTTTGTCAACAACAATAACAATAACATAAATTTTAGTGCGTTTTTTTTGTATTTACACACATTAATTTGGAAAATCTTGCAAAAATAAAAATAATTGTCAGATGTTAATGAAACTTTCAGAAACTATTCACAGATGATCGAAATTATAAATATATTTTTTTTTTATTAAAGTCATGGCAGAAATATTTTTTTATATTTATTAACACCCCCATAACTAATTTTATGAAAAACTCTAGAAATTCAAGACCATCGGTTTTAGTGATTACAATAGTTAAAAGCCCAAGGCTTTGAAGAATGCAAATCATGTTTTTTTTTTTTTTTTTTTTTTTTTTTCAGTACCTGAAAATCAGTTGTGAATTGTAACATACAAAACTCAATAAAACAAATATATTATTTAGTTTCAAATGCTTTTATTTGTTTTAATTTGTTTTTATGAATATGGACAATATTTTCTGAAAGCAAAAAATTTTTTCAATGAAAATTGAATTTTTAATACAATTATTTCCTATTTCTTTAATTTTAAAAAGATTTTAAAAAAATTTTAAATTGAATTTTTAAAAATATTTTAACATTAGTTAAAAGCAACATCAACCTTTCAAAATGTCCATGTGAGATTGTCATTGTCTAGCGCTTTGAAAATTGTATAATTTGGACCAATCAGATTAGCCATGGTAATTAAGAAATGTAATTTTTGTGTTTATAGTCAGACAGTAATTATCAAGTACGGAAGACCAACCAGAATACAATTTAGTTGCATTATTTGAGTTCAGCATTGTTCTCCGCTGTTAAGCCCTTTACTTTTGCAAAACACTTATGGAGAAGTTAATTTGAGTTTTCAATTTCAACTGAGAAGGGTACCTACAAGTAACAGTATCATCTTATGAAATTTAACTACTGCTAAACTTTAATTTATATGATCTTATTTTTTATATTAATCTCAGTTATGACATTTTTTCCATAAATGAAATATCAAAATTAATAATAAAATGAATGGAAATACAAATAACACAGTAAAATGTAATAAATGTACATAAAATCATAGTATTTTATGTACACTTCTGATAAAATTTCATAAGAAAGGTACCTAAATTAATTAGATACCTTTTTCTTATGAAATTTAATCTCACTATTAACAGTCTTATTTTTTTAATTTCTTTATATTTTCCATAAAGCCTCGTAAAACGTAAAAATGAAAGCTAAGTACAAAAAAAAAAAAAAATTAAAAAAAAAAAAAAATTAGAGCGCTGAAAATTTTCCTTAAAGTAACGAGGTAAATAATTTGTTCACTTAAATAATTTCACTTCCTTCCACTTCCTTAGAAAGAATTATCCTCCCGTAAGTTATCTAAACGTCATGAATGTGCCTTTCGTCAATCGTCAAGCGATGCGAAAGGTTTTGTTTTGTTTTATTTTCAAATTACATTTTTTTTTTTAGAAGCTAAGTTAAGCTTGGTTCAAAATATTTTAAATAAATAGTATAATTTCTGTTTTATTAAAATCAGTTTTGAAAAAATGATAATTGATTTTTAAAAGAATATCAAAGTCAGATTTTAATCTTTTTATCAAATCGAAAAAATGATTGAAAATGATTGATTATCTGTCCATTTTTTTGACCAAAAAAAAACAATATTTTTAACGAAAATTTCAGACGTGCTAGGAACAATTAAAAAATGTAAAAAAATACCCCAAAATACTTTTGATCTTTCCTCTTTAATAATAATATGAACATTAGACGATAAAATTTTGTTTTCGTCAAGTTCGGCTTTTTTTTCATCATGCTATGCTCTTTTGTTTACATTTTCGTGGGTGAGTTGTCCCCCTTTCGTTCTCACGATGTGTCTTAATCGTGTTTTCAAATTGATTTTGTTAAAACAATTATGTTTTTCCCATTTTCGGCGCCGTTAGAACCATCACAAGGTAATTTTATGTAGTCCTGTGAAGTTTTGTTGAAATCGGCTAAAAAATGTAGGAAATTCGATCCAATATATAAACGTTACAGACACACACACGCACACAATCTGCGTTTTATAATAAGTAAGATAAGATTCCAATCTATATAATTTCTATTTGAAATACACCAGAATATTTTACTTACTGGAAATAATAAATTTAATCATTTAGCTTTCAAAATGAAATCTTCAAGAATGCTTTTTCATTTTTAAAAATTCATTTTAAACCTAAGGTATCAAAAATTCAGTGGATATATATATATATATATATATATATATAAAGTTATTAATATTTTTATTTTACCAGATTTTTAAAACTAAAGCAATGTAAGAATATTTTGCTCATCTGATCAATAACAAAAATTATCTAAGTCTGACAATCCTCTTAACCAAGAAATGCCATAAAGGAGCTAATATGGCACTCATGACAAGGTATTAAATTATGAGAGCAACCAACTGAACAAACGAAGTTTATATTTAATTCAAAATCAAAAAAAAAAGTATCACAGAAACAAAAAATAGAACAGTATGAAAAGTAAAAATAACTCATTCGGATGATGGCATTTTATACTTATTTTTGGTTGGAACTTGGAGCAATGCTACACATATCAGTAGACTTCAAAACAGATTTTATTACCACAAATTAAGAAATGATTAAAGATTAGACAACAAAAAAACAACTTAAACAGTCATTCAAAATAACCCAAACCAGTTTCTAGCAGAAATGAATTAAGGACTCTTAAAAAAAAAAAAAAAAAAAAATTTCTGTATGATTTTTAATTTTATTTTATACATAAAAGATTTCAGAAAAGTTATAATCACAAAATGCAAGGATTTAAATCCTGAAATTTTTCAATAATTGTAAGTTTTTGAACAATTTGGGAAAAATTCTGGGAAATAAATCTGGGAGTGATTAAGATACATATTAACAAAAAAAAAAAATAAAAATAAAGCCCAGAAACTCAATATAATGCTAAGCAGATGCTGAAGATGATTGTCAAAAAAATGTACTGGGCTGTAAAAAAGTTTGTTTGACTTATTAAATAAAAATAAGACAATTTAATTTTTACTTTTTTTTTTTGTTCACATTAACTTTATTGAACAGCCTACAATTGCTTAGTTTCCACAATTTTCTGCCATTTTTCAGGCATTTTCATAATTTCATCTATCCAGAGTAATTTATTTTCATAGCAAATAATAGTGCTTTTTGTAATTGTTCAGTAAATTGAATTTTTTTTTATTATTTTTTATTTAGAGAATTCTCTAAAGAAAAGTATGGTAATCTGAATATAGAATTACCTGCTGATAAGTGAAAACTTCCCAGTCAAGATATAACAAGTTTTGCTTGTTCACCAAAACAAATACTTGATGTCATTATACTGAGCTAATAATATACACTTACTCTTTACTAAATTTGTTTGCTTTTCATCAATTGCTGTTTTCAAATAGTCTAATTCTGAGCAATACTTGTTCAAGTCAATCATGAGGTTCTCTGGAAAGAGTTCATAGTAGAAGACTCACTTTCAATACCACTATATGCACTTTATCATCTTTGGATAAAGAATGGCCTAATATACTGAAAGAAATGCTTATTTTCTTCCATCTACAATGTTATAATCAATAAATAAAATATTTTAATTTGGGCAATATTTTTAGATGGACAGTCATATGGCAGCAATAACAATACAATCAAATACAATCATTTTAACTGAAGTTAATTAAATCTAAAAGCAAATAGCATCTAACAACAAAAATAATATAAACTTTTTGGTCACCCAATACAAATAAAAATTATGATAAAAATGAACAAAAAAAGAAATAGTGAGCAATAAACATTCCATGGTTAAAATAGTCAAAGTCACAAACAGCAATAATATTTGTGATGATACAGAAAAGTCATTAATAAAGTCTAAAAACAAAAGGTGAAGTATAATTACATTCAAATTTAGCAGAACTTGAAAACTTTTCAAAACAGAAACAAAAAAAATAAATATTTTTGTTATTCAGGGTTGCCAGATTGGGCTACTTTTAAAAAGCTAGCATGACTAAATCTTGAATTTCATAACTTGAAACTTTTTGGATTATTTTTTAAAATAAGATGGGTTAACTTGGGTTCATAAAGAGAAAAAAAATAAATTTAAAACTTAGTAGTGCTGAACTTTCAAATTTCAAGATATAGCCTAATAACTAATTGTAGCTCAATGTGACAACCCTTATTGTATCATTGAATAAATGAAGATATTAAAAATTTATATCAAAATCTCAGAGTACTAATAGTTGCAATGAAACTATAACAGTAAATTGAATATGAAAAGGAAAATTTAAATAGAAAGGGAATACACCAATTTTGAATGGAAATAGCAATCATCACTGTAGAAAAAAAAATTAAAAAAAAAAGAAAATCAAGATAAAACTTTAAATACAGACAACATACAAAGCTCCAGTATTGTTAGGAAGAAAACCACAAAAGAACAAACTCATTTAAGCTTTCTGCAGTGAGCAAAATGTAAGGCCAGCCCATGCTAAAGAGAAATCAAAAGATGAAAAGGTGACAATGATAGTCTTTTTTTTTTTTCAAGAGTGCATGACAAAACAAATAGGACTTTTAAAGGAACATATCTCTATAAAACGATACAAATAGTTTGTATATTTTTCTCTGTACTTTTATGTTTTTTTTTTATAGTTTATCAATGCAAAAAAATTTTGTTCTATTTAGCATGAACTGTCCAGAACATTAGGATGTCTGTCTTCTGATTACATAAAAATTATGCTGCTTATCAAAAGTGGTCAATTATGATAAATTTTATTAACTGAAATGAGAAACAAAAATGTCCAGAGATAGAAAAAAAATAATGTTTGTAATTTAAAATTTGCACAAATAATGAGAATTTTGAATAATATATATTCAATATTTACAAAGATCAAATTTTCAGTTAGATTAATATTTATAAGATTTTAAGTAAGGATTGATAAATAATGTTACACAAACCCCATAAATGAAGAGATTTTCCCAAGTTTATATATAGACTAATTTTACCACTTCAAACTAAACTTATAATATTCAGACTAAAAAGACATTAAAAAATAAATTAACAAAGAAAATTCAACTTATTTCTAAGTGTTCAGTGTTTATAATGTTATATAAATAATAAAAATAAAAAAATTTAAAATATATTTTCTACAATGAAGATACAAATTCAGTTCCTCTTGATATACAATACTGGAGGTGACCATGCTTATAAGTGGCTGAATGAAACTGATGGGTTAAGCTTCTACTTCACAAAATCAGAAATTGGAGTAGGGTCAAACAACAACAAGAACAGTTTTGTGTTACAGAGGGGAAAAAAAATAACAAGAAAACAACATGGCAACCTTTTTGAGTGGATCATAACCCCTTTTTCTCAACATATTATACCTAGAAATTACATCCCCTGTTTAAATGAGATACTTTTTATAAATTGTCTGCCTTGTGAGTATTTTAGCTTAAAATCAAGAATTAGGGGGCAGGGAAATATTACAATTTGGATAAAATTAAACATTTTTCCAATCTCTGAGAGTGGAGCAGAGCATTATTAATGGAGAAGAATTTTATGTTGATATTTATAAAAAAAATTCAAAATTCATGCAACCTCAAAGATTTGCTCAGTACAGCAGCACTAATGATAATGAAATCATTTAAGATTCTTTCCAGTATTTCTTTTTTGTTGCTGTACCTTATAAAGTTTCTTTCAGCTTATGCTACCATTTCCCAATTTCAAATAAAATGGTGGTAAAAATGTATGAATGTTGCCATAGACAATTGTGTAGACACATACAAACATAATGAACAAAACATCATATCTTAGAAATGAAAAACAAAGGAAACAACAGTAGTTAGATGGAAACAAAATTCCATTAGTTAAATTACAAACATCAAATGCAATACAAATCATGCAACTGATGAGTTGGGAGTTTCGACAGGATTTTGTTTTTTCTTCAATAGTGTAGTATCCCAATTAGGTAAGAAATTGCAGAAATTACCTGCCCATTTCTCAGTAGTACATCACAAAATCTCATGCATAAAATAGATTTAAATGCTGTCTTGATTATCATGCAAGAAGGGGAAACAACAAGATGCTAAGTTTTTGTGGAGAGGGTGTCAAGGAAAAAGTGAAATCATGGTCTAATTTACAGCTAAGAACATCAGGCAAAATAAGGTACTATCAGATAAGAAGCAAAATGAAATACTGCTAACCAGTCATCAACTATTAACAAGGATGGAGCTGCATTACATATGCAAAAAGATCTAGCATTTTAAGGGGTGATTAAACATTTTTTTTTTTACAAAAAAAAGAAAAAAAAAAAACTAAAGTTCCTGAAATATCAATAGAAAAAGTAGTTTATCAGTTTAAAGAATAATAAGCATGGAAATCTCAAAATACCTATCAGTAAGAGAAACTTATTGTCATGACAATTATACCAATGTGATTACTTGCAGACAGAATGCAATGTTTATTGAAAACATTTCATTAGAAGAGTGTAACAAAATGTGGTACTGTTAATTATGCTCTCTTTTGATTTTTCTGACAAATTATCTTGGTGATTGTGTGAAGTAGAAAGAGTGCAAACGCAAAAATCATACTTAATATCTAATATCAACAGAAATCTACAAGTAAAACTCCCAAATGATAATTGAAATTGTAAAGAAATAATTAAAAAAAAGAAAAAAAAAAAAAAACAGCTACATTATTTCAAATGTGCATACACATGAGTGTGTGGATTTTAAATATTCTAAGAGTGAAGAGTAGTGAGCATTAAGGATAAAGCATATGTAGATATAAACAGTGTGGACATAGAAATCAGCACTGCATGGTGATTGGCAGTTTTACACATTAAGTGATAAGCAGAAGATAATATTTCTCTCTTTTGTTATATATATATATATATGATGGCATGAAGATTGCATTTAAGCATGAAACAGACTGTCACCACTCAGTGAAAACCTCAGTGTCTACACATATGCACACAAACACAGATTGTTTATTTTTTTGTGTACTTTTTTTTGTTATAACATTTGGCACATATTGTTATAGTTTATGGTTTTAATTGTTTAAGCTTTAGAGTCATCATGGGGTTGTAAACTACACAACTATAATGTAAACAAACTTTAGAACTGAACAATGAATACAAAATAAATGAAAATGAATTAAAATAAAAAAAAAATAAAAATAAACTCAAATTCAGGACAAAAAAAAACTAAAAACAATCTAACTGAAAACAAAAAACTGTTTCCCTCTACTTATAAGTCCCTGGTGGCATATCCTACATGGTCTGATGATCCCTTATAGTGTTAAACTGTCAATTACCATCAATATTGATTTTTTTATATATACACAAGGTCTGAAAATCTTTCAACACTTCCCAAAATCTGAATATTTGTATGGAGGGCAAGTTGTTCTCTTCTTGCTTGAACTGAGAATTTTTCAGTGCCTCAACTCACACTATACGCATACACACATTTATTTATTTATATATATATATATATATATATATATATATATATATACACACACACACACACAGTTGCTCAAAATATCCATTTCCTCTGAAATGGCATTGAGCATTTAATTTTAACTTTAGTAAAAAATATCACAAGATATATACAGGGTATGATGAGTAAATTGTTGCCATTTTATATTCATAATTTCATGTGTATTGTTTGTTTTTGTCGATGGCACAGTATAGTAGGGTCAGTTGGGTATCATCTATGAGAAAAAGAGCACCATGGTGCAAGTCACTTCACCAAAAATTTGAAAACAGCAGGCTGTACCGATTGGCATTCACACCAGAAGCTCAAATACAAACATTTCATAGTGTTTGGGTATCAATATGAGGACAGTGTAAGAGGATTTGCAAATAATTGGATGAGTCTAATGGTAATCATGAAGGTACAGCAGCTCAGAAAATTCATTCTGATAGTTCTGATAAGAAAAGAACTCCCGAATTCATTGGTGAGGACCTCTGACACAACATGGAGGCCTCCATCAAGTGCCTTGAGGAGGTAGTGCTGCCTTGGGTCAAGAGGGAGGCAGCTGGAAGACCCTATGTCTGGCAAGAGGACTCTGAACCATGCTACACAAGCAGGAGAACACAGTCATGGCTGTCAGACAATATCACCTTTTACATCTGGCCACTGCAACTGCCTTGATTATTATGTGTGAGTCACAGTTGAGCGAGAAACCAACAAAAATCAACTGCAGGCAAGGATTATGGCAGCATTCACCAACTTAAACAAGGAAGAGTTGCAGATTTTGAAGTTGTCTGGAGAATATGGTTGAAGCCAATGGTGATTTTATTGTATAAATTTACTCTTTAGTACTTCAAGATATTTTTGTGTCATTTTGTAAATATATCTGTTAAAATGAGATAGTGTTATTTTCATTTTTACATAATTTAGACGGCAATTTATCTATTGTATCGTGTGTGTGTGTGTATATATTACCTTTTGCCATATTTTGACTGGTGTGCAATTTATCCATTGCAACCTGTATCTTGCAACAACTGTCATCTCAGTATGCATTTAAAAGGAAGTTAGCATAGTTTTGCTTATATATTCATTATCATAATATTAGGCTTTTTTAAGAAAAGTTAAAATATGATTCAAATGCGAAAAATAACTAGTGTAGTTTTTAGAAATGGTACTATGTCAATGACTTCTCAATGAATGATGCTACATGGCCAGGTAAATCAGATGAAGTTAATGGCAATCAAAATCATTACTTGAGAATAAGCAACATCATAGAATAACAAGACATAGCCAACATACTCAAAATATCCACATTTTTGGAGGAGCTGGGTTATATTAGTGATTTCCACACCTACTGAACCATATTTAAATTTTCCATTTTTAAAATATGATAAGTGATAAAGAAGTGGATACTTTACAACTGTGACAAGATAAGTGATAACCTATGCATTGGGTAAGTAGAGCCCCAGCTGTTGATGGACAGACTTAAATGTACACTGGTCTGGCTTTATAGTAAAGAACAGGGGTGGGGCAAATGTGAGAGAAGGCTTGATTGTATCTAATAATAAATGAAATTAAATGTGGCAAGAATTATTAAAGTTAATTAGTTTTGAGAAATTAGATGGGTTGAGGAGTTCTTTCAGAATCAAACTTGAATATTAACTTAGAGATAACTTAGTAACTTTGCATAATTCGTACAACTTTGTACCCATTCATTACCCATCAAGTCAAACAAAAAAATGTTGAGTAACAAATTACTTCTCAAACGAAATTAAAAAAAAAATTATCTTGAAAAACAAAAACCTATTCATCAGATTTGTGTGGTTTCTTAAGCAAGAAAAGGGTTTCAACAAATAGAAAAACAGGGAGTGGAGGAGGATATGTGGGTTGTTTACATAAACACTTTCACTTGTGTTCTTAATAATAATATAATAATAATCTTAATATTTGGGAAGCAGGTTATCAGAATTCAACCAAGTGACTAGCTGACAATATTATTTCTGGAAAAAAAAAAATGAAGATTCTTAGAGAACATAAGTTAATGATCAATTTGTACCAATACATCATTGGTGACAAGCTGATAGGAACATTACTTATCCATACATACAAGTGTGTATAAGAAATAATGCAATTTCCCATCAAGGAAAGTTCTAGAAAAATTGGATCAACTTTGGTGCAATTCTTAATATATGAAAAATGCCTATGCACATTTTCTAAAAAAATAAAACACTTGACCACATATTTTGACCAAACGGATGTACAAAAAATATGTGGTCGCTTCATAAGAAATTTGTGGAGCTAATGCGTGTGTGCATGATCCTATCAGAACATTAAAAAAATGACATTATTGTCAAACTGCTTTAGAACAGTTTACTTGTCTGGCAAGATGAACACAACTGTGTCTCACCAGCAGCCTACTCCATACAACTATGTCTCAGCACAGCCTGCTCCTTTGACTGCCGAATGAACAGTATCAAATTACAATTCTCACTTGGCAGTAATGCTTTTAACACCACACGACTGCTAATATTGCTCTATAACTCACAGAGACGTTAAAGAAAAACAAACAACACGGATGATTAATTTTTGTTATCAGATATTTCCACAAGTTGATGTTATAAAAAGAAAAAGAAATAAAAACATCTTTATTTTGTAGCACTCATGTTAATCATTTTCTATTAACATTAGTACTACATGTGTGCTGCATTTTGGGAATAGCCCACTAAGGTTGCCAGAGAGAAGAAACACACTAAATTAGAACAAAAACACATGAGAAAATTGCAGTAGCACCCACAGATGCACAAAATTCTCATCCCAGCCTTTAAAAAATGAGATAATAAACAGACAGACGCAACTGTTGTCCTTTCATCATCATTATAGTTACATATGAGTAATCCAAGGTTCAGACCATTGCATATTAACTAGTTATAACCAACAGCTAAAATCCTGTTAAGATAGGGTTCTAAATCATTGTTGTAAGACTTCAATCTCAGGAATCTATTAACTGTAGTTCTGTCTGACACATGAGTAACTCAAGTTTTAACATTTGGGACATTTTCAGATCTTCTAAACAAAAAATAGATATAAAATTCTCCTATCTAGAACATCGCTAAACCAGTGACTGGAACACAAGGTCATCTACCACCTATACAGTTACATTCAGTTGTAATGTTACACAACATAGAATACAAAAGATCATGGAACAAGTGAAAGAGGTCAGTTTTCATTTAAAGATGATACTGGTGGGACCAGATAAGATCCTTCTACAATTAGTTTCTTCCAGAGAATGTAACGATTCATTTGAAAGCAGCAATTGATGAAAAGCATCCAGGTTTAGCAAAATGTAAAAGCATAATGTTACCTCAGGATAATGATGTAAAGTATGTGTTTTTTTTGTGTAAGCAAGCAAAAATCATTACTCTTAACTAAGTATATTGTCATTCATCTGTCATATTCAG
>CAHIKZ030003309.1:0-109983 GCA_903632075.3 Acanthosepion pharaonis | reverse complement strand
TTATTAACAAATTGGTAAGATAAAAGAAATTGTTGCATAACCATCTATATTTTTTGTGTCTTTGGACAACACATTTGAGAGGGAAAATGGTATAGCTCTCCAGAAATTAGTCTATATGGCTTTTACAAAGCCAAAAAAATAAAACCCTTCATGTTTTTAAAAATATGGCAATTCTTTTCTGGTACACTTTTATTCAGGTTTTGCAAATAAATTTCTTTTAAACAAGGAAAATCAATGAGTTATTTTTTTACATAAATAAATTTACGCTTATCTAGCAAATACACAAAAATATTTAAAAGCATTTAATTTCATTTTTTGAATGTGTAGATTTCCAAATCTGCGAGTATCACCTGTTCTTTTTAGATACACATTTTAAAACTGAAATTAAAGACTATTTTAATCATTTTAATCTAATCTTAAGTGTATTTGCTAAATAAAACCATGAAGATATTTGTAAAAATAAAAATAAATTGAATTAATTTTCCATGTGATATAACGAATATGCATACACCTGGGTTCCCCCTCACAGTAATATGATTGGCTGGTGTCAGCCATAAATACAGACTGAAGTGGAGGTACAATGATGCCTATTGTCAATGCCTATTGCCTACCACTACAACAAGGACCAGTTCATTATGGTTACCTGCTAGATTGTCCTATCCAGTTACAGTAGTCAACAACCATTCTGCTACTTCAAACAAATATATCCCTTTCCGGGACATATCACTATGTTTAGAAGAATTTTATAGGCTGAACACCCACCGAACTATAGTGGCTAAAAAAAAAAAAATTTTACTTTGGGTTTAAGAAAAATGACTTGCAGTTTTGAAAATATACACATTTTAAATCTGAGATTAAAACTTACTTTATTTTTTTAATATTTAATTTTAGATGTATTCGTAAGGCAGAAACATCATTTTATTTGTAGAAAACAAACAATTTTATTTTTAATTTAACACTAGAAACCTGCATATCTGGAAATATACAAATTTTGAAAGGGAAATTAAGAACTATAATTTTTAATTTTTAATATCTAATTTAGGTGCATTTCCTAGATAAAAAACAAAAAAAATTATTTATATTAAAAAAATCTTCATTTTTCTTGTTTACAACAACTTTTTCATGATTTCTATTAGCTTACTAGGAAACTCTGACAAAAAATTTGACTTCATAAGATTTAACATTATGAAGAAACTGGCAACTATTTTTTTTATTTTTACTTGCTATTTTGTTGTTAACTTACCACAAAAAGTTTTTTTTTTTTTTTTTTTTTGTAAACTGAATCAAATAGATTTCAGATATCATGTTATATTTCCTTTTTTTCTTCATTTCTTCTGGAAACAAATAGATTTCACATTTATTTCGTAGTCAATTAAATGATTTTACATATTTTTGTTCAATCTTTTTTTTTCTTACAATGATATAAATGTTGATAAAATTTAATTTTATTAACATCTGAAAATTTTTTTCAATAGTGTTTCTTTGGATATGGTCACTCAGTAGTGATATGAAAATGAAATCGAAATCATTCGGTTCCATAAAAAATTTTTATGCGGTTTCACGGTGTGAAGATGAAACCGAAAAGTCGTTTTTTTGGGTTTTTTTCAGTTAAACCATATATATATATATATATATATATATATATATAGAAGTATATGTATTTTTTCTATTTATTTGATATTATTATTACTTTTCAGTGATAAAATCAAAAGAAAATAAGATACATTGTAAATAAAAAATTTTTACTTGCCTCCGCATGTTCACTGAGTATTTGTTGTCTTGCTTTGTAGTTTGTATCAATACTTTAGACCTAGGACGAAGCACAGTGCGACAATGATAATATGTTGTTTGATTTGAGTTGTGCTATGTTGTTTCTGTTGTTTGATTATATTCCAGATAATGTAAAAGACTATCTTCATGAAAATGGCTGCTTACAGTTCATCTTTAATTTATTCACATCAAGTGAAAAACCTTTATTGAAGGAAGCAACACTCTTTTGTTTAGCCTGTGCTGTTGATCAGAATGGTAAGCTAATTTGAATTTTTATATTCTATATATCTAGCTTTAAAATTTTTCCACATTCTTCACTTAGGTTCATCATGGAATATTTTGAATTTTTTTAAACTATTGTATTTTATACAAAAAAGAAAAATACAGCCCAAAAGTTGATATTTCTACTTGCATCGACAAAAATTTACTTGACTTAGTTTTTCAGTTAAATTAAAATATTTAAACTGAATTGGAAGTGATAATATATCTTTAAAAAATAATATTTTTAAATTACATATCAATTTCATAATTCATGAGATTATTGTTGAAGCTTTGATTTTTCTTTTAATTCATCCAGTCATTCAAAAATTGCAAATCTCAACATGTGGATTCTACAAAAAGCCTGACTGTAATTGGTTTTGGCCTCAAAAAAAAAAAAAAAATCATTGACTACTTCATATTTTAAACTTGGAAAGTGTTTCGGTAATCATAATTTGATAAATTATAAATACTTTTTAGTCTTTAAATTATTTATTCTTTATACATTAGAATTTATGTAACATAGCTTCTAATGTATAAAGAGTCAATAAATTTACATTTCTGAAAATGGACACAATATTTCAATTTGCATTTTCAGCATGATCATTTTTTGATAGTAATTTAATTTTGTTACCTCATCAGAATTCTGTTGCTGAAGAATGTACAGCATACAACTTAATGAAAAAGTATTGCAACAAAAGAATCTACACTGAAATAATTTTGAAATTTATGAACTATTTATTAAGATAATTACATTTTTAATTTTTTTGATTTCCACATGAATGATGAAAAGCCAAAAATTTCAAATGTTTTTGTTTTTACTTTTGAATTATTTTCAATTTAGTTCCATTGACTCATAAGAATAAATACAAGTTTCTTATTACATTCTGATGATCATGTAATCTTTTAATGACTTGACTTTACTAATTACATTTTAGCTTTATTGATATTTACAAAGTGTAGCTTATGACACAAAACCATTTAGGAAGGAAGAAAATTGTTACTTCCATGATTGGCATAACACAAACTTCTGAGTGAAAGACTTTCTGCTTGAAAAATTAGCATTTGATATCCTGGATTTTACCTGAATTCAAACATTCAAATAATCACCAAGACATGGTTCCATCAGCACTCAAGAGGTCTGTGGATATTGAGAAGCCTGGAAGGAGACACAAAGAACCAGATTGATTCCATAACTATCAACAAAATATTTAGAAATGCTGTACTGTACAATGCTATTACTGTATAAAATATACCAAATTACTGATTGCAGAAGCAACCCTATTCCAGTCATGTGCTACATCAGAGTAAAACTAAAGGAAACCAAAGAAATGCCTAAGCTGCAATATGACAGACTCTTGAAGGACCCAGGTTTAATTTAAATACAAAATGGAATTAAAACAAAAATAAAATATTTTTATATAAAGTCATTTCGAGAGAAACACTGTTGAAAAGAATGGGAAAAAAAAACAAATTCCATTAATGAAAAATTGATCAGGGTGTTATTTTTTGTGTGTATATGGAGGATTGTTTATTGAATCAATGTTTTTCATGCATAAATTAAATATTTATAAAGAAGAAAAATGAATTTAAAATATTTCTAAGAAGAGAAATAATGAACTACATTAATTTCTTTCTTTGTTCTTCTTCATAAAAATGTTGGTCTTGCTAAAGCAACCAGATAATAAGAAGGTGCTGAAATGGTTTTGGCTCAATCCTAAATTTCTCAATATTTCAATGACCAAACATCAGAATACTGTTTATCAAGAAGGTTTGACTGAAAATATTTCAAGTGCCAGAAATATAAAATAATAAATTATGGAGATTTGAATATCTAACAAAGAAGCAGGTAAATTTTCTCCCAAGTATGCAGTGCTCTCAATGTTAGATAAATTCACTCATCAACAATATCTTTAGATATACCATCTTATTTGCAATGATGGTAAATTTACTTGATTGAACCTTTCAGACAAACCATCATATTCACTATTAAACAATTCTAAAATTTGAAACATAAACATAGTAAAATCAAAAGACAAATGATGGACAATTTGAAAATACAACATACACAAACACACAAGCAAAAATATATATATATATATATATCAAAGATACTGAAACATGAATGCAATATTTATGATTAGAGGTATATCAATTTTGTATAAATTTTTAGGATTTCTCAGAATCTTATAGATTACATAAAAGCATTTGCCAAGGTTGACACTATATAATAAGAACTACTTGGAAAAAAAGATCTTTTAGAGATTAATTTTTTAGAATAATAGGTTAAATACTCCAGAAATTATACTGGGAGCAAACTATGCAAAATAGATCAAAATTATTTGTTTTTTCACTGAAATTAATAGTCAATAGACAATGACCTCTCATCTTCACCAGATTTATTCCAAATAAAATTTTGACAATATCCTTTGAAAAGTCTTTTTCTGGGATTTATTATCAAATGGTTATAATTATAATTCCTGAAGGTTTTGCAGTGACAATGATTCAATTGAAAAAGTAAATTCTTGCATAGATTTTCAATAGGATTCAAGTCAGAATCCATTGAAAGTCATGGCAATGAGAAAAAATTTTCTGAACCACACTGATTTAGATGTATGTTTGGGATCATTATCTTGCAAGAAAAAAATCAGATTTCTGTATAAAATGTTTGAGATGTCATTTGTAGATTTTGTCCAGAAAAGTTTTTATAGTCTGCAAAAATTATTATTAACAGAGGATTGCTCAATCCCAGATACAGAGCTAAAAACAACCCCAGAAAAGCCAAAACCTTTTGTTTAATGTGGCCAGTTTAATTTTTTTGGGAGGTAAAAATTATGTCAAAAAAAAAGAATTTTTTTTGGAGGAATCCATTGAAGATGTTTACAAAAAGCAATTTTCTTTGTCCAAGAATGTTTTTGGACAAAATAAACTGAGCAACAATGTGACATGGTTTAGAAATATTTGTAATAGTTGGTTTCATAAACCCATTTCATTTAAAATTTTACATTTGAATTGTTGACTATTTGTCATTATTGGATCATTGTTTAATAATTTGTTAATTTATATTTATTAAATTCATTTTGTTGTATGTTTAAAATTATTCTTCAGGTAGTTGGAATGGTCAAAATCCGAAAATTATTTACACCAAAGTGTAAGACTGTTTCTAAAATTGTTTTTTAATTTTATTGATGCCTAAGTTTCAAATATCATACAAATTCCCTCTTCAAGTTCTCCTGCGTAAATTTTATTTAAGAAGAACAACAAATTCTGGAAATTAATTAATTAAAGCTGAAAAGTAAAAGTCATCTCAAATATATAAAACATTGTTTTCTGATCACTTCTTTCTACTGATATCCATTGTATCCAAACTTTTGTTAAGAAATGTCAAGAAAAAAACATCTTGGTTTATATTAACCTCTATTACACAGGATTTTCTCTGATGCACAATGAATATGGGCAGGGGCAAAATTTCTCCTTCATGTATGAATATTTTATTCTTGATTTCTATGTAATTAATACAAACTCTAAAATTTCTGTGTGTGCATACTTCAGCTCTTTAATAGACATGATTAATTAATCACTTTGTCCACTATTAAGGGGATGTCATAAATTGATTGTTTATTTCTCATTTTTATTTTATATGCACTTTTTAATTTCCAAAATTTAATTATTTTTTTATCAATGTTAATATGCTGGATAGGTTGCTAAAAGAACAAACCCCTCCTGAGTTATTATTTGCATCCTTTTTGTTTTGGACAAACTCATTAGGGACATGTATTTTTTACTAACTTCCTTTTTGTTTTAGAGTTTTTTATGTACATATATATATATATTTTATATATATATTTATATATATTTGATTTCAAAATATTTCAAAATGCCCTTCTTATATTATTTTATAGTATTTTATAGATTGAAATTATTATTTTTAAATTAATGTTTTTATTTTTTTAATATTTTTTTTCATATTGTTTAAATTAATATTTTTTATATTTTTTTATTTTTATATCAGATTCCAATCAACCTATTTTACCCCACACTTGAATATTTCAAAAGATATATCCTTCCAGAGTCTTTTCTCTCGACTACATATCGTAGGTTAGTGTGCCTTGCATCATTTTTGGATTTTCAGTTTGATTTAAAGAAACTTGATTAATAATATTTCCAATACAAAAAAAAAAACAAATTAACTTACTAACCATTTTCTGAAAAGACGAGTATACATTTCAAAGTTCCTAATGATATAATTTCACAATTTTTATATCATTTTTTCAAGCCCAGGAAAATAATTAAATTATTTTGTCTTTTTTATAAAATATTCTTTGAATTTCTCCATTCATGATTTTTTGATTAATTAATTCAAAAGTTTAAAATAAAATCTGTTTGAATGTATTTGATTAGCTTCCAGATAAGCTGAATTATTATTTAATATTAATTTCTTATCATAGATACATAAGACCAAAAAACTGGAACTAACAGGTTGTTTTAAAATGTCTTGAAATAAGTTGTCTGGTTTCATTTTTTAAAATCCATGAATTTCTTTCTAATTTCATGATATATAAATGAATATATGTAACTTTATGCAGAGATGTCTTATATTTTTTTTATATATATCACAATTTTTTGCTACTTGAAATCAGTGGCATACAGCTTTATCGATGTACTTTTTGTCCTTTTTTTTTTTTTAAATCTGAACCTTTGTAATATTTTTCTTGGGCTTTTGGCTTGTTTATTTTGTTTTTAGGTTTAAAGGCAAGGCAAACATTACTGTAATGTCTCATTATGTATTTAATAATCAAGTAATAATAACCTGATGAAAAAATAATCTGATGTACTTTTAACTTTGTTTAAATCCAGAATTTGATGTCTTCTTCATAGATGGTTTGCCCAGTAAAAGTGGAATATCACTAAAAATTTTTTGTGATGGTACAATGTGTTGCCATATTTTTGCAATGTCAACAAATTACCTGTCAATTTTTGTTTATTCAGTAGAGATTTTTTCCCAATTGTCCTGTTATACAACTATAGTAACGCCATTGAACAATACTGGTGTCAGATGCCTTTGAATAACACTCATTAGTACTTGCTCAATAATACTTGGATGAAAAGTAAACTTATCACTGATCAGGAATCAAATAGTATTAGTGAATAGTATTGGGATAGATAGTGAATAGTATAGAAATAGTGATCAATATAGTAATAGATATAGAATAGAAATTAATCAATTGAAATGCCACACTATTTCAAATATACATTTCCTTTGGGATCACATGATCTACTTATTCAAAAATGGAATCCCTGTCTTTGATCACTAGTGATCTGTGAAGAAACTCAAGAGGGTGCTGACATTTTTGTCTCCTTTAATCTGACTTCCTCTGGAGTTCATATTCTTGGCTTCTGTTCAATATTCAAATTGATAATTCCTGTTCTTTTTAATTTTTCTGGTCCTCCATTTCACTAATTTCTGGTAGTTCTTTCATCAAACATGTTATACAAATTTGTCTCATAACCTCTTTTCAAGGACTTACTAAATCAGTGTCTGTCCTTTTTTAACAGATTCTTGTAACTTGATCATTCCCCAACCAAATGTCATTTTGCCAATTTTTTTTTTTTTTTTTAACGCCATCTTCCCAGAATTTCTTTCCACCTTGCCTATGTTTTTAAAAAACCTTTACCCCAAGCAAAGGTTTAAAATATCTTTTGTTATTTTTGCGGATTCAATCTTTCTGATAAAATTATAAAACAGAATTAATCTTCCTCATAGAACATCAACTCTGCAGAACCTTTCTAGACTAATGGAGTTCGGGTTTGGTGTTATTCTGTAAGCACTCAGAAATTGCTGAATCATTACTTCATCTGACTCTTCTCCCTCTAACTTTTTCAGTGCCCTTTTAAACATATCGACAAACCGTTCCACTTGTCTGTTTGATTTTGGGTGATAAGGGGGAGTTGTAATATGCTAATGATTTGCAAAAAACCTTAAATTCACTAGACGTGAATTATCTGAAGCAATAGTCAGGAACACTGAACCTTGCAAAACTCTCATGTAAGAAATTTATCATTACTATGATAGTTGTTCTTCTACATTTTAATATTTCTGGCTATTTAATGTAACTATTGACTAACACTAGATAGTATGCTCTGTTTAACGGTTCTGTGAAGTCTATATGTCTTCTGGACCATGGCATATCAGTTTTCAGACATGGTTGAATTTCGATAGGCAGTGACTTCACTAAATTTACAATGTCTTGATCCATTTTTAGTCAGTAGGTATAACATCTCATTAAGGATTTCATTCTCGAAATTCCTGGATGTCCTCTGTGAAATTCTTTTAACATACGTCTTTGCAATGATGGTGGTATCACCACTCTTTGCGTACATAAGTACATCATTGCATAATAAAAATGCATTATTTCCAACTATATTTTTTCCTTTAGATCTTAATTTGTCCTTTCTTTTCATTATAAAGTTGAATTTTTCTACCTTAATTTTTATGTCCTCCAATGTTATGGGTAGTTTGGCAATTATTGCCACAATTACTGTCTTCGCAGAATCTTTGTATTAGTCTAGACAATCCATCTGCATGACTTAATTTTCTGGATGGTAAAAATTCCATTTTATAATTAGGATGGGATAGTTCCCAGTGCTGCAGTTTATTCACTGTATATGTAAGAACACCCTTTTTTGATCCATATATGGTCAATAATGGATGATGGTCTGTCTGTAGTATGAATTCTCTACCATGTATGAATTTGTAAAAGTTTTTCATGGAAAATATGATAGCGAATGCTTCCTTTTCTATCTGACTGTAGCTTCTTTTTCTATCTGACTGTAGCTTCTTTCAGCTGCAATTAATGATCTTGAAGCTATTGGTTTAGTTGTTCTGTCCTCATATTTGTGTAGTATCACTGCCCCAATACCCAAATCACTTGCATCTGATGCAACCACAATCTTTGATTTAGTGTCAAAATGAGCTAGTGACAAATCCCATATTAAGACTTTCTTGATCTCTTCACTTTAACATTTATCTGTCCAATTCCATTTCACATCTTTCCCTAGAAGGTTATTCAAGGATGCTCTTGATTCATGCATATTAGGTGTATATGTATGATAGTAGCAAACCTTAAAAATGCTTGTAACTTTGTTACATTTGTTGGAGTGGGCATATCTTTTATTGCTCTTGAAAGATCTGTTCATCTGTTTTTCATCAATATTTTTTCCTAGATATTTAAGTCTGGACATAAACAATTCACATTTTCCTTCACTGATCTTAAAACCATATTTTTTAATTCTCTCAAATACTTTCTTTACATCTTCTGCATGTTGCTTTCAGGTCTTACTTTTAATAAGTACCTCATCCAAATATGCTTGAGCACAATCCAAACCGGCAAGCATGGTATCCATTATCTGTTGGAATATGCTTGGTGCTAGCTTTATACTGAAAGGAAGTCAGTTGAATTTGTATAATCCTCTGAGTGTTAATTGTTAATAATTTTGAGTAGTCTTCATCCACTAGTACTTGTAGGTGTTACATTGTCTTTTAACTCAAACTTAGCTTTTGCTGTTATAAATGTCACTAGACCTTCTGAGAAAACTTCTGGAAAACTCTTTTTCAGTTCATTTTTCAATTTTTCAGTTGCCGTATTAGTACCAGGGGTAATAATATTTATCTTGATGCAAAAAGAGTTGATTGGAAGGTCCCAAAGATCAAACAACACAATCCAGTCTTTTCCAAACAAATTAGCAGTATTCTTTAATACAAACACCACTTCTCTTTTGGTTTTTCCCACAAAAGAATTATTACAGCTGAATTAACCCAAAAAGTTCAACTTCTTTCCTGAGACTCCATGTGCAATTTTATCAGAAGTCAAACTGGGTTGACCCATTTTTCTTCATGTCTGTTCATTTATGATAGTGATATCAGATCCTGTATCTAGTTGCATTTTTATTTTTACATCATTAATTTGAAAACAAATTTCCTCTTTTGAGATGACTTGCTAATTTCCCTTTTAGGCTTATCATTACTCCATGTATTTATCATGTTCGCATATGTTTTATTTTTTTCTCCATCTATTTGTATCTGCGACACATGTTTTTGTGTCCTAAACTCCCACATTCATAGCATTTTTTGTTCTTGAAGAAACAATCCCTTTTCAAATGCTTGCCCCTACAACCATGATAAGTATTATGCATTAAAGGGGGTTTATAGTCTTTTTTACTGTTCTTTTAGGAGTTGAAAAACGTTTGTAGTTTTTTCTCTTATATGATTGGAAACTATATACCTATGAATTGTCTTTTTCCGCAATCTTTGCAGTATCAAGTTTCTAATTCACAATATGTTGACACTTTTCCGCTATTTTCTGGAAAGTTAATTTTGGATCCATTTCTAATTTAGCAAGTATCCTGGATCTTATCTCCACATCCTTATTAGAAGCTAAATTCTGTATGAATATCGGGCATTTAAATAAATCAGGAGTTACTTCATTTGATATGAATTTTTCACATTCTCAATTCACGACTCCTGCATCAGTGACAAAATTTTCGTCGTTGGACATTGCTTAAGCCCATATAAAGATTTCCTTAATCACCATAGAAGTTTATTGTTTTTGCTGCAAATGGAGTAACCTTCTGGTTGTTTGATATGCACTTCACAGGCAATTTAATTATGCTGTTTTTACATCCATTTGCTGTTCTGCAGGTAATGTAGCTCTCATGATATATTCTGTTTTTTCTCTAATTCTTTTACTGAAACTTGTATGTATATGTTTGTAAATATTAAAGGGATATATTTACCATACTCCTCTGAAAGCATAGAGAGTTTAGCAATCTAGAACAGGGTTTGGTAACCTTTTGGAGAGAGCGGGCCAGACAGTTATGCATTGTTTTGGAGGTGGGCCATGATATTAAATATACTATAATAAATTGTCTCAACATCAGACCAATCTGTCCAGAAGGCTTGCCTTGGTATGGAGGTTTAAAGAAAAAAACAACAAAGTTAATGTTACCTTATTTAAACAAGGTTCCTTATTTTACTGCAGGAATAACAGGATAACAAATAACACAACAAAAAATGCAAATTCCTTACTACGGTTAAGTTGGCGGGCCAAACAGAAATCCTTTGTGGGCTGGGGTTTGCTTACCCCTGTTCTAGAACATTATTAGTTTATGACCATTTGATGCAGTATAAAACTGATTAAATTGTATGTACAAGAATATAATTATAGTTGTTATAATCCTCTTATTTCAATATTTTTAATTTCAGTATATTCCCAAAGATACATGATCTCTCAATGCATATTTGATCACATCCATCAGATCTTTCAAGATAAAATGTCTGAAAACAAGCTTCATCAAGCAGCAGCATTCTTTATATCTTGTCTATCTGCCAGTAATGGTAAGTATTTTCTTATAAGAATGTTTCTATATTTCTAATTGTAGTTTAAATTAAGTAATAGTCTTTGCTAATTTTAATTATTAGTCTTCATTTTTCTTTTCATCCACTCTCCACTTGACTTTCTCAACAATCAAGAAACTGGCAAGCTGAGTGACAAAGGTTGTCCAGATAATTGACCAAAACATGTTTATTTAGCAAAAAATACATTTTGCTTGTGGCACAAGGCTAAAAGGAGAGGGGAGAAAATGCTGGTAATAATTAACTATCCTACTCCTAAATCGTTCAATTCATAACCCATTCATTGACAATCACCACAAGAACTCATTTCTTGCCATTCAGTCTAAACATGTGTCAAAATATTTTCATAGAAGAGCTAATAGCAATAATACTCATGATGGTAAAAATTTCCAGATATAAAGAAAGTAAGTTATATAGTTTGTTTTTTTGTTGGCAAAATGCCTCCTCATATCATTTCATCCTAAGACGAATCCAATAACCTGATGAATGTCACAATTAGAACCCTGACATATTTCCTGCTAGCGCAATTCTAGCTCATGTTCACTACTTTGTTGTGCATATTCATTAACCTTTCCTAAACTATTTGGCCTTGATAGTGCTTGCTAGCCAAATGTCTCATGGCCTGCCTAGCTAAACCTATCTCTTGGATATCACCTCAGTTATCACCTGGGCTGGACTATTAAAAATTTTTGAAATTAAAGATTGTTATGGTTCATTAAGCACAGTAAAATTTATATAAAAATCTACAATCATTAAAACTGTTATAATTAATAAAGAGGTTGCTTTGAATAGGATTTTGACATTATTACATTATTCAAATTAAGAAAAATTGGAATGAATTTGTCTCTAATTTTTGCACAGTATTAGAAATTAGCTTTTTAATATTTTTGCTTGCTTGTTGCAAAATTGTTAGTAATGACTAAAGCTCTATCAAAATGGCTTGCAAATATGAATGATGATCTTCGTCATTCAAACTACTGAATACATGAATCAAATCACTCTCTACCACCACATGAAGCACTGTTACAAATAATTTACTGTTTATGCTATATGAGCTGTTATCCACCTGACTTTTCATAAGCAAGTTTTTTAGTCTATGGAATTTAAAAGCCTCAAATTCAATCAAGATTATATGTTGCAAAGTCATTTACATGAGTGGCATAAAGACACTTCAGTTGGATCTTTCTGCCTATTTATGACACCTCCTGCAATACACACATGCTAATCTTGGCATTTTTTCTTTGCTTCACTCCCCTCTAGATAATGACACAAATAGCCCCAAGGTGTTTTATTTTTTTTACTCCTTCAAAGTGAAGATGTGAGAACCTCTCCTACTGGGGTGCACCTGTTGCTTCTGAATGATTATCATTGTCTGAATGATCATCACTCATCATTGCTATATAGTGACAAGTATATTTTATCTTCATTTGCTGTGGACATGCTCCCATTGTTATTGATTTGCTTGAGTAGAAAATGAGGAAAAGATCTTTGATATGACACAATACCCAATCAACCACAGCCACTTGAGAACTTATGATGCAAATAACTTTACACATCTGAAGTCTGGTCATACATATTTGGTGGCACTGCACTCTTACAAGATGCCACTCTCCCTCTCAAACTGCCAAGCCAATCTTAGCACTATCAATGAGTTGTTCTGGGTCCTTACTAATTAGCCCAAATTGGAGTAAATGTTCTATGATGTGTTGTGTACATCCTCATTAACATATGCATCATCAATGAAGTTGCTTTCTTGATTTTTCATTCCAAGACAACATAGTTCCTCTGAACTTCATTATTTACCTTGCTCTGTTGAGCCCAAAGTCAAGTTTGTGCAGGTAGTACCTTAACAACTGTTTGGTATGACCAAAATGTCTTATGAGATAGATCTTTTTTTAGTGTGTTGTAAATTGTATCATTTTGACTAATCAGAAGACCCACAGTAATTAAGAAATGTAATTTTGTTTATAATTGGGCTGTAATTATAAAATACAGAAGACCAACCAGAATACAATTAAGTTGCATTATTTGAGTTAAGCATTTTTCTCCGCTATTAAGACCTTTACTTTTGCAAAACACATGTGGAGAAGTTAATTTGATTTTTCAATTTCAACTGAGAAGGGTACCTACAAGTATCAGTATCATCTTATGAAATTTATATGATCTTTTTATATTAATCTCAGTTATGACATTTTTTCATAAGTGAAATATCAAAATTAATAATAAAATAAATAGAAATACAAATAACACAGGAAAATATAGTAAATGTACATAAAATTATAGTATTTTATGTACACTTCTGATAAAATTTCATAAGAAATGTACCTATAAATTAGATACCTTTCTTATGAAATTCAATCTTACTCTTAAGTCTTATTTTAATTTCTTTATAATATAATTTAACCTAAAAGCATCGTAAACATAAAGGTGAAAGCTAAGTACAAAAAAAAAAATAGAGCACTGAAAGTTTTTCTTAAAAATAACGAGGTAAATAATTTGTTCACTTAAATCTAAATAATTTCACTTTTCTCCTCCTGTAGAACAAATTATCCTCACGTAATCCGTCAATACATCATTCATCACTGTCAAGTGATGTGAAAAGTTATGACCTGCTTTGTTTTATTTTCAAACTACACTTTTTCAGAACAGAAGCTACGTTAAGCTTGGTTCAAAATATTTTAAATAAACATTATAATTTCTGATTTTAAAATAAGTTTTGAAAAAATGATAATTGATTTTTAAAAAATTTCAAACTGAGATTTTCATTTTTTTTTTTTTTTTTTTTTAAAATGGAAAAAAATGGTGGCCATGACTGATTATTTGTCAATTTTGCTGACTCAAAAAAAAAAAAAAACAAGATTTCTAACAAAAATTTCGGACATGCTAGGAACTATTAAAAAATGTTAAAAAAAATACCCCAAAAATACTTTGATCTTTCCTCTTAATAATAGCATAAACATTTCGACGATAAAATTTTGTTTTCATCAGGCTATGCTCTTTTTTTAGCAATCTCATGGAGGTACCTACAAGAAAGTAAATAAATTTTATACAAAAAAGAAATTTAAAATTCAAATAATACTTATAGAAAAATAGGTTACAGATAGAAAATTTTAAAATGGTAGTGTTTATCATAATTGTAATTGTTAATTCAAGTTCAGCATGTACATTTATACAGAAATATGACAATTTCGAAAAATATTAATAGATATTTAGCTTGGGGATTGAAAGCAGATTTACCAATTTTATTATTAAAGTTTCAATGAAATTTACTTAATTTTTAATACAAAAAATACTCACTCTACTTAATTTAGTAGGTGAAAAATGATCTCTTCTGATGGTACAAATCCAAACATCAGATAATTCTTTATCTTTAGGGAAAGAAAATACATGTACTTTAGGGCCGTTTTTATAATTCCCATTGCAATTTGGTACAACGCATCTACAAAGCACTGTTTTTTTTTCTTTAAATTAATTCAATATTTAAAAGAAAATATTAATAAATAATTCAAAAATACTGCTGTAAAAAATCAAATACACAAAATAAATGACACACTTCTTGAAAGTCGGACGCAATATGATGACGTCACATTTTTCCCTCCCCCCAATAAAACAAGCCTTCTCTTTTGGTGGCTGCGACACAACCCACTGAAATGAAACCACTATTTAGTGCAATACAAATCACTAATTGACACAAATCAAGCCACTGTCTACTGTGACGTGAACTGCTGTTGTCATGTTTCAAGCTATCATCTTGTGTCACGAGACCGCTATAAATCAAAAATATTTTTTTTTTATTTTTAACTTTTTGCAAGCAAGTATTTTACTCCACAGAGGTCAAAAGACTACTATCTCATGGACTCTGTTTGAGTTTATATGAAGTGAAGTTATTTATATGAGTGGCATAAAGATATGCCAGGTGGGTCTTTCTACCTATTTTCAATACCAGCTGAAAATTTTGTTAGTTTTTACTGTTATCATATTCAATCACAGTATTTTGATAGGAAATTAGTGTTTTAATATTTTTACTTACTTGCAACAGGTTCACATCCTTGGTCACTGGCAGCAAATAATATAACACCTTTCGCTGCCACCTACCCCTGGTGGAGTAATCATGCTTAGTGGTCAGGGGTCTTAGAATAACACTTTAATCACAGGCTAACTCTGCACTGTCAATGCTGACACTGGTTCAACTTGGTTGTATAACATGACACCCCAGTTGATCCTGGGTCAATCTGGTCAGCAGTGGCCAGATGATATGACCCTTGCCACACACTGCCTATACCAAAAGATTTATTGGTCCTCAGAGTCATAGGATGATGAGTTGATTGCAGGGTCAATCTTACACTTGGTCATTACTGTCACTAATCAACAGGCTGTTGGTCGCTGGCCACTCTAGTCCACACATTGCTCCACCCATGTTGTGTTTTTTGATCACAAGCCAGGTGGCGATTGAGTATCATCAGTAATCGTAACATTGGTTCAAACCACGGCATGTGTTATGAAATAAAATAACAAAAATGCCTTCAGACAAAATAAAAACAAAAGATTCTTCAGGTTAATTTTTTATTTGGTTTATGTAGTTTATTGTATAAGAAAAATTAACCCTATCCACTAAAATCTCTACAGTGAAATTTTTCCTATTGTTGCTAATTCTTGGAACAGGGCTCAAAGTCGGGGGTTTTCTTGTCAGCAAGTCATGTGGATCTCAGCAGTACCTTCGTCTACTCTTCACTATTCTCTCTCTCTCACTTAAGTGCTCTGCTTATATTGACTTTGTCCCAAAATCATAGTGGAAGCTGATGGTGTCTGGGAATTTGGGGGTTCCCCGGGTTTCTGTATTGATTTGAACAATTTGGGAGATCCCTTCTTCCTACAGGTAGTGGTTGCAGGTATTGTTTTGCCCACATAACTCTTATTTATGTTTGCACTGTAATAGTGCAAGGTATAAATAATAGGAGAAGGTAATTTCTCCTTTCTTCATATCTTATCTAAGCCTGCCACTTCAACTGTCTCTTTGACAGATCTGATTTTAAAAGTGAGCTGATGAAAAGCCAGTCTTAACTTTTAGTCATTAATTGTAATTATCTTAATTTTCAACAACAAATTTTCCCAGTCCTTGTTTATGTAATCAGAGATTTACCAGCCGTCTCCTTTGACTCACTATTAAAAAATATTTGTCTTTATAATTTTTTCACTTAATTGTACTCATGACTCTTACAGGTTTGTTTCTTATCTCAATTTCTTTGAGCAAAGGCTAAAAGTCCTATTTCTCAATTTGTTTACATTTCCAAAGTCAGTGAAGCTATTGCTACTCTTTGACTGGCAGGCATAAATCAGTTCTTGATTTTGCCTTTGTCTTCAATTACAATTATAACTCAGTAGACCCTTTCTTCTGTCTAGCAATCAGAAGACATGATTTCATAACTTCCACTTTAACCTTTACCACACCAAATTCCTTGTAGAATTGTTCCCCCTACCACTGAATTCTTTTTGATGTCACAAATACATGAGCACCTATTGTTTTAAAATTGTTCTAACGTACTTTGTATTGTGTGTATAAATTTAATTTTTTGTATACTAATAAAAGAATAGATGAGTAATATTTTGATATAATGCATTACATTTTACATGCATGTTTTGATATTGAAAACAAAAAATTTGAAGCAGAAAATAAAAAATGAAAAACAAATACATTAATATTTCACATACTTTAGCTTTTATTGCTTGTGGAGTTCTGGGGTGCAATCTACCTTGTAGTCTATTAGACTATGGAACTGCTGGAAGCAGGGGTATGAACATCACATTTTCTGCACACAGACTGGGTCTGGTGGTGCTTCTTCTCTCTGTTTGAGCAAACACCACAATCTGGGTGAGATGGCTTTGCACATTTCAGGCACTTGGGGTTGATCACAAGGTTGTGATTTGTTAACACCAGCCTTTCGGGGTGGGGTGGGGGTCTTTGGCCCTCCTACCTCTCTTGTGAGACACACTTGAGTTGTAGCCTTCCATCAGAAAATGTACAAAGCTCAGCCTAAACTTTTCAGCATTGACTCAGTGAGCTGACTTTGCTTTCCAGATGACTAGGGCATTGCAGAAGCAGAGTTCAAGTAAATAAAAAAAACTTTTTCCCACCATTTGGTAGACTGGTACAGCACCATGTAGTATGTTAGCTGCTTGTCAGCTCTGTCTACTCCCCTCATGTGCTGAGAGTAGGCCCACACAAGGCTTGTACACAATCCTGGTATGATTTTCATGTTGTTTTGACCTTACTTCTTTTCTGAAGGTCACAGCAGTATGGGCAGTTGTCATCAAATTTACTAGCCTTCTGTCATACCAGGAAATATATAAAATGTGTCTGTCTCTGTGTGTGATGAGGCGGCTCACCTAGTTGAGGTTTTGCTACTTTTATTTTATTCATCACACCCTTTCGGTTCACACATAGTGTGCCACATGCTCCTGTTTCATGTTGGGTTAGTTGGTGAAACAATTCAAGGGATGAAAAAAATTGTCCATGTAAATTAAATGTCCCCTGTTTTGTATATTCTCTGACAGGGAAGACCCAACTTTGTGGGCAACACCAACTGTCCTTGGTACGTGAGCTGTTTCACCGCCTAAGTATTTCTGCCAATTACAAATGTACACAGTTTTCGAGTCTGCTACTTCCCAGGCTTTCAGGCCCCACTTGGTTGGTTTTGCTGGCATATACATTAGCAAGCTTATCCTGCCTTTGAAAAGTATCATACTTTCATTCACTAAAAGTTCCTTTCTGGTATAAAAGTATTTCTGCCAAAGTGACACAAGTTTATCAGAAAATGGCTGGATCTTGTATGCTCTGTCATGTTCAGGGTGGTTCCTCGGTTTTGCATATGCATTGTCAGAAAAGGACAAAATTCTCTATAATCTGTCTCATAGCAACATATTTCTAAAACCCGACATTTGGATAAACACATCTGTTGACCAGTATAAGTGAAATGACAGCCACTTTACAAATCCAGCAAGAAGTAAAATGGTTAAGAAAGCCTTCATTTCAGCAAAAGTGACTTTGTCCCACGTGTTTACATATGCATAGACACCTGCATTTGTTCCTTTCCTTTCTTTCATTTGACAAGCATATTTGTCTCATTGACAAATAAAGTAATTATTTTGTTGTTTATGAATAAATAAAATAATTTGCCTTCAGAAAGGCTATTAGGTAAATTCATGGGTCCAGTAGTTTCCAGGAAATTAGTCCGCCACGGATGATAGTAGCTTCTTGGTGTTTCAGGGTCATCATAGTTTTCTTCCTCATCACAAGTGTGGCAGTCTCCCCCATCTCCGACAATTTCACCATCTATATCTGCCTGAGTAAATACCTTGAAATCATCATCAATCAGAATTTTTAAAAAACTCCTGAATAAAGGCTTCATTTGATGTTCCAGCAGCCATTTTTGTAAACAAAAAAGATCACAACAAAATTACTATGGGTTTACTCAATGTTACACATGTGTACTGTAAAGAAGAATAAAAAATGGTGTAGGAAAACAAGTTTAGCCTTGTTTCAAAGTGGTATGAGACTATTTCCAGATTAAAATACCAGAAATAACAATAGACAAATGTTTATTTATAGTAACCCAGTCATGGCAACAGAATATGCCTAGAGTACCAAAGGGCGAGAATTTTTACCATTGTAGTAAAGGTTAAGTAAGCAGACATAAATCAATTTCTCCATTTCTGCTTTCATTTCCAAAATTCTCAACTGACTTTAAATGTACTTTCATTATTCCTTCTCAGCCCTTGTGCGTTGAAATATTTCATATGGTTCTTGATAATATATGTTTACCAAAGGCAATAAAGTCATTCTCTTCAGATCTGTCTTTTCTTCCTTCTTTCAGTTTATATGTTATTCTGTACGTTTAACCCTTTCTGTCTGTTCCAATTCATATTCTAAATTAATTCTTTCCTTTTACTAGTGTCACAGTTGGTCTTTGGCCACTTTGATCCACACCATCTCTGCACACATTGTGTTCTTGATCTCAAAGCAGCGGAAGATTGTCTTGCAGTGCTGGTTAAACCGTGATGGGTGATATATTAAGAGATTTGCGAGGTTAATCTTCAATTGGTTTATATAGCTCTTGGTAAAATGAAAATTAACCCTTCCCACAGCAATCTCTCTAGTGACACTGGGCCTTGTCTAAACTTCTGGAAGGCTGGGTTCAAAGTTTTGAAATCAGGAATTCAAGTGGCAGCTGACATGGATTCCAGAAGCACTCCATGCAGCTTCTCAGCCTAAGTCTATGATCTCCCCAAAGTTATCTGCTTATATGCCCAAAACTGGCATGGGGCCAAAGGGTCTCCAGGACCTGTTAACTTCCAAAACTTCCCATCAACCCCAACAAGGGCTTTCCCCATTCCCTAGCTCTGCTCTCTCAAACAATCCTTTACACCTGTAAAATTCCTCCCCACAGCAGTCACAGGCACCCCTCCAACCCTGACCTACCCTACTTTATATCCGCCGCCATCACCCTGCACAGGCAAGGCCAATCCCATCCCCTCCTCCCTCCCTTTTGGTCTTCCAACTCCACCCATCTCTCAGGGTGCACAACTGTCCCTGTGACAAATCTAACCCTCAAAATGTGAAAGGGTGTAGTTCATTCTCCTCGCCAATTTCAACTCTCTGACTCCTTTTGGACAAACCAGAACACCCTCTTGATCTTCACAACCTCAACCCTAAGAAAAAATCTGTTTTTGTAAATGAAAACATATCTGTTTACTGAAATTCTCAAAAAAGAAACTGTTTTTCATCCCTGGATTTGTTGCCTTCTCAGTGGGGAGACAGACCAAATCACCTGCCTGCCATGATATATCAATCTTCATAATTTTAGCTCTTGCAGAGAGAGGCAGGAAATCAAGAAAGTGAGTCCAGCTATGAGGGAAGTAGGTAGGTGACTAGAGAAGTTAGAGCTGCCCAGCAGCTAGTGACAGAAGGACTGGTAATGAGGAATCCGAAGTTGCCGAGGCCAGTGAAGTTAGGAAGATAGCAGCCCAACTCTCAAAGCTGAAGGAAGGATCTCACATTTAAGTGAGAAATCTTATTGTTGCTACTTCCCATCTAGAGAGTCTTGAAAAACAATTGTATAACAGAGAACTGGATCAGCTCATAAAAAGACTCCAAGTTCGTTGTATGTGGTTCTGTAAGCACCAGAAGTTGCGTTCTCTTCTGCAATAGGCTGTTCAGAGAAGATCTTCTACTTAGGTGGCGCTGACTATTTGCATATGTACAATACTAGGGAGGTATTAGCTAATAGTCAGTGTAGGTCTGGGACTGAGATAGCTATATAACACCAGTATTTGTCTTAGTCGTGGAAAAGTGCTCCCGACGGGCAAATACTAGATAAGACAAACACAAATTGCCAAGAAGCCAAACATGTGCACATAGTGATTTGGGCATATATGCAAATACACACAACCTTGGATGTCATTACAGATGCAGTGAATGATGAACAATTGGAGAACGTTGGCACAAAACTTACAAAATTTACAATTTCACCATGAATGGTGCCACATTGTTCACATCAATGGGACTTAATAAAGTACATGTTCCCAATGCATCAGCTTTACATTTCCTAGCTTGTTCCTTATCAATTTAACATCTTCTTCTGACACTGTTCCGAACAAATAGTCAATGCCTCCGAATGAAAGGGACTACTGCCCTTTGTTCTTCGCCAGTTCTAATCTTGTCACATTTAGTATCACTACTCTCTCCTTGGGCTAAAACTCTGTTTTTCTCATGTCCTTATCAACAACTCCTTTCCTTTTCAGATTCCTCATCTATTTTACATGTCTGGTTCCACCAGAGTTGTTCTTCTCTTCCTATTTTTTAGTTCAGCTCCCTCCCAACCATATACCTCAGCTAATTTTATAGTGTTAGCATGAGCCCTTTTAACTCTTTCTGCCACAAACAATACTGGCCTTGTCTGTTCCACTATTCTGTGATAGGGTTCCCACTTCTGGTTCAATTTACCTGTCACCATAATCTCCAACATTTACAGCAATACAATCTCATACCCTAGTATTCTTTCTTATTATTTTTCCATGTGAACACAGTAATTCACTGATCACCATGCTTTCATGTATGAGGAGAGAAGACAATAAAAGAACAAGAATTAAAAAGACAGACTATAAAGATCAACATTGTATTTAAAATTTTTGAAGATCAAAGTTGAAGTTAACAGAGGATGGAAAATGTGATACAAAATCTGAACATGCATTGTATTAGTGAAAGATGCATTGAAAAAGTATTAAGAAACAAGAAGATTTTGTTAGATACAAAGAAAAGAGTGCTGTAATATCAATCCACCGATATAGCAGTTAATGTTGGATAATCTCTTCACAGGAAGAGAAAACTGGAGGCAAAAGAAATGTGATTCTACTCAAAGATGCTGAGAATGTGAGATTCTACACAAGGAAAATGGGAACAAAATGGATTTGTATATTCAGAATCAGAAATAGATAGCTGAAATTTCTTAGACATATGTCTAAGAAATAGGGCTTGTGGAATTTAACAATTCCTGTATAACAAGAGAGAAACTGGAGAAGACAGCAGGCCATTTGGTGAACTTGTATGAAAGAATAGCACAATAGGTGTTGGGAAGTTTGGCAAAAGGACAAACTTTGCTAAAGGATAGGAGATTGAAGTGAGCCATGAGCACCCACATCCTAAAAGGACACAGCACATAGAAGAATATAATTGATCATTAGACTAAAGAGATTAAGATATCTTGCAAAGAAAGATTATAGAGTATTCTTTGTCTATCAGCTATCCTTTCTGTAATGGGATTGGTTTAGCTAATAGGTAATTAGCATAAAGAGAACTATAACTATAGCTCACAGGCAGCTTTGAGTCAGTGTAGGTAGGATATCTACAGCTCAAAAAAAACTGAATGTAAGAATTTGGATAAAATACTTTAAGGCACATGCCAGAATAACTAATTTATGAAATGACCAAACATCTGGAGGACAGAAAGAAATCATGGATTTATTTTTGGCCACTGTGGGATGCAAAGCCATTAGGCAGATTTTGTTAATGACTTACATGGCTGAAATTGAAAACTTGACATTTAAGGAAGTCAAAAAAATAATATTGAGAAATATTCAACCAAAGAATTTGGGGAGCCTATAAGGAAATATCTAAGAAGATTAAGAGATATCAGCATATATTGGGAATTTCATGAACTAGGACAACAAGAAATAAGCACAAAAGAAGAATTAATTCAACTCTGATTGGTAGAAGGACTGTACTGCACCACTCATAGAGTAAAAAATTTAGAGCAGTTACTGATAAACCAAATGACTTTAGAAGCTTGTATTGACTTCATACAACAAAAGGAGTTAATTGAAAAATTTAATACAAATGACAACCAATGTGAGTTTATGGACGCATGTGCGATAAAAAGAACAATGATAAAATGCAGATATTGCAACTATAAACATGAATCAAAGAGAGAGAAATGTCCAGCATGGGGACAGACATGTAATAAGTGTAAAGAGAAAAATCACTTTCAAGTCGTATGTAGATGGTGAGATGCCAATGTAAAACTGTTGAAATAATGCACAATGATGTAAAAAGTCAAATGTTTTTTTCAATAGAAAGGAGAAACAAAAAGAAAATTTTCATGAATATTAAATTAAACAGTGCAGTCTTAAAAATGCAAGTTGACACTGGAAGCAAAGTGACTCTTATTCCAAAGAATTTTTGAGAACAATTATCAAAAATAAAATTAAAGAAAAGCTTATTAAGATTAAGACAGTTTGATAGAACATGTATAAAAGTATTAGGGTCCTTTCAAGGCACTTTTGAAACAAAAAATAGATTTAAAACCATCACTGTTATGGCTGTAGACTGTATAAAAAGTCATGGTTTAATAGGAACTGATTTGATAAAAATTAATAGCACATGTTTACTTAATGCTATGAATACAGGAAGTCCTGAAACTGGGACATAAAAAAAAACTACAAAGCGAGCCTTAAGTTAAAAAGAAATATCAATCCATCATATTTTGAGAGCCGTAGGCTTCCCCTTCATATAAAGCCAATGGTAGTTGATAAGCTATGAAAAATGGTGGAAGAAGGCATTCTTCAATATGTATAACCTGGAGGCAGCAAATGGGCATCACCTGTTATAGTTTTATGAAAACCTAATGGTGATTTTAGAATTTGTGGAGATTATGAATTAGGCATAAATCATAAGATTTGTTTGGATTCCTGCCCTATTCCAAACATAGAAAATTATTATGTTCTCTGGCAGGAATGAAATATTTTACAAAAATTGATTTAAAAAATGCATACCACCAAATTCAAATAGGTGACAAATTTAAGGAAATCACAACAATAAACTCCCCCATGGGCTTAGTTAAATGTTCCCACTTACCATTTGGAATTAAGACAGCCAGCTTGATATATATCAAAAAGCTATGGAAAATTTGTTAGTAGGGAGAGTAGAAAATATGATAATTTATCAGGACAATATATGTTTAGGTTGCAGCCACTGAAGAAGAAATGAAACAAAAAACTAAATATGTAATGGATAAGTTGAGCAGGGCAGGAATGATGATAAATGAAGATAAGTGTACATTTAATTGCAAAGAATTAACATTTTTGGGTTACCAAATTCCAGACCCAACGTTGATACAAAAAATATTAAATGTATCTTCTCCAACTCATAAAAAAGAATTGTAATCGTTTCTCGGATTAGCCAATTTTTATAGGAAATTCTTGTCAAAATATTTTTAAAAAATTGAAGCGTTTTCTGAGTTGTAAAAGAAGAATAAAGAGTTTGAATGGACTAGTACACACCAAATTGCCTTCATTAAATTAAAAGAAGCTCTATCTAAAAAAACCTGTGGTCAAAATTTTTGACCCTACAGATACAAGTGGCCAGTCTGTATCAGCAATTTTGTCCCAGGAAGGACACCCAGTGATGTATCTTTCCAGGACATTGACACCAGCTGAATTGAACTACACTAATATTGTAAAGGAAACATTTGGCAATTGCATGGAGTAAGAGGAGAAAAATTTCAAGATCTGATCATAAACCCTTAGAATTTATATTCCATCTTAGGAAGGAATTGCCAAAAGTTACATCATCCAGAATATTAAGATGGGCTATGAAGTTAATGGCTTTTGATTATGATATGTGAAGGGAAACCCAATACCACACGTAGATGCATTGTCCCAACTACAGTTTGAAAAGGAACAAAACAGAAAAATCATAAAAAAAAGTTGAGGATGAATTTTTGCATTGGGTGGAAATGAATGTGTTGCCTATGAATAAACTAGTTATGGAGACGTTACAAGTTGAATGTTATCTAGAATAAGGAACAATAAATGGAGTAATTGTTCAAAAACAGAAAGACCATACAAAAGAAATAGACACAAACTATCAATTAATGGTCTAATTTGTAGTGGGGATTTAGTTGTACCACTGGAAAAATGTAGAAAAAAAGTAATCAAAAGTGTACATGATAATGTTCATTGTGAGATAACTTCTACATAAAAACACTTAAAACTGGAAGTGTGGTGGCCAGGACACACCCAAGACTTAGAGAATTATGTACACAAACGTGCCAAAATAAAGAATTTTCACTACAATAATTTACACTCTTGGCCTAAGAAAACAGAACCATGGTCTAAAGTTCATATGGATTATGCACAAATTAACAGGGTAGATTTATGTCTAATACTGGTTGGCACTTTTTCGCCTGACCTGAAGTTTTCCAAGTTCAGGATAACAAATACTGCACATAACATTTGCTAGAAATGGAGTACCAAAAAAATTAGTAACTGATAATGCTCTCGAATTCTGTGACAAAAGTCTATGCTTGTGGTTAAGGAAGATTGGCTGTGTCCCATATAAAACACCTCCTTACCACTCTCAATCAAATGGGATTGCTGAACAAATGACCCACACAATAAAGATGGGATTGAAAGCATTTCCTTCTCAGCAAGAAAAGACTGAAACTTTCCTACCAAGATTATTGTTGAGTTACAGAATGATACCACATGCTGACAGATTAGATAGCCTGTCTGCCTTAATGGGCAGACAAATTAGAGCTCTATTAACCATGTCTTTCTCTATTAATGAAAACATATGTTACAAAATAAAGAAAACGAGATGGAAAAGGCAAATTTCCTAATGCAAAAAGGATACAACACTGCATTAATATGCAAGAATAGTACAAGTATTGTTGCCCATTGTTTACAAAGGAAAAAAATGATTTACCACAACACAGAGCTAAATCACAAACAAATATTTAATTTACTAAAACACAACATAAAATATATACAAGATAAACTATTGTGGCCTACAAAACAGAAAACACAGAGTTACTGGCGAAGTGTTATGAGAGAGGAGGAAGGTGAGTCAAATATCTTTATCACTTTAATGCTATATTTGGAAATCCACAAAGGTGTGTAAATAAATATTAATTTTTAGTTTGGTCAATGAAAATTAGTCAAAATTCTATTTACCAAATTTGTTCCATGAAATTCTCCTTTGGGTTTTTGTTGGTCGGCAACTTTTTATAGAGATTCTTTCGACTGGATATAATAGTCCTCGAATCAAAAGCCGGAGTTGATAACAGCAAAAATTCTTTTCAACAACTGACAACCCTTTTCCAAAAACCTATTTTTATAGGGGCTAACACCTAATTTGCATATTTCTAGATGTTTCTCGAATCATCTAGATTCTTCTCGAATATACTAGAATCTTCCAAACGTTCAATTTCAAATTTCTCTATTTTATATCTACTTCATGAAAGAAAACTTTTTTGTATTAACAGGTAGGACTCAGTAGAATCCCTTACTATAAATTTTAACCTTATTGAGATATTCTTATTATAGAAATGCATCCTTGTAACACCATGCAGACCACTTAAGAGCTAGCCAAAATTACAAGGAAGTACAAAGCGAAACTACTTCAAATGACTATGTAGATGAACAAGAAAGTAGGGCAGAGGAATCAATGGACAGTTAAAGATCTTTGGAAGACTGGGATCCCGAGAACTAGATCAAGGTTCCCCATAATGAGAAATACTCCTGAAGCCTGTGAGAGGGGGGGAAGGTAGTAGAAGCCATAGATCCATGCAGGGTGTGAAATCCAAAAGATTCAGGGAGATAAAATTGGATTGGTTTAAGTAATTAGCATAAAGAGAGCTATAACTATAGCTCACAGGCAACATTGAGTCAAATTTAATTTATTAATTCAAGAATACTTTATACCACCTTCATAATAATTTATTTTATTATCTAGTCTCCTGCAAATTTTTAAATCAAACTACAAAAAGAAGTTATGAATTGACAACTCTTTCAATGAGCAACTTAAGTTAATTTGACCTGTATGTATGAATATGGTCAGTCATGGTTTCAGTACATGAGTTTCTGGCACATATTATGCACATCATTGCTTTAAGTAAATTTTGATACTGTAAAATCTGAGTATGCATTTAAGCAAATTTTAAACTCCATACTAAGCACCAGGTTGATACACTAGCATGTAAAACTTTTGGGCCACCTTGGTAAATAAATTACTTTCTTAAATTAAAAAGGAGTTTTGTTTTTTCTTTCTTTTTTCAAAAAGTGATATTTACAAAATGGCAAAGTATGGGGGTAAAGCTAGTATTGCTGCCTTTGGCTCAAATAATTACTTCAATTCGATGTGGCATTGAATGGTAAAAAATCCAGATTTTCTCCCATTCTTCATGTCATTCCCAAAGTTCTTACAGATTATGTAGTTTTTGTTGGAGTAATTGCCTTTTCAGTTTCCCACTGTAATATATTGTATATTGAGATCAGGACTTTGTGCTAGCTAGTTTACTAAAAGTTGAATATCTTCATCCACAAGAAAACTTTTCGTTGCACATGATGCGTGGCATGTAGCATTGTCATACTGAAAAAAAACTTCTCCATCTCTATAATCTGACAGATTAGACTGTAGTAAACTAATATAGTTGTTGCAGTTTAGGTTTCTATAAAATTTTACCAATTTTCTTTTATCATTACTTCTGATATAACACCACATTACATGTCCAACATCAAATTTTTTCCGTCTTTCTGGTGTATGTTCTATTGTTTCTTTCTTTCTCAGCTCTTACTTATTCTCTTGCATTAGAATGATCAATAAAATTACTTTTTGCCACTTTCCATCATTCCATGTTAGATGTTCTTTGAATCACTTCAGTCTTCTATTCCAGTGTTTTATTGTTAATGATGTTTTTTTTTGTTTGCCCTTATATGTATACTGTATCAACTGAAAACTCATGTTGAATTGTTGTTAATTTGGAATTGCCTACTGAGATTTGCACAATATTGTCTAATTTTTGTGGTCTTTTAGTTGTCTTTGCACTTAAAACACTTTCATTAATAGCAAATGTCTTTTGTATAAGTTGAACACTGTTTCTGGAAATTCCCAGCCACCTGACTATCTCTTGCTGAGTCATCTTCTCCTTCAAAGTTACAACTTTCATTTTTATTTCAGCAGAAATTTTAGCCATGATTTTAGAGCCAGAAAGCAAACTAGTAATCAACTGCAATGACTTGCCCAGGCATTTTACACTTATGTTAATAAGAGGGAACAATTCCTACTTAGAAACCTTTTTTCAGCTTCAAAATGCTTAAAGCACTGTATCTTCTGTTATGTGGCACCTCCTGAAATGCGACATCTTATTTTCCAATCATCCAGGTCCATAGACACTACTGATAAAACAGCTAAACAATCTTAATTTGATAAAATGAAGGTGTATAATCATTTCATATAGTTGACCCAAAACCTTTGCACAAGACTGATTAAACATTCACATCGCCTCCCCCTGTAGCAGGCTCCCTGGAGACAGAAATGATGTGAAACAGCCTGAGTACCCACTAACATTTTCAAATTAAAGATGTGAAATCTGACGGGTAAAACAAAATGGACAACAGAACAATGATATGTAAGATTAATGCAAATTTTATTTACAAAGCAAACATAAGTGGCTGTGGGTTAGATGGTCTTGTAATTGAAGGGTGGTCGGACTGGTTGTATCGATGGTTGGACTGATTGTGTCGATGATGGGATGTTGAGGTACAGTCGTTCCAGTCATGTTGAAGTTAAGGGAAGTTGATTGCTGCTGGTTGTTGCTGGACGATCGTTGGTTGTTGCAGGTGCTCTCTGCTGGTTGGCCTTTGGACTGGACATGCCGGGCATGAAGGTATTAGCAATGGTAGCTGGTCAGTGCTGGGAAACTGGTGTTGCAATGCGGTGCTGGCATTGTGTATCTGCTGGTCGAGTCCAATTCCAGAACCTCCCTTAATTATAACCATAGTGTATGGGAAAGGTTATGGACGACATACAGGCAGCAAGTAGGGACAGAATGCCAAGAGTCAAAATGTGCAAGAAGCCAGAAAAAGATTTAGAAGTAAGTATAGAAAGAAAGAAAGAAAGCAAGCCCAACTAGCATCCAGTTGCCAGACAAAAAAATAATGGGAATATAACATAATATGCAGCCCGTCCAAGCGCCCTGGTTACAAAATGACCAGGGGTCTGCATTTCTTCTCCTCTCCAACTGACTGACTGACCGACCAAGAATTTGTGAGAAGTCACTGTGTTATATTAAGGGAGACCAACAATAACCACAGGTCTCACAAAATACTAAAAATCTCGAGGGAAAAGAAGCTGAGATTTTCTACAAAAAACAAATATGTAAAAAAGTACTTAGGAAATGTATTGCGACTAAGTTCTTAACACAAAAGGAACTAAAAGTCATTAGGTCAATTCTAAAATTAAATTAAATTATATAGTGTGTAGGGAACACGATAAAAAGGTCTAGGTCAAAGTGTCCTATTCATTCCTGTTTAGTGAGCAGTCAAAGTCAGCTTGACAGATTTATTCTGTATCAAATTAAGGTTCAGTAAAAGAACGCCAAATATGAATTATGAATAGAATAAATTCATTTCTTGTAATAGTTGTAAATTTTATTTCTTGTACAACTTGCAAATATTTTTGTGACTAACATATGTATTTTTATATTATTCATTTATTGGTTTGATTGTTTGCAAATCAAGACACCGAAGGTTTTCCGAATGAGTATATTTCTTATACTTATAAGATTATTACTACTATTAATATTTATCCATGTATATATTTTTTTATTATCACAGGTCCTGGCCAGTCAAATTGCTTAAAATCTTCTTGCCTCATTGACTTGATAAATTTGTTCAGGTAACTTGAAGATATTTTTTAAGTTCCACTTTGACAAGCTAACAATGAAAAAAAAACATTTCACAAATATTTAAATTTATAAACATGATAGAATTATTTCTTTGAATCATCATAAAATGAACTGTTGTTCTTCACTTCTTCAAGTCACAGAAGACAGCCATTGACATTTCCCTTTTCATATCAAGTTTTACTTACACTACACAAAGTAACAAGAGAAATAAGACTAGTTGTAGTGAGATTGGTTGGGCTCATACTAATTAGCATAACCATACCACTATATAAGCAGAAGTTGAGATAGACTGGGATCACTTGTAATGACTACTACTGTTGTGTGTATATCAACTTCATAACAAATGGCGTTGATGAATGAAACTATGTTGGATTTGGAAAGCCCTGACAAGGTTATTATCTGGTTAAAGTGCTTTGAGGCAATGGCCAGAATGAAGAAATTAGCGGATGACCAGAAGCAGAAACAAATCATGGATTTATTTACAACCACCGTGGGATATGACCACCGTGAGATGTTTTAAAGACATTAAGCACATAATTTTAAAGTGTATCCAACCAAAAAAAAGATTGGTCATTGCTGAAAGAACCAAATTTCTATCATTAAGATAAGAGTCTGTCAAACCTATTAGGAAATATCTCAGTAGACTACGAGATACTAGTAGGTATTGTGACTTTAATGAACTTGGGCAAAAATGAATGACAACAAAGGAGGAATTGATTCAGCTTCGACTGATAAAATGCCCTGATAAGAATATCATAATTTTTTATCCCAATCCTTTGTGGTGAGATAACATTAATATGCTCTTTTAAATTTCTTTTCCTATCAATTCTTTAGTTACTAAGATAACAAATTGCTTCATTGATTTGCGACCAGTGCTAAAATATACTTGACTTTTTTGAAAGAGAAAAAGTTGTTATATATATCAGCATGGTAACATTCAAATCCCAAGTTTTCAAAAAATTTTATTAAAAACATTGGCCTACTTCCAGTGAAAAAAAATTAACAGATTTGATGAACAGCTGATTGTTTGATTTAAAATATGTAACTGCTAACAGAAAATTTTGTTGATCAATATTCTGATACAATTTTTCAGAATTGAAGACTTTGTCTTTTTCTAGAAACTGTGCCAACTCATCATTTTGCACATTTCACACAGAAGCAGATGTTTTATTTGTTGGTTTTGGTAATACACTTATGGCAAATGATCAAATATTGATGGTGGATTTCGGGGTTGCACTGTTGGAAAATGCCTATCAGAAACAAGTGTTTGGTTTGTCAGGCATGTTGTCTGGAGATATTGCAATTATCTTTTTCACTCATTCTGATCTTGGGGAAGACAAAATACACAAACCTTATTTTTTTAATGGATAGTCACCACAACACAGTACTTTTTATCATTTTGAGAAAGATTTTGGAGTACTGAAATTAAAAAATATTAAACTAATATTTTGTAAAAATTAATGGCACTTCTAAGAAGTGTATGAACCTTATTTGAGGTGTGGAGAATTTAGAATTTGTCTTTTGATGCTAAAAATTATAATAGTTCTATTTTTTCAATAAGAACAAGCTTAGATTCTGTTTAGTAATTCAGATAATTTGCTCATGTTGCCAAATTTAAATGTTCTAAGTCTTGACTGTTATCAATGAATATAGATCTAATATATGTAGAACTAAGAATGTGATTCATTTTTTCCCCCTATTTCTAAGGAAAAACTTGATGCCAATCATCTGCTCATTTACAAGATCAATTCATTCTCTATTCCAAACAGATTGGTTTTATTTCATTGAAATACATATTTTTAAGTTGGTTTTCTGACTGGAAACAAAAGCACAAAATTAAAATTAAAACATTTATAGATTAAAATTAAAAGCATTTAAAGTCAGTATATACCAAAAAATGATATTTATTGCATGTCTATGAATTTTGCAAGAACGAAAAGTTGGTTGGGCACATACACACAATCACTGTTAACTCTTTGTTGTTGTAAAATTCATAGACATAAAATATTTTATGACATATATGACATGGACTAAATTTAGTTTGAAATATGTTGGAAAATAAAATTGGAGTAAATTTTCAAAAACCTCCTCTAAGTAGGGGATTCTAGTATAGATTTATAGATTCCAAGCTTAACCCTAAACCTGACAATGTGTGCATTTTACATGGCACAAAATATAGTATGTCATTGGAACTGACAGAAAAAAATTAAGCCTGAATATTTATTTATTTATTATTTTATTTAATATGAATTCAGACTTGCTTTAAAAAAGTTTTACAATTATATTCTGTTTATTTTTTAGTCATCTGCTTTAAATAACAAACATAAATGGCTGTTTTAGCTAACAATTATTTACATTTTTTTCCATGTCTAATGTTTGTCAATTCATTGTAATTATTCTTAAGAGTTCTTAATTTCTATATAGCAAAATTACTTAAACTTTTTTTGCAATTAATAGTAATTTTATCTCAGTTTCTATGACAAAAAAATCATCTCTTTAGTGACAAGTTCATTTCTTGTAGTTTTCCTGTTTACACAAAAAATAAACCAGTCTTACTGAACTACTTAAATAGATATAGCTTTCAATGTTTGATTTTGTTACTATAAATATTTGATTTTATATAGGTACCTTCACTAATTCATGTTACCTAAGGTTTAAAATGAATTTTTATAAATTAAAAAGGTTTCTTGAAGCTTTCATTGTAGCTTTAATTGAAAGCTAAATGATTAAATTTACTATTTGCAGTAAGCAAAATACTCTGGTGTATTTCAAATAGAAATTGATTGGAATCGATTTCATTTTTTTTATTGTTAAAATAGCTGATTCGTGACCTTTTTCATTGCAATGTAATTCTCTATTAAAAAATCTTCCAAAAATAAAATATACTTTTTTGAAACTTTATTTGAGGAATATTACCTGATTTAAAGTATAATTAAACCGATTTGAAACAAATATTATTTACTTTAAGTTTACAATAACACAGAAATCCATTTTTAAATCAAATACTAGCTGTGTTTTTAAACTGACAGTAGCCATGTTTGATGAGTGATGACAGGTTCTATGGAGACTTTATCTGTAAAACATAATTTAAGAAAATGATGTGAGCGCCTTTTTTATATAATTTTTAAGTTCTCAGTAATCTTAAAAATGTTGGTAAATTTACTGTCACAACTTGGTAAGAGGGTCTGTAATAATGACGACAATGCAGTTTAGTCTGGTGACTTCTGTCTGCAGAAGCAATACTCCTGCTTTTTATTCACACATACACAATATGGCCAGCACAGTACTTCTGTGTCTGAACAATAGTTGAAATAGTGCTTCCATTTCCTTAGTTCCCAGTTACAACATCCCACCCCAATTAGTCAAAATTTAATTAAACAATATGATTGTTGGATCGTTGAAGGAGACAAGTTATCAGGGGCAAGAATTATTTCACTTCCTGTCATAGTTACATCATCATCATCTGAGTCCTCTGTAATTCTGTCATCTGATGATTCCTTTTCAGCAAGTTCGCTCGCTAAGTGTCAGGCACTGCATCAATTTCCTCTGGTGTCTAGTTGCTGTGTGCAGTTGCTTGGGCTCACTTTCAGCCTTACCTCTCTGCTTCCTTTGTAGAGTACATTCCCATGTGTGTAACGTGCTCATCTGGGGCATATCAGCCATATCCTGGCACATAACACAGCTTCTTACACACAGTTCAATGTCTGAATCCAAATTAGACCACCAGATATGACAACGAGCAAGGGACTTCATCCATGAAATACCTGGGTGACCTTTAAGTAATTCGTTAAGCAAGGTGTCTTGACACTTTGCAGGGATGACCACTTGTGATCCACATAATACACAACCCAGTTGTACTAATAACTCCTCCTTCCTGTTTGTGTACAGTAAAAAATCCTGAGATTCATTGTATGATCCACTTACACACTTGAGATAACACAGGATCCCTGGATATATGCAAAGCAACAGTTGTCATAGAGAGTACTACTTCCTCCAGACAAGGTAATGGTGTAAAAAAAAAACTCGTCCATGGGTAGACAACTTAGTCCATCTGCATTGGGAATCTTTGAACTGGGTTTGTATAAAAGCTGATAGTGGTAATTTGAGAGTATCAATGCCTAGTACTGTACTCTAGCACTCTAGCCATAAATGTATTTATGAAATTTGCTCACTCCAAAAATTACTGCTAGTCCTTCATGCTTTATCTATGCATAATTCTGTTCTGCTTTTGATAATGTTCTCGAGGCAAAGTAAATTGGTTTTTCCCGTCCATCCACCATAATATATGACAAAACTGCCCTGATACGAACTGGGGATGCACCCATGGTCATTATAAGTTTAAATTTAGAGTTGTAATGAGCTAAAACATCAACTGACATTAATAAACTTTTTAGTTGTTCAAATGCAAATCTTTTGGCTATTCCCCATTTCCAGGGAGGTCCTATTTGTAATAACACATACAGTGGAGCTAGAACAGTGCTGATATTATTTAAATACCGGCAATAATAATTAACAAAAGCTAAATAAATGTGCACTTCCAATATGAGGTTTGGTGTTGGTGCTCTTTGAATAGCATTAACTTTATTCTGGGTTGGATGAATTTCTTTGGAATCAATCCCATGACCCAGATAAAATACTGACAACTTCCCGAACTCACTTCTAAGTTGGAGATCCGCATCTTGTAGTCTTTTTAATGTTAAATGCAGATTTTGGTTATGTTCTTCCATATTTTATCAGAGATTAAAATGTCGATATAAACAGCAATCATTAGTATACCTTGAATTAACTCATCTATAGTGTGTTGAAAAAATTCCTGATGAAGAGACGATTCAAAAACACAATCTGGTATACCTGAAAAGACCCTTATGACTGTCTATAGTAGTTCTTGTGACTCTTTCTCCAAAGGAATCTGTAAATATACGTCACTCAAATCCAATCTCATAAAACAATGTCTGCCTGAGACTTTGAAATACAAGTCATCTATATTTAGAATAGGGTAATGTCTATTTGTAAGGCAGGTTTACTGTTTAAAATTAGCACAAATCCTAATATGACCATTTTTCTTTAACACTGGAACAATGGGGAAGGCCGATTCAGAAAAATAACTGGTTTGATAATAGCAGTAATAACCATGCAATCCAGTTTTGCCTCAACCTTTTCTCAGGGTGTTAACAGTACAGGTTGAGCTTTCATGAAAGGAGGGCTACTGTTAGGTTTGATATGCAGATTTCTTGTTGGGTCTTTTAAAGTACTCAAGCTCAGAAAATTCTCATTCCAAGACGTTGCATGTAATTTGGTTACAGGTAGCTGGTAAATTAACTGGTAATATTTCCAATCAATCCTGTCCAAGATTTGGTCCCAATGCAGGTACAACCAGCACTTTCTTTTCTCTGGTGTTTCACGTTGGCAACTCCCCTAGGCTCAATGATATGCCCAGAATAAGTACAAATTTTTGTATTAAACCCATTTTAGAAAACATTGCATTAGGTAGTTTCTTGAATTGTTCTTTGAGAACAATTCAAGAAAGATAAGATAAGATAATTCAGAGAAGATAAACACCCGGTGTAGATTTCCATTTCAGAACTGATCCCATTTAATCAAGTTTACACATATACAGTTCAGGTGCATTTGAATTAACCCTATATGACAATATATCCAGTATGTTTTGTTCTTTCATGTAATATGACTTGCCCATTGTTTTTGCACTGTCTTGAAAAATGTTGTTTGTTTTGACAAAACAAATTTTGTTCCATGCTGGACACTGTATATGCTTTTCGTGCCATTCTCCCCTGCATCCAAAACAAACATTTTTTTCTCTTTTGAAATTCTGTAGATCTCACCATAGATATTTTGTGTATGTTGTTCATACTTCTATTATTAATGTTTGTCACCTTAGCAGCTGCCAATTCCACTCTAAAAGCATTTTCAAGTGACATATTCTCAGATAAGTCTTTTTTTTAATGTTCTATCTAATCTCCACACAAATTTGTCCCATAATGCTCTTTCTAAAAATATTCCAAATTCACATGTCAATGATAAATGTTTAAGCCAAGCAAAGAAATTTGAAACAGACTCACCCTCCTCTTGTTTGGCATTATAAAACCGGTGACTTTCCGCAATGATAAGGTGTTTGGGATTGAAGTGTTCTAGCAACAAATGCTTAATTTTCTCAAAGGTTCTATCACTCGACTTCTGTGGTGCACATAAATCCTCCAAAACTATGTACATCTTTTCACCTATGATGCTGAGTAAGATATCTCTACATTTTGTCTCTGTTTGCTGGCCCAAAACTATGTTGTTCACTAAGCAAAACTGTTCCCAATAGTTCAGGTATGACAAAATATTTCCAGATTCAATGCAGAGTTCTTCTAAATGTCTGAATGTTAACATATTTGCATGAAAAAAAATCTCTCGACATTACCAAAATGTCACAACTTGGTAAGGGGGTCTATAATAAAAATAACAGTGCAGTTTATTTAGTTTGGTGACTTCAGGAGCTATACTCCTGCTTTTTATTCACACATACGCAATATTGCCAACAGTACTTCCATGTCTGAACAATAGCTGAAATGGTGCTTCCATTTCCTTAGTTCCTGGTTACAACATTTACTATAGTCATTGCTCTTATTTTCTGATAATGTTGTGTATAGTCACACATACTTTAAAAATGGGCACATTTATATACATAAAAAAAATTCAAAATTTTAAAAAAAATCTTGGTGCATAATGATTTGTATTAAGCATTTCAATTTCTGATTAGTAAATATATTCACTTAATAACAATATCACCTAATGCAATCAACTTCCTCATTATCTCGAGTGATTTCAATGGTCAAATAGGGAAGGATGATGCTACATTCACATATAATAAGGAAACTGACCAAAATAGGGAAAAAACTGACGGACTTTGCTCAAGTGTGTGTTGGAATGCGTCACGAAAAAAATAAATGACTTCTTCTCTTTCTCTCCTGCTGTCATAGTGACGGACACAGTCTCCACTTCTGAGACTGAAAAACTGACCTCCTTCTCATTCCTTTACATAGAGCTTGGTAACTCACCTATGCAAAACACCAACAAACCAGCTACCAATCACAGTTCCCGCGCATGCCCACCTCCACTCGCTTTGGGGGTTTCAAGTTGACCGACGAACTCATTACACGTCCCCCTGATCTTAAAATCACAAAGCTTCTCAGTTCGATAGATGGTCGCATCTGTCTGGTGACTGCGTCCGCATATATACAACTTGCACGCCTGACATATTTGGATAACCACACATGCGCGAACTTGTTTGCTCTGAGGTGGCAGATTTCCAGATTCATCCCGTGTCTTGCTGTCATGCTCACACAACTTGCAACTCGGGGCATGCCTCTTCTGCCAGGCACTCCTTCTGAGCGGGATGACAGGGTCCTCGTCCTCGGATGAACTCTCATCCGTTGAGCTACTATCCACCTCTGGACAGCTGGCCACGTTGACGTCCGCAGGTAGAGTACTGATGTTTGAGGTAGAACTCAGTGGATCCTACTTTAAATACACCACTCGTGCACCATCTTCAGAGTCACTTTCATCATCAAATGACGGTTTTAACCCTACAACTGGCCACAAGTCTTTAACATGACGAGGCACGCCATCAACCCACACTGGCTGCGGGCTGATAATCTTGGTAACATGCTCCATTCTAAGTTTGTCTGTACACTTGCTGTGCAGGGTCTTAACCCACACTGTCACCAATTCTGTATTTAGCTTGCGCGTTGCTCGGAGCCATTGCAATATCAATGTCTCGCAGCCGTAAGTGATAGGTGTGCACCATGTTAGCCGGTGCTGTTGTAGGCGAAACACCGTCTTTAGGCATCGCATTATACCAATAGACTGCTTCAAGGATCGAACATCACTTCCTGGCTGCAATCACTTTTATAGACCGGTGGCTCCTTTCTACTATGCCGGAACCGAAGCCGCACACCCCACTTCTTTAAGAACTGCGAGAATTACTCTAAAGAAAACGCCGCACCATTATCCGTCAATATTTCTGCAGGTGGCCCCCGGTCATAAAAGATGGACTCCAATTGATGTATTATGCTGGCAGTGTCCTGCCGGTGCAGTAGTCACCAAATGGCGAAGCAAGAGGGTCCACAGTCAATAATAGTCAAATAGTGCTGGCTGCCAACATGTGTAACATCTATCCCCAGCCTGTTCCAAACATGGGTAGTACTCAAATTTCCTTTTTGCCATTGCACCGGTGCCGGTGACTGGCATGCCTCGCACCTCTGCACTACTGTCCTAACATCCGTCTTTTTGACTGCCGGGTCGACCATCTTCGAGAAATAGAGTGTCCGTTTAATCCCAGGATGCCCACATTGTTCATGTATGCTCATGATCTGCTCGAGGTCCATACTGAGCGCAGAAGCCATACACAGCAGCTGCAGAGGTTCAGACTCTTTCCGAACAGCAGCCAACCAACGTTGCGGAACACGAGTCAACGCATCTGCCCTGTTGACTGCCAATTTAACTAACACTACATCCACTGACAGGTTGTACTCTTTGAAAATTTCAATCAGCGTGGTGAGCTACCTTCATATCAACATCTCGCTCGATGCCTTGGTGGTCAGTCGTGCTCTTCTGCTAAGTGCATCTGATATCCAACGCTGAGTGCATGCTAAGTCTGTGACAATGTGTAGCACTGTTGCTTGCCATTGAGTGCCAGGTTAACCCCTTCAGAGTGACGTCTAGTTCAGCCAGGTTTATGGGTCGTGCATCATTTTCAGGTCGTAACCAGCAGCGTCTTCTACGATGGACCCATTATCCTCAAGGGCGACACCCATAGCCAACGAGCTGGCATCCACCCAAACGGTGAGCTCGTTCCCCTTAATGCACCAGTCACCTCGCACGGGATCATCTTGAATCACTCTCTCCATAGTTTGTTATCATGCATCTTAGGGTAACGTCGTGCACCTCATCATCCCATCCTGATGAAACAGAAGTTACGCGGCGCTTTATGGCTGCTGCCGCCACTCTAAGCCAACCGCATACGGGAAAATGGCCTACCAGTTTCCCAGGAGAAGGTACTCCGATGAGTGATCACTGGCGGGACTTCCGGGACATCACTACCTCGCCTCCAGCGAAGTTTTTCTCCATCACTACTGTCCAAGTACATTCGCTCCATCCTGTAGTGGCTCTGGGGCCTTGCACACCAAGCCAAAGCGCTCCAGATGTTCCTTAACCCTCGTTGAAGAGGCGACGTTTTCATTGACGTAAACAACATCAATATAGGATGACGTTTGCCCTTCGAATTTCCTCAGCCTGCGACATGACCACATTCATAATCGCTGACATGATTTTTGGAGCCACATTAAGACCAAATCCCAATCAAGTGAGGCAATATCTCTGTCCTTTTACCATGACAATCTGAAAGGGCCAAAGTGATCAGTGGACTTGGAGGTAGGCCCTTCTTAAATCGAGGGTGGCCACATTGCTCCCTTGCTGTCACCATTCCCGCAATTTCTGGGCACAAACATCCGCGTTGGCCATATATGCATCTACAAAGATATTCAATTCCCTGTAGTCCATGACCGGTCTCACTTTCCCCTTATTCTCTTGCACTATTGCCATCAACGGAATCAGTCCTCGAGGCGGCCCTAACTCCTCCTCGGGGTACGGTGCAAGCCAGCCATTTGCTATCCAAAGCTGCAATTCATTTTCATATTCGCTCCTGATATGCTCTGGAACCAGGTACTCTGCTATTTTATTTTTCAGTGGCGTGGGCGTTCATCCACCCGCCCACTTCCACGTTGCAGTCCATACGCGTCTGTGCTGGTCGAAAGTTGCACTGAAGTCAAGTTCATTAATCCTCAAAGCAGCACAGATGGGTGGATCAGAAAACTCGACTTCGCCCGCCTCTGTGATGTGTACACCACCCAGCTCCTTAATGAATGTCCATCCCAAGGAGCAGATCAAAACCTAATAACGTGCTGTCCACGACCAACATGCTGACTGTGACGGGGTTACCGTTGTTGATAGTGAGTTTGATGTTTCCAACTCCCCGGCTTCTGAAAGCTTTTCCATCAGCCGTTAGTACATCAGTCTTTTGTCTGCTCCACTGTCGACAAATCGAACCGTTCGTGAGTGACCAAGAGCAGCCCGAATCTACTAAAGCAGTACGCGTTATTCCATTGATGTGCACCTTAATCACAGGGAGCGCCTCTTTCATGCTCAGTGCGGAGAAGAGACTGGCTGACGTCGCATCCCCCATTCTATTTCCCGGACACTTAAAGGCAATGTGACCTACTTTGACATTGGAAACATCGTAGATCAAAACGTGCCTTTTGCGCCAACCAACTCATTATAAAGTGTTCCAACTTCAAATTTGACCAACCAACTCATTACAAAGTGTTCCAACTTCAAATTACAAACATGAGGTTTATGAAGCATCCAAACCATCTGTGGACATTCCAACATTCATCTGACCTCAATCATGCATTGATTACATCCTTGTGAGAAACAAGTGGAAGAACAGTGTTCATAATATGCAGGTATGCTCATCCTTCTCTTCTGTTGGTTCTGTTCATAGAGTTATTTCCATACATGTCATTAGCCTAAGGTAATCCAAACCACCAATACCAGAACCTATAAAACAAGTCAATTGGGCCAAGGTATCATCAAAAAGAACTTTGGGACACTCCTTTGCTGTAGATGTTAAGAATCATTATGAAATGATATATCATCTACACAAGAAATTGCACTCTCAAAACTGCCAAAGAGGGGAAAGATACAGCACACCCACATCAGTTTAGATGTCCATGTGAGAAAGGTAAGAAAAGATCTGCAAAAAGTGAAACCGAGTTATGAACAAAAACTAATTAAAAGTACTTTTAAAGACACCACAAGGGATACTAGATATGGCCCGTGCCAATATAAATGCAAAGTACATCCAAGATTGTAAGACTGCATCTGGAGAGAAAAAAACATGCTGCAGGCTAGAAAACAATAAGCATACTTTCAGGAAGAAAATCAAAATCTTCCATTCAGCTCAAATGCAGTTCTGCTGAAAAGCATAAAGCCATCTTGTTTGACCAGTTTAAGAAACTCCTGGAAGAACCAATACAAGTCAGTGATCTTCCACTCCCAATACATCAAATATCCAATACACTGAACATAAACCATTCACACTCAATAAACTCAAAACAACACTCAAAGATTTTAACCACAACAAATCTCCAGGTCTTGACAGCATACCAAGATTATTGTGGAAAGATCCAATATTTCATGACCTCCTCCTTGAATTTTGCAACCACACATTCACACACCATTCACCACCTTCAGCTTGACTGAATGTTGGAATAGTTCTTGTTCCAAAAAAGGACAATCTAAAAAGTGCGGCAAACTATCGGGGTATAACTCCCATGCCAATTGCAGCTAAAGTTTCCAATAAGCTTCTGGTAAATAGGATTGTTCCTACCAACAAACCACTCCTTCACAAAAACCAGAATGGATTTAAAAGAGGCAAGTTGGCAACTGCTCAAATCTTCTCCATTTGCCACAACTGGAAGAGATGAAAAATTTAACAAAGAAATCACAATTGTGTTCATCTTATCTGGTTTTCACATTTCCGCAAGTCGAAAGTGCCTTTCCTAATTGACAAAAAAACTGGTTTTATATAGCTTTCCCAGTCCCATACCCACACTGACTATTGGCTAATACCTGCCTAGTATCATTCATGTGCAATTAGTCTGCATTACCTACTAGAAGGTCTTCTCTCAACAGCCTATTGTGGAAGGGGACGCAACTCCTGGTACTTGCAGCACCACATCCAACCAACTCAGAGGCTTTTATTATGCTGACCCGATTCTTTGTTACACTCCCCACTGATCTCCTGGTCATTGGTCATAGCACCAACATGCAGGTAGCAGGTGTGCAAAAACCAGATAAGATGAACACAAGCTATTTCTGCGATTGACAAACGATGGCAGACTCCAAATTCAATTTAAAGTTAATTCTTGAGTTTGATGGATTTAGAGTTAGCCTGCAAATGAGTTCCAGCTTCTCTGTGGAGTGACGTCTTTGGAGCATGTGATCCCTTTGTGACTTGCAGGTGGAGTATATGCAGTTTGCCAACAACTGGATGACAAAACAAAATCCGATGTTGACCAGATAAAGACTGCCTTAGCCTTTGCTACAGATTTGTTTATGGCATACAAACAGCTCATTGAGGGGTACCTGTAGTGCTGCAAATTTGTGGATGTATACCTGAATTGAAGAAACTTGTGTTCTTGATGGGTGGGATGAGTGACTGTAAGCTGGCTTGCGCATTTGTGCACAGGTTGCCAGGTAATGTAAAGCAGACTCTTCATGTGTTATCTAGGATGGACACACTGTCTATTGACCAGTTGCTTGCCCAAGCCCGGGCGATTATGAGAGACGAGGAGATGGAGGGAGTTGTGGTGGCAGTGGCGGCCCAGCCAATGCAAAATACAGATGTTCGTGTCACAAAGTGCTTTAGATGCAATAGTATTAACCACATGGCGAATGATTGTCAGAGCTGACAACATGACAGGGACGAGTGTGAGGACAACACAATACCATGCGCTGTTAACATAGCCATACTGTGGGCCATATGTCTGAAAACTGTCTGAGAAAATATGAGAAGAGATATCCCAGTGCCAGTATCCTCTCCAGCCTGGCCTTACCTGTGATCAGGGTCCAGGTTGATGGCAGAACTGTCACTGTGCTGGTTGATACTGGTTGTTCGTTGTCTTTAGCCAGCAGAGAGATATGCCAATCATGGACAAAATGGCCTGTATATGGAACAACAACAGATGGCGAGACTAGAGCCTGTTGTGTGATCGGAGTTGTTGCTTTCTGGTTGCAAGGTGAAAGTCCTGTCGAGATTGACGTACTGAATGTGTGAAAAAAACCACTTGGTTTCAACCTTCTAATCAGGATGAATGGAATCACTCCTTTGGGTGCAGTGGAGTTCTTTGACAAAAAACCATCCCTGTGGGCAGTTCTCACCATAGAGGAACCAGACTTTAGAGTTGAGTTTGATCAGAAAAATGAAGTGTGGACAGCATCATGGAAGTGGACTGAAAATCAGGCACCAAGAAGCTTACGAAACAAGATAGCAGAGTATCCTGTGTCCGAGATAGTGCATAAGGAATATAACCAAAAGTTAAAAACATGGTTGGATAACAGCTCACACTACCATATCCTGAGGAGCTTGAACCTCCCAAGGGTCTGGTTCCACTGATAATGAAGGCAATTATCAAGACAATACTGTTACAGAATGAAGCCATCCAAGACGCCATTTTAGCATACATTCTCTGTTACAGCAATTTGTTTTGTTGACTTTCAAAAGGTGTTTGATTCCAGCGGGGATCTCGTGTTCAGAATCCTTCAACTCTATGGTATACCCTCCAAAATTATTGAGGCAACTGAGCTCTGTACAGAAACATCACTGCCACCATTGTATCACCTGATGTTGAAACTGATTCCTTTGAAGTTAAAGCAGGAGTTCTACAAGGTGACACACTTGCTCCTTTTCTATTTATAGTTATTCTGGACTATATTCTGCATATTTTTCTCAACAACATGGAGGAAAAAAGGACTCCTTTTGAAACCTTGTCAGAATATTCTGTACCCTCCACAATACCTGACTGATCTTGACTTTGCTGATAATCTTGCATTAATTTCACAATATATTAAAAATGCAGAATCCTTGCTGCAATCACTTGAGTAAGCAGCAAACCAGGTAGGTCTCTATTGTAACTTGAGTAACACGGGATATATCACAACCTCCTCTGAACCATCCAAGTTGAAGTCACTTATTAATACATCCTTCAAAAGAGTTGAGTACTTCAAATATCTGGGATCTCACATAATAGATTTCCAAAAAGTCTTCAACATCTGCAAAGCTCTTGTATAGGATGCATGTAACATACTTCACAAGATTTGGCGCTTGAACCTTCCATTCTCCTTAAAAGTCCAAACCTTTCGAATATTGATTGAACCAGTCCTACTATATGGATCAGAAACTTGGACATTATCTGATCATCTTGAAAGATGACTGGATGGAACATATACAAATCTACTTAGAAAATCCAGAACATCAGTTGGAGATCTGATGCAACACTTAACACAATTTATGGAGAACTGAGACTAATCTATCTTATGCTCTAACAAAAATGATTACAGTTTTACCTGTAACTGCCACTAAATGGATAGGGAAATTGTCTCATCCTTACTCCTATGGCATCCTTCTGGAAGTGTCTTCTCATGAAAGTTGACTTTCCCCAGACACCATAGCTCAGGACTCGGGGTTGGACAACAATACAGGACAGTTTGGAAAGGGATGGGTTTCTGACCAACCATAGGGAAGTTGAAGGATGACGATGATGAATCCAATCAAAGTAATGCAGAAATGTAAAAGATTTGAAATTTTATAAATTATTATAATTAAAATTAAGAAATAATGAAAACAACTCTTGGAAAAATTCATTATTCATCAAAAAAAAAAATTTTCTTTAGACAATAGTGTCCTTAATGTCTTATTTATAAAAGCAAGTAAAAGCTTTTCTAATTAAATCATGTCATAGTTTTATTGCATTTTTTATTTTATGATTTGAAGCAGATTTTCAGGAAATGAGTAACTGTTTGAAAGAAAAAGAAAAATTGATGATTTACATTCTCCAAGGAGTCCTTATTAACTAACAAAAAAAAATTTTGCAATCAAAATTTATTTTCTTGAAATTCCATAAAATTAAGTAAAAAAAAAAATCTTTTTACCAAGATTTACAAAGTAATTTCATTTATTTGTGAATAAGTCCTGAAATCTCATTAAAATCCAACAATTATTTAATTTTTGTAAGAATTTGAAAATCAATGTTGTTGTTTTTTTTTTTTACTGGAAAAAAGGCATTAAAATACCTATATTTTTTAACCAAAATTTCAAACTTGTTAGAAAGAATTAAAACAATTAATAAAACAAGAAAAAAAACAATACTTTGGTCTTTCCTCTTAAACATTTTGACGATGAAACTTTATTTTCATCAAGTTTGGACCTTTTCTCATTATGTTATGCTCTTTTTTAGCAAAAAAGTGGATGTACCTAATTTTGTATATGTTTGATTGTTATTATTTTTTATTTAAATATTTACTTCTCTTTATATAAATAAATCTCTTCTAGATTGATGTGTCTTTAATTAATTTCTTTTTCTTTTTATTTAGAGAAGATATTCCAGAAGAAATTATTTCTGGAAATAAGGATAATATTATTCTTGGAAATGCCATCCCGAAAAATTTGGATCTCTTTACTACAGTCTGCAATGCTTTATGTGCCAGTGTAAATAATCCAAGAAATGGTAAGATATTACTATTTCAGTATTCAGTTTATTTGCTTGCTTAAAGTTTTCATGACCTGTCTCCTTAAATATTTCTTTGACTAGTTGCTGGCATTTTGATGAAAAAAAATCTATTTGTCTTTTTTGACTTGTTATTAACTTTTCTATGCTCTTCAAAAATATTAGATTCCATTTAAACTTACTTTTACATTATCAATAACTAGTTTACTTCATAAAGACACACATTGTTGGCTGGGGCTATAGAATAAACAGACTACACCTCTGCAGAGGGATAAAACCTCCCTTTCCCATTTAGGCTACCTGGAGGCTGGGCTCTCCATGACCTGAGTCTCTAAGTGGTTAGATGATAGGCAACACTCCTCTTTGGTTCTAATTTTGGCAAGATGAGTTGTCAGAGAGGCATGAACTGATCAATCGGTTAGTCATGACAAAATGCAGCATCTATGTAATTAAGCACAATATTGTATCACAAATTGATCACTTAACAATCAAACAGCCTACCCTTTATTATTTTAAAAGTGCCAGAAGGTAGTGAATCAAAGAGAAAGAAATTTTACCCATGGTTTCAAATTAAGGCATCAAATTTTTTTGGTACTAAAGCTCAAAATTAAATGTGGCTCAAAGTGAGAGTATATTGACAGATATATCCCTGACACACTTGGATGCAATCTAATTAACCAAGGAGAAATGGAACATGAATATTATTCCAGAATCTTATATTTCACATTGTGGAAGAAAGAACAACCAGCTTTTATGAACATTCTACAGCAACTCTGTCTGTAATTATGAACATTTGAATTCAAAATTCCTATATAAATCAAATGTTCTTTTATTAATTGTATGTCTGTCATGTTATACTTTTCCCATATTTTGTATTTTGTTATATAAAATTTATTTACAAATGTTAACCTTGTGTTAGTTATTTATCAGTACCTGTTCAGATGTTCCTATCTGAGCAAACCCCACCATTTTTTTAAAATTTTTTTACTTGACATTCATGTCTTTATACATAGTGAATTCATAACACTAGAAAGAACGAGAACCTGGAAGATCTGATAAAACAATTACCCAAAACTTTCATTCTCCAAGAGGATTTTAATAGACATAATACCATCTGGGGATCCAAGGAGACAAACAAAAAAAAAAGGAAAATTATGGAAAAATTCATTATTGATAATGAACTTTAACCAGAGAGCTGCGATGCAAATCAATCCAGCAAGTGGAAGCCTATCAGCAATTTACCTTTACAATGATACATGCAGTAACAATCATTTTCCCATCATGATGAGGAACAGTGAGGTGATCAATGAACACCAACCTAGGTGGAGGCTAAGTAAAAATTGAGAGAAAAAAAAAATTGACTGAGAAAAATTGAGGAATTTATGTCAAAGCAAAATAATATAGAAACAATGGAAAGTTTCACAGAAATTTTAATAGACATAGCAAAGGAATGCATCCCTAAAACTCAACAACAAGCAGAAAAAACAGACCCTGATTCAATGATGGATGTAAAGAGATAGGTAATAAGACTACATGCTTTGAAATTCCCAGAATTCTCAATGTTAGAGTACAAGTTCTTGGGAATAATTCTCAACAAGAAACTAACATTCATACCACATTTAAACTATCTGAGAACAAAATGAGGTAAAATATTACAAATTTTGAGTGATGGCCTGCAAAATTTGGAGATCAGACCAGCAAACATTGCTCAAATTATACAGAACATTAATTTAATCTAAGTTGGATTATGGAAACTTCGTAGACCAATTAGCAAGGAAATTAGATCTCAAAATTGGCACTTGGAGCATTTAGAATATCTCCCATAGAAAGTTTGTATGCAAAAGCAAATGAATCTCTACTAAAACTTTGACAGCACAAAGTAGCCCTACAATACTATATTAAACTAAAACAAGCCCCTCTAATCCTGTATACAATTACATTCAATCTAAAATACAGAAACCATTTCTAATAAAAAGAGAAAGCCATAAGACCATTTGGACTCCAGATAGAGCCCATCATTCAAGAAGCTGAAATATCTCTATCTAGAATACTGTGGTGAACAGTCACATGGAAGCAAGTGAGTCAGAGTGGCTTGCATCTTGTGCAAAGGAAAATAAGGGTCTTACCTAAATGTGCAGTATGTGGCATTGGCATGCCAAACTGTACAAAAACCCACGTTAACACACATACTGCTTGAATAGCTAGATGGGAGTAAAAGGAGTAAAACACTCCTTTTACTCCCATCTAACTATTCAAGCAGTAAAATGTTAACATGGGTTTTTGTACAGTTTGGCATGCTTTGACCAATAGCAAGTTGTGTGCTGTTTGGTTGGGCTGGAGGAGGCTATTCGCCTGGGTAACAGAGAATAAAAGTGAAGAATGCTGATTGGTTGGTTGGCTGCGAGTTTGGCCTGATAAAAGAGGGCTGAAGCAGTGAGGAGAGAACGGGTTTATGTTTTGAAGTGTGCACAAAGCAAGAACGGTGGATTGAATCAGCAGTATGTTGAGTGGTTAGCTTTACTGGTAAGAGCATCAAGAGAAAATATTCCGCTCAAATATCTGTAAAACAACGGACAACTCAGGCTCTTCAGAAAAATCAAAAATGCTCCAAAATTCAATCGAGAACATTTCTGCCTCAAAAGAATTTGATGATGTGGAAGGCATTGAAGACCTGAATGCAACAATGGCTGATAGATTTGAGTCCAAGATAGTCCAAACCAGCAATTTAGTTTTGATCCCAAAAAATCAGTTTTCTCCAGTTATTCCAGTTCTATATTTTGGGATAAAAGCCACAAGGACAAGATTTTTATTTCTTTGCTGTTGCAGGCGAAACAAATTCTAAAATCACGTCTAAAAATTTGCATCTTCAGGCCAAGATGTTGCATATTGTCTCAGCGTTAATTTCTGGCATTGATGAAAAGACACTGACAAGAAACGTGAAATTATTTTGATTTTTGGACACCACATTCAATACCACAAAAATGACATTTTTTAAAATTCAGTAGCTCAATGCCTCAAATCTAAACTCAGGCCACATTTAACAGTTGTTCAGGCAGTAAACCTTAGACTTTGTCTTGATTTTCCTTGGGAAAGTTTGAGACATCTGAAAACCACCCTGGCAGCCTATGGAATTACAATTTTTCCTTCTGAATCATCCATGCATTCTCACGAGGAAACTCGTTTGCCCTGAAAGTGAACTTGAGACCAAAATTATACTCATGGACACAAAAAATAAGGGTGACAATGAAAGAAACTTGTTGAGTTGCCAATGTCCCAGGTGAAGAATCTGCTTGACTATATGACCCAAGCTATTCAGAACATGCTGCAAAAAGACAGTGATTGTTTCGGTCAAGCAGACAAGGTTTTTATCCTTTTTTCAATTGACAAAGGAGGCAAGAGCATGAAATTTAATTTCTTGGCCTGTTCTCCAAAAATTCTTTGTACGCAGCTGAGGATATACATGAAAACCAAATCAAGGCCATGGCAAAATTTTGGAAATGTTTTCAATGCATGCAGGACTCAAGTTTCAAAATTTGTGAACTTTCTGTCACTGTTCTTTTTGGAGTTGATTACAAATTCCTGTATGCAACCCTGGGGCATCAAGGTGCATCTGCATCTTTCCCTTCTCTTTATGACCAGGTTAGTTTGGATCATCTCAGAAACCACCCCAAGAGTCTGCACATTCTTGAGTCCTGTGATATCTCATTGTGCCATGTTAATGACTACCAGTTAAATTATACAAAAAATGTTGTTGATGATCGACAAGCAGGGAACTTCAAGAAGAAAGGTAAAGATCACTTGTCAGTCATCGGCTGTGCTGTTTTTCCTATAAAGTCCTTAGACTATATAAGTCCTTAGATGTTGTTCCCACTTTGCATATGACTCTCAGGATGGTTACAAAATTATTTTGGAATTTGGGATGCCAGGGCCATCAATCAGACTTTCAGAATTACCCCAAAAGTGGAGAGGAAAATTTTGGAACTTGAACAAAGAGAAAGGGACATGCTTGCAGAAAAACAGGTGGCCCTGAATGAACATGAGGGGTACTGCAAGCATCTTCTGGACATCCAAAATGTTCTCAGTCATCTGGAAATCATGGAGAAGCATGGAAGTAGGGCATTGGCATCATTTGAACTAGACAAACTGGCCAACAATGCAATGAGTGGGAAAAAAGGTCAGCACCCTAAAAAAGTTCAGCGAATCTTCAATCGTGCAGAGCAGAAATCTACCTTGTCACAAAAAATGACATAGATTCATAGAGAGATGATTAGGTTATGTGTGACTCATGTGCTCAGTGGCAACACATGATGAGTGAGGGTCTTTCAGATGAAGACACAAGTTCTATGTCTGAGGTCGAATACACTTGTCTCAGATGTCAGGGACTTCCAGTCAAATTTGCAGCTGAAAATAGTTGTCAGAAATATCAAACATTTGTACAATCAGCCTATTCTCATTTGAAACAACTCTCTGACACCATTTCATCCGCTGGACAGGAACTGAAAAACACTGTCGGGCCAACAGAAAAAAAATTGATCAAATCTTACAGGAAATGGACATAAAAAGACAGGCATACCATTGTGGCCTCTTTGGTAATCACTGCAAAGTTATTTTTTCCAAGGATAAGGCTGGTGTTTACAATTTCAAAATATTTTGCAGTGTCCTGTTCCCTCAGTATTCTGACGTCATTTAACAGAACTTTTTGAAGTGTATTCAAGGGCCCATCAGATCATAGTACTGCGAACATTTTTGAGTGATCATCAACTGGATGATTTGGAATTTTGTTGCAAGAAAATGGGAGAAAAATTTCCCATCTATTTCCCATCAGAACTGATCAATGTAAAACTCCATGATTTTATTTTTCATCTTACTCGTTTGGCCAGAATTCATCAAAGTGTAGGACTTTTCAGCAATGAAGGTGGGGAGAGTTTGCATCATTTTATAAAAGATCAGGATACATATGTCTGTGTCATGGACCCTGGTTTGAAGCAAGAGTTGCTAATAAATAATCATGCCCTTAAAGGTGAAGTAGATAGGTCTGTTGCTGTCCTGATTTTCAAAAGTGTAAAACTTGTAATAGCTTTTACAAAGGTGGTGTTTGCTCTTGTCTGAATAAAGTCACTGCATCCTGATGCTATTAACTGAGGGTGAGGTTGCATTGACTTGATTCAGGCAGGTTCATCATCTGCTTTATTGAAGTCTTTTTCTTGTAAAAATCTAATATAATATTTGTCATTCAAAATTGAAAAAAAACATTTCTTGACTTGTCTGATGTCTTGTGCTGTTAAGCATCTTTTTGGTGATAGTGTTTGTGTTTTGTCACACAGTCTCAATGATTTGTGTCCCACACACTTGAAAGAGTCCTTGGTAAGTGGCATTCAGTTGATAATTTCCAATTTTGATTTATGCTTTCTGATTATCAAAAGTAAATTGGTTAATTTCCTGTTATTGGGGGAATTTTTGTTTAGAAGAAGGAAAAATGGAAAATTTTCACTATTTTTTCACATTTTACCCCATGAAAAAAATTTTGAGCCATTTACACCAACCAATTTTACCCGTAAATGAAAGAACATACTGTTTGCTTTCAGAATATACCTACTTTCATGGGTTTATGACTGGTAGTTTACCAGATAATGAATTAAAATGTTGAAAAATTTTGAAGATTGTCTTATTTTTGATAACCTAGGATTTGCGGGGGGGGGGGTGGCTTCAAACTCAATTTTATGCCTGAAATAGTTTTTTGATTTATGCTTTCCCTTAAAAAAATTTTGAAGTCCTTACACCAATTTTACTTTAAAATGAAAGAATATATTGTTTGCTTTCAAAATATACCTACTTTCATGGAATTATGACTGATAGTTCACCAGGTAATGGATTAAAATATTGAAATTTTTGCCATATTTTTGACCCCCTGGGAATTTTGTTTTACTTCAAACTCTCAATTTTATGGCTGAAATAGTTTGATTAGGATATAGGCTTTCTGATTTTCCAAAAAACTGGTTAATTTCCTATTATTGTGGAAATTTTTTATTTAGAACTAGAAAAAATGCAAAATTTTCACTATTTTTTTCACATTTTACCCCAAAATCATTTTTTGATTCAATTACACCAGCCAATTTTACTTTTAAATGAAAGAATATATTGTTTGCTTTCAGAATATACCTATTTTCATGGGGTTCAGATCAAAAGTTTCCTAATATTTTGTTCAGATGACTGGTGTGTGAGTGGCCATGAAATGAACGTGTGGGTAGATGCTAGTTCTGTAGCCACAGGTATGGTATTAGAAGTAAATAGAAATGTCATTGAGGATGCGTTGTTGCTGTGCCTGACTGGAGATGCTAAGCACATCAATTTGGCTGAGCTAGACACAACGATAAAGGGTGTAAGTTTGGCTCTTCAATGGCAGGTGTTGACAGTACATCTTTTTACTGATTCGGCATGTGTCCATCAGTGGATTTTGAATACCTTAACTGGCAAGGCAAAATAAATACGAAGGTGTCTGGGGAAATTTTAGTGTGGAGACGGTTGAACACACTTCACAAGCTTGTAGCTGAATAAGACTTGATGGTGGACATAACACTGGTCAGATCCAATATAAATCTGGTAGACCAGCTTACCAGGGTGTCAAAGAGGTGATTAAACCTACACAAGGAGAGAATGGAGCCAGTGCAGTCAGTATGTGCCGCTATGAAGACCAAGTTGGATATGCATCAAATGGCTTTTTTCCACTGAAAACCGGACACCTTGGCATAAAAAGGACCTTGTACTTTGTTAGGTTGATAGACCCTTCAGTATTGTCAGAAGTTGTAAAAGCGGTTGCCAAGGGATGTGAGGCTTGCAATTCTATTGACCTGGCTCCAGTGCATTGGCAAAATGGAAAGCTGAACATGAGGGACAACTAGAATAGGTTATCAAAGGACATCACCCACCAGGGTAGCAAGCACTTTCTGACAATCATTGATTGTGGACCCTCTTGGTTTGCGATATGCCAACCACTATGTCAACAAGATTCTATCAGTGTAGTTCATCAATTGGAGTCAATTTTTTATGGACAGCAATGACACAGCATTCACATGCAACTATTTCTAGAATTTTTTGAGTAATTGAGGTGTATGTTTGCAGTTTCGATGTGCCAGGAATGCAACTGCCAGGAATGGCATAGTAGAAAGAAGTCACCGAAGCATCAAAACCATTGTGGCTAGAAAACAGTGCTCTACGCTGGAGACAGTCTACTGATATAATGTCATTCTGCAGGGGACACCTGTTATGTGTGAAATTTTAAAAAAAGCCAGATTATATTATGCATTAGCATATTTAATATCATGAGTACACTCTTCCTCAATATAATCTGGCTTTTTTTAGGAAAACCATCCAGCTTTTGTGAAATCTTGCTACATATATAAAAGAGAGAAAGAAATCATGGAAGTCAAGCATAAAAGAGATGTATCTTTCCCAGAAACAAGGAAAACAGTTGGTTCCTATATGAAAGTCCACACCTATGCCAATGTGGTTCAGAAGTTGAATCCATTTGGCAGCAATAATAAGAAAACAGACAGTTGGTGCAGCTAGGACCAAATAATTGTCAAAGTTCCAAGAAGAGCTAAAAAGAAAATGCACAACTGAAAGCTGCCAAACAGAAATAGTAAATAAATTTCAAGAGCCCGTTTCAAACCCACATCAGGTGCTGCCTGTACAAAAACACAAAATCTCCACTTAAAGCAAACCCTAGTAGACAAAAATCTCAAAGATTAACAATCCATCCTCCAAATCTCAAAATAGATCTATCTGGAAAGTCCTCCAAAAAACATGACTAATCAACAAAAAAATCACTTCTGACACACACGAAAAATTATTTTGTGGTACTATATTGGAAACCTAAAAGTTCCAAACAAAAAACAAAACATTAAAAAGTATAAATCTCAAAAATACACACTTGGAATACTACAATAGAACTGCCATGGACTAATGCCAAATTACAATGAATTATTCATGCTAATAATAACATTGAATCCTGGAGTTATTTGTATCCAGGAAGCATTTCTAAAAAAAAAAAGATACTGTTAATATTAAAAACTGTCATATTTACACACTCGAGTCAGGGTGTCTGGAGGAGTTAAATTCTTAATAAAATATGATGTACTCCAGAACACAAATGAACTAAAAACAGAATTACAAGCAACTGCTATGAGAGTTACTTTGCACAGAACAGTCAGCTCACTGTATATCCTACTGCATGACCAAATAGAACAAAACAAGCTGAAAGATCTCTTAGGTGATTTTAATAGCAATAATACCATCTCGGAATCCAAGGAGATAAACAAAAGAAGGAAATTATGGAATAATTCATTATAGATAATTAGCTATTTCTGCTCAATTGGGACAAACATCAATCCAGCAATTGGAAGTCTGTCAGCAATTGACCTAGTCATGTGTGATCCAACAATTTATCTGGACTTTAACTGCAGTGTTTATGATAATACATGTGGTACTAATAATTTTCCCAACATTCTGAGAAGACAGATGAGAACCTACTTAGTTGTAGTCTAAGCAAAGACAACTGGGAATTTATATCAAAGCAAATTAACTCAAAATTATATAGTAATGGTGGGAACATTAAGTTTCAAGGATGCCTTAATTAACCATAGCAAAGGAATGCATCTCCAAAACTCAACCCCACACAAGAAACAGACCCTGGTTTCATGAGGTATTTAAAGAGGTAATAAAACCACGTGAGGCAGTGCTTCAAAAATTTAACAAGGAACTAAGAACAACCAAACCTCATCAATTATAGACTAAATAGAGGAAAGGCCCATAAAGCCAAAAAGGACTGTTGGCAAAAATATGTCAACAAAGTAAATTCTGCTACAAAACCAAAAATAATTTGGGAAATAATGAGAAAAATAGCTGGAAAACATCAACATATATCAATAAAATATCTCTCAGTAAATAGTAACACAATAATTTACAAAAAGACTATAACAAACATATTAACTGAAATATTTTCAAAAAATTCTTGAAAAAAAAAACTATAAACAACAATTCCAAACTATAGTGCAAAATTCAGAAATATAGAAATTAAACTTCAAACAAATAACCTGGAAGATTAAAACAAACCATTCTCTTGGACAGAACTAGAAGTCTCTATTAAGTTAATATAATTCAGCTGTAGTAGTGAGAAAGGTCCATTATGAGTACTTAAAACAACTCCCAAAAGAAGGTACTCAAAAGGACAGAAATCCAAATAGTAGACAAGTACAATTTTTGGGGAATAATTCTTGATGAGAAACTAACATTCATACCACACCTAAAACATCCAAAAACAAGATGCAGTAAAAAAAAAAATTACAGCTCTTAAGAGTGGTGGCCCCAAAAAATGGGAAAGCAGACTGGCAAATGCTGCTCAAATTATACAGAACATTAATTCAGTCCAAGCTACACTAGGCAATCAGCAAGGAAATCATCCGTCAAAATTCTTAACCCTGGCTATTATAAAGTTTTGAGATTGGTTCTTGGAGCATTTAGAACATCTCCTGTGGATAGTTTTTATGTAACCGAACATTCACCAAAACTTAGATGGGACAAGCTAGCTCTACAATACTATATAAAATATTTTTGGATGATAGGTGCTTTATGTGAAAATCATAATTGAGAAGAATGGTTCCCCATCTCAACAGATGATTTGCCGTATAAACGGGTAACCCTTTCTTTGAACCAAAAATAGTGATCAGTGGTTTATGATCCGTTTCAAGCATAAAATGTCTTCCGTGGATGTATCTGTGAAATTTTGTTATGGCAAAAATGATACTCAACGCCTCTTTTTCGATTTGTGAGTAACTTCTTTCTCCTGGGAGTAAAGTTCTCGAAGCATGTGCAATTGGTTTTCTAGAACCATCTGGCATTATGTGTTGGATACACGCTCCTATCCCGTATGAACTGGCGTCACTTGCCACTACAATATCCAGTTTTGGATTGTAATGGGTTAAAAAGAGGTCGGACGTAAGCATTCTCTTTATTTCATCAAAGGCTTTCTGACATTCTACCGTCCATTCCGATGCCTTGTCTTTTTTTTTAGCAGTTCATTCAACGAAGCTCTTAGATTGTACATTCCTTTAATGAACGCTTGATAATAATTTGTGAGCCCCAGAAAACTCTGTAGCATCGCCACATTAGTGGGTGTCGGCATGTCTCTAATCGCAATGGACCTTTCTGGATCTGGAAATCTGCCCTTTTGTTGATTATGTGACCTAAATACTTAATTTCCTCCAAACCATATTCGCACTTTGACTCTTTGACTTTAAAACCAAAGTCCTGAATCTTTTTAAATACTTGATTGAGATGCTCTCGATGTTCGTCGACGGTTTCGCTCCTTACTATGATGTCGTCTAAGTAGGCGCACGCAATGTCTAAATCATTCAACATGACATCCATAGCTTGTTGAAAAATGGCTGGTGTCAAAAGGAAGCCTGTTGTACTTGAATAACCCTCTATGCGTGTTTATCCCTAGTAACTTCGAACATTCCTCTTCGACGGGAATTTGGAGATAAGCATCTGATAAGTCAATTTTTGAAAATATAACTCCACCATTTAGCTTGTTAAAAATCTCCTCCGGACTCGGTAATGGTAGTCCTTAATTACTGAGTTCAACCCTGTCGAAAAATCAACGCAGACTCTGATTTGGTTTGATTTCTTTTTTATGCGCACAATCGGCGCAGCCCATGAATTAGATTCTACTTTCGAAATAATTCCCATTTTTTCCAACCTATCAAGTTCTTCGTTAACTTTCTCTACACTTGCGAAAGGCACGTTACGTTTCTTTTTAAAAATTGGCATAGTATTTTCCTTTAATTCAAATTTAGCTTCAAACTTGTTACATCTTCCAAGACCAGGTGTGAAGGTTTCTGGAAACTTTTTCTTTAATTCATCTTTAATGTCCTATCTTGTTTGCGTATTACTTTCTACTTTTCTGCAGAATGAGTTTAACAGTTTATCCCACAATTCGAATGTTTCAATAAAATCTGTACCCATCAAGTTTTCTCCATTTTTCATAATAAAAAATTTTATTTTTTTAACTATCCCGTTCAATTTCATGGGAAGTACAACCTCGTCTTCGAAGTTAATTTCCTTTCCAGTTACCGTTCGAGCGCATTTCGTTGACTTCATTATTGTAGGCCTTTTTAAAATTTTCCATGTTTTATAGTTCATTATTGTTAAATCTGAACCCGAATCGAGTTGAAATTTAATATTCTTTTTAAATATTTCAGTCGTCACATATTTCCTCAAATCTCTATCTGATTTTATATTTGAATTTGTTTGTCTAATTCGGTTATTGACTTTTTTCGTTTTACAACACGATCCTTTGTGTCCATTCTTGTGGCATACGAAACATTTCTTATTTCTATATGGGCAATTTACCTCCCAGTGTCTTTCGTTGCAACGTCTACAATTATATGGTGGAACCTTTTTTCTCTCCTCGTTCTTTTCATTTAATTTTTCTTGTCTATTTTTTTAAAATACGCCAATTTTTTACTCCAATTTTTTTGCTGATGGGTAATTTGACTGTTTTTTTTTTTTTTTAATATAAGCAATGCCAGCTTCTTCGATTTTTTGAGACTCTTTCTTTAAACTTACGGCCCGGGCTGACACTCCTCTGCTAACTTTTGTAGGGTAAGGTTTTGTTCAGATTCGAGTTTAGCCAAAACTCTACGTCTTATTTTGGCACTCTTACTGGATACCAGTCCTTGAGCAAAAATTAAACACATATGTTAAGTAATCCTGATTGTCGGATTTAGCGACATTCATGCATAACCATCGCTTATGCCAAAGCGACATATTTGCTCCAAACAACTCCTTTAGCAATTTCACTGTTTCCGAGAATTCCAATTCATTCGTCCTTCTCGGTAGAATAAAATCTACAAATTTGCTATGTTCTGCTGTACCTAGCTTTCTTAGTAATAGACTGACTTTTCTTGAATTCGACCAGTTTTCACAGTCTGTGTAGAAAATATCTTCATATCGTTTAAAGTACGCTTCAAACGTTTTTTCTTCGTCTGGCCCATAGTTGAAAGTTTCCAGCGAATTAAATATGATGTTATTAGAATATGAAGAATTTCCTTCATTTGCCTGATTGTTGTTTAATTTCGCCAGTGTTAACTTTTGAATTTCTAAAACCTTGATCTGCATTTCTTCCTGTTTTCCCAGTCTTTCCTCTTGCTTTTCTTGATATTTTTGCTGTGCTATCTGTTGTTCCCTTATTAATAAGGCAAACTGTTCACTTTGACGTTGCTGACTCAACTGCTGGGATTTGAATAATTCAGATATGACTTTGGATAATTCATCCATCTTTTGCTAATGGTGTTCATGCAACAAAGAATATACTTTTAATTTGTGTATCCACGGATATAATATAATCTGACCAGAAAAATCGAAACAACTTACGACTTTTTTATTTTATGTCTTGCTTTATAAATATATATAAGTCGACACGATGTATTTGTGCGCCTTTTAACGAGTTCTAAATATCCAGAAATTCAGAATCCTTCGCCGTTCCATTAGATGTTGGACTTTTAATTAATAATTTTTTCCCTCAGCCTGGGATCTTCAATGACTTGTCCCAGTTGTTGAAGGCTGTCAATTATCAATTCTTTTTTTTTTCGTATAGTTCTTTCTACAACGTCGCCATTGTTGAAACTTGACTAATGCATGGAATAATAATGCAACACAAAATGTACTTAGAACAAAATGTATTGAAACAAGAAAGTGTACACAATATTTACATATAGTCTTTTGTATATTCCTGGTAAGACCGTTCCTGGAGAATGTGTTGACTGAGTCGCAGTCGGGCAGAGTCTCTGGTTGAATCTCTTGATTCCTCCCTCTCTTCCCGGTACCAACCATATTTATATGGTCGGTACTCCACTATGCAAATTAGGTGGATCCTACCACAACAGAAACACTACATCACCTACCACATTACCAAGACAAAAGATGGGGTATCTAAATCAAACTGTTAGAATAGACCAAAACCCAAAAGAACAAGAGACCACCTCATACCAAGAGTCCTTTCAGCCCAGTACAACACCAGACAACCAGAAAATTTGCCAAGACAGGAATCACCATCCTACATACCTAACACAGCAACTCCATTAAATAATATACCTATTCCATCACCGACATCAAACATAATCTCACCATTCTGGATACACCAGCAGATCACCAAACCACACCAGAAATAAACCCAACAATGCCAACAGCACAAACACAAGGTCTGCTACAAAGTTAAACAACCAGATCAGTAAGAGTGACCAAGACACCAAGCAAATACAAAGATTGACGTTTGTTTATATTTTTTTTACATGATATTAACAAGAAATTACAGGAAATAACCCACCAATTAATAAGCACTTATGTAAAAAGGATGAATAAAAATTTCATTTCCTGCTTGTACCTTATCGTGCCTACATATGTTGTCCATTTCATCCTCATGTGTTCAAACCCACAGAAATGCCTCTCTCTAGAATCTATAAAACAATGATACCATATATACCACCTTGGACCATAAAAATACTGGAAATAAATCTCAGACTCTGCCAACAGCATAAAACAAGTATGTATCCACTTGCATTCCAATAGGAATTAGGAAAAATCAAAATCAGTTAATAGTTAACCAATTAAGAATATGTGATAACAGGTTTTCACAGGTATTCTCCTTACTTGACTCTATCTTACAATTGTACCTATATATTGTCATTGCACATTGTTGTATTTTCTTGCTTGTCCATAGTTCTTCAAATAAGTGCTGAAGAAGCTTATGATTAGTCTTAATTATAAATTTCACCTCCTATCAATTTTGTAACACATATATAGTAGCAAATACCTCTTTTAGCACATGTCCACTTGAATTGAGCTTACTTTTTTGTAAACACTATCAATGAGATAGGTGCCATTGAAAAGTCCGATATAAATGTCTTATCCTATGGCTCCTATAAATCCTGTAACTTATCTAACAGTATTTGGTTCAGGTATTGACTGGATCACTTTTGTTTTGTTTATGTCTGGCTTGATCTCCTTGTTTATAAAAAAAACTAAATACTTAGTTTCCTTCAGTATAAATTGACATTTCGATGGTTTAATCTTCAACACAGGCTTCCTTAATCGATTAAGCATAGTTTGTAAATGATATAGATGTTTGCTGATGCTACGTAAAAAAAACTAGCCCCACCCTGTACTATTGACAGGAATTGTTGAAAAATTCCAGGTATGTTGACCTGTTGAAAGGGTATAACACTGAACTGATACATCCCCATGTGACATGCAAAGGTGGCCTTTTGCGATCAGTCCCATCTAATGCTACCTGCCAGTACACTTTTCTGATGTCAACAAACACTTGTTGCCACTTTTATAATGTCAATGAATACTTGTTGTCACTTTCATAATGCTCATTGTAGTAGAGACTTTGTAATCTCAGACACAACTATAGTTATGCCGTTGAAAAATACTGGTGTCAGACGCCTTCGAATAACACTTGCACTAATATTACTTGCTCAATAATACTCGCTTGAGAAGTAACCACTGAATAGTGATCAGTATAGAGAATAGTATAGTGAATAGCGATCTGTATAGTAATTAATGATAATGTAGAAAGAGTGATTCATGTAGTAATAGAGGATAGAATAGAAACAGTGATCAATTAGACCTCACGATACTTTCTATTTATAGGTTTTTTTATGATAGCATGATCTATCTATTCAAAATGGGATCGCCTGTGTTTGCTTTCTGGCAGTCTGTGTTCAAACTACAGTGCCAGCAGCAACACTTTATTCCTATATGACATACACCAAGCTCCAAATTGGGGTGAGTGAAATAAATTCAATATGGCCTTAATTTGATAGGCAAATGATTGCCTGTATCAATTTTCATTTTCATTGTGGGTCTGAAATTCATTGTAAGAATTCATATCCTTATTCCATTTTACTAATTGTATTATCTGTTGTTCTACGGAAAATAATGCTGGTCCCCAATAAATACAGTAGTTATATGTTGTCTGCATTTGGAGATTCATTGTAAATATTATCGTTCAACAGTTGAACCTTCGTGCTGCTGATTTATTCTATTCAGTAACCTTCCCTAGGTTAATAACATTTTGTGATTATTCTATTCAGTAACCTTCCCAAAATTACAACATTTTGGTGATGAGGATTAGCCAAAATTACAACATTTTGATGTCAAGGATTGGCCAAAATACAACATTTTAATGGGCGAGGATTTCTCCAAATCAGAAAACATCACTAGTGCAACATTTTGGTGTCAAGAATTTGGCCACAAATCAAGGTAATGTTCACCAGCACAACTGTGTCAAAAAAAAGATATCACCAAAATTGCACATTAAAATTCATCAAGGCTTCATTGGGAAAAAAATCAAAATGGAAGACTTTAAAATGATGCTACTTGAAATGGTCAAATGGCAAGACAAACAGCAAAAATGGTACAAACAAAAATTCAAGAAATTTATGTAAATGTTGGTAGAACAATAAAAAATGTTCATGAATAATAAGTATGGATATTCTGAAGACGCTAAATAAATGTGATTGCGGAATTTCACTATCTACCAGAAAATGAGATAACTTTTTTGTCATATTTCCATAGATAAGATTTGTATAAGACAAAATGCAAAGTGGTCCAACGATAAAAAAGATCAGCCTTTTGCTAAGGAAACTAGGCATTGTCGAACACACTAAGTTTGTAAACTATATATTATCAAAGAAAACTAGTGACCTAACATTTAAACAAATGTTTACTTTGTTTTCGGAACGTGTTTGTTCCATCAAAGATGGAAATGTATGAATTTAGTGAAAAACAAAGATGATGACTTCACAATGTCCGTGAGCATTGTGAACAAAAATTGTAAAAAGTTCAAATGGGTGAAATTAAGCCCTGACAATTTTAAATGCTAATATTTGTGGAAAGGGTAGATGTCAATAAAAGACGCTAAAATCCGAAAAAGGAATTTAAATAAACTGGAAAACAAACCCAATTTAATGTTGCAAAACCTAGCAGAAGATTGTCAGAAATGTTTAAATGTTTGTCAAGATGCCAAAGATATTGAGATAAGCTACATGTTGCACATTAAAAAAGTGTGTCGAAAACATAAAGTGAAGGAAAAAATATCACTCTTAACCCTTGTTATGCTTGTGGAGAATTACATTGATATAAGGATTGTCCTTACAAAAAGAAACAATGTTTTCAGTGTGGAAAAAAAAGGACATAAAAAATCCACTGTAAGGCAAAATTTAAAAAACGAGTGAGTAATTACATTAAAATTACTAATGTATTAACTCCTATAAGAAAATTTGTGCAGGTAAAAATCCTGAAGAAAAACATCAGACTGCAACTCAACAGTGATTCTGATTTGTGTATAATAAATGTTTATACATGGAGAAAATTGGGTAAGTCAATGTTAATGGTTACCAAAAAAATCACTTGTAGTGTTACAGGACAGAAAATAAAATTTGAAGGCGAAATTATAATGAATGTATCGTTAAAAGATAAAACCTTGAAGTTAAGACTTTTTTGTCATGAAAAATACAAATAATTTGTTTGGAACAGTTCAATTTATGGAACAGTCTGATCAATTTGTTTTGCCAAAAAGTGAAAGGTTTTACTAACGAAGCAGAAAGTCTAAAAGAAGAATTAAAAAAAAAAATTCCCAGACGTAATTTCTGATGGGTTAGGCTGGTGCAAGAAAATGAAAGCTAAATTCAAGCTAATAGAAAACATACAACCAGTTTTCAAAAAGAAAAGGAATGTACCATTTGCTTCGCTAAAACAAATTGATGGCGAGCTTGATAGACTCGAAAAAATGGGTGTTTTATTGAAGGTGGAATATAGCAATTGGGCTTCACCAACTGTTTATATAAAGAAAAACTTGAAAGTGATACGTTTCCACAGGCTTATATGATGCCCTCAAACGTTATCATTACCCACTTCTGAAGCTGGAAAAGGTTTTTGCACAGCTAAGTGGGGGGTCAGATATTTTCCAAAATTGTCCTAAGTGACATGCATCTTCAGATTCCAGAAGACGACGAATGTTCAAGATTACTGACCATAAATGCACATCATAGATGTACAAATTTAATCATTTGCCTTTTGGCATAAAGGTTGCTCCAGTGACTTTTCAGCAAGTAATTGACACAATGTTGAGTGGACTGGACTGGACTTTGCAGTTGCATATCTTGATATATTGCTGAAAAGTGAAAATCCTGAAGAATACAAGAAAAATATTTTTGAAGTTTTCAGAAGAATTCAGGACTATGGATTCAAACTAATGAACAAAAATTGTGGATTCTTTATGGAAAAAATGAAATATTTAGATCAGATAATTGACAAGAGGAGCAGGAGACTAGACCCAGCATGTGCCAGTACTATAAAGGACATGCTTGCTCATGTAAATGTCAGTACCCTACAAAGTTTCCTGGGGTTAGCAAGTTATTTTGATGTATTTGTACCAAATATCCATTGCTTACAAGCTCCGTTAAATGAGTTTTGAAGAAAAGCACTAAATGGTCTTGAATGACTGAATGCCAGGAAGCATTTGAGAAATTTAAAAAAATGCTAACGTCAGGCTTGTTTTTGACACACTACGATCCAAAAAAGAATAATCGTAGTAAGTGACGCTAGTGCATACAGTATAGGAGCCTGCATTATGCATAACCTAGAAAACAGCTCAATTAAACCGATTGCACATGTGTCCAGGATGCTTCTTCCAGCTGAGAAAAATTACATTGTGATTGAAAAGGAAAGTTTAGGGATTGTCTTTGCTCTGAAATTGATTCATTCACGGAAGGTTTACTCAACAAACAGATCACAAACTTTTGATAGTTATTTATGGGTCCAAAAAAGGATTGCCAACTCATATGGCTAATAGGTTAAAATGATGGGGAACCATTTTATGAAATTACAACTTTAAAATGGAATTCTTATCATCTTGTAAATTAAGTTATGTGGACGGGTTGTCCAGGATTACTCCAAGGAATAATGAAGACAGTCATTACTTCTCTACAATTGGAAATAGATATAAAAATGTACTATGCAATACTGTGCTGGAACTACCTATGACAATATAAAAAGTAAAGCATTGGAGGACAATTTTATTACTGAAATGAAGAAAAAACTTAGACAGAACTAAAGCAGATTTGGGAATATACTCACTGTGCGATGATGTTCACATCTACAGAGTAGTGGTACCTTTGGCACTACAATAAGAATTTCATGCAGGACATCTTGGTATTACGTATACTGGTGTAGCATGGATAGAGACATTGATGTCTAGTGAAGTCATGAAAAGACTGTGCTTTGATGACTAAAGCACCACCAATTCAACCCATGGCCAGAAACTGACTGCCCATGGTCATGTCTCCATGTTGACTTTGCTGGTCCACTTAATGGGACGTATTATCTAATAGTCGTAGACAGTTTTTCAAAGTGGCCAGAGATATTCAGATGTAACAAACCAACCATGCAAGTAGTAATTCAGTTTCTACATGAACTGTTTGTGAGGTTCAGAGTACTAGATTTGATTGTGTTGAATAATGGCACTTAATTTACATTGAAAGAATTTAAGAAATTTCTCAAAATGTTTGTGGTAGAGTGCATGACAATTGCCCCTTACCATCCTAGAAGTAATGGCCAAGCAGAGCGTTTTGTGGATACCTTCAAAAGGGCTCTAAAAAGAGCCAACAGTGGATTCACAGATGCTGCATTACAGCAATTTTTACAGGTGTATAGGCTTACACCGAATAGAAATGCACCATGACTCTGGCAGAAATTATGTTTGTGCAAAAAATACTGTCAGTTTTTGACAAACTTATAACCAATAAGAAAAAACATGATCATACAGTGCAAAAACCTGAAAAAAATTTTATAAAATTGTTCAAAAGGTTTTTTACCATATGTACCAGTCAAATAAAACATATTAGGAATTCAGATCTGTCATCTGAAGAATTGGCAAAAAGGTCCTAAAACTCCAAAGCAAGAAATCCATGTATGCAGGAATGCTAATGCTATGGTGGTGGAGGTGTCTTGTAGAGGTGTAGCTTCTACCCATCTCGTTGCTCTATCAATGCACGTAAGTACATATCTAGCTGGAGATGTGTATACTCCGTCATAGGTGGTGGTGGGTAACAGAGGACCAATGATGTCTATATGCACGGTTTCAAATCTTCCTGATGGTAGAGAGAAAGGTGTGGTTTCTGTTCTAGTGTGTCTGGAAATCTTGGACTGTTGGCATCGTAGACAGCTCTTGACCCAAGATCGTATGTTTTTCTCCATTTCTGGCCAGAAGTACTTAGCTTTAACCAGTTTTGTTATTGGCGTGGGTCCTGGATGAGAGATGTCATGGAACATGTCGAAGATTCTTCTACGAAGTGGTTCAGGTATGTATGGTCTGGCAGTAGATGTTGATAGGTCCCACCAGACGGATGACCCTTGCAGCTCAAAGGCTTTAAGTTGGCTCCAGTATGTGTCAATTTCCTCATTCTCTCTTTGTGATTCACTGATAGCTGGTAGATCACAGGGGTCTACGGTAACCGAATATGTGAGTCGAGATAGACAATCAGCAACGATATTTTCATCTCCTCTTATATACTGTACATCTGTGACATACTCTGTCATAATTGATAAATATCTTTGTTGCTTGTCTGATTTCATCGGTGTTTTCTTTCTGAACGCAAGGGAAAGTGGTTTGTGGTCTGAAAATAGTGACATTTCTGCCTTCAATTTGTGGCTTGAAGTGCAAGACTGCCTGATATGCTGCCAAAAGTTCCCTGTCGAAGGTGGAATATTTCCTCTGGTTTTCAGACAGTTTTTTTGAATAAAACCCAATGGGGACTGGATCACCATTTATTATCTGATGTAACGCTGTACCCACTGCATGGTTGGAGCTATCTGTGACTAAATGGTATTGCGTGGCATCTGGATCAGGGTGCGTCAAAGCAGATACTTTGGCAAGAATATCTTTTATAGCAGCGAATGACTCACTTTCAGTGGGGCTCAGTTTTAATACTTTTTCTGTTGGATTGTGTTTGATGGCTTCAGTTAGTGGCAGTAAGACATCTGAGGCTTGAGGGATTAATTTCCTGTAAAAGTTTACCATACCCAGGAATCGACGCAGAAATTTGGAGTCTGTGGGTTCTGGAAAATTTTTGATGTCTTCAACTTTCTGTGTTGTTGGCTTTAATCCTTTCATGCTTACATTATAGCCCAAGAAGTCAATAGAGTCTTTGTAGAACTGACATTTCTCAACAGAAATTTGAAGATTGTTTCCTTCGAGAATCGAAAGGACTTTCTTGAGATCTTTGTGGTGTTGTTCCTTAGATTCGGAGAAAACAAGTATATCGTCGATATATGTGAAAACACAGTCTACATCCATAAATATGTTGTCCATAAATCTCTGGAATGTAGAACTGCTGTTTCGTAGACCAAATGGCATGAATAGGTATTCAAAGAGACCAAATGGTGTTATCACGGCCGATTTCTTTTCTATGTCTGCCTTATTCATGGGAATCTGGTGATAGGCCTGTAGGAGATCAATTTTCGAAAATACAGTTTTCTTGAAGAGTTTAGATCCGAGGCTGTTAATATTTGGTATTGGATATCTGTCTGGTTTTGTCAACTGGTTCAAATGTCTAAAATCGCCACATACTCGCCATTTTCCTGGAGTTGACTTGGGAACTAGATGTAGTGGCGAAGACCAGGGGGACTTTGACGGTTTAATAATTCCAGCTTGTAAGAGTGCCGCGAACTCCTGTTTAGCTGATTTATATTTTTCTTCTGACAGTTGTCGGACCTCGGCATGAGTAGGGGCGCTATCTCCAGTGTCTATGACGTGTGTTACTTTCATGTTAGACACTGAAGGCTGTCCTGTACGTGGATTGGTTAGTTTTGGAAATTCTTGGAGGAGGGACTGCACTTCTGGTAGGTTATTGTGGTTATTCACAGTTATACACTGAATCTGTGCGGTGACTCGTCCTCCTTGTGTATATCGGTGGGTTTCCTCATCAATGCAATGCAATTCGCATTATCAGTTTTCCGAGGCTTGGATGGTAGGGTTTCTGGCGGGTGAAGATGTTCTCGAAGTGGGCATTATATGACAGCCGGACTTGTTTGGCCACTTGCACCATGGTTTGCACGTCCTTGACTTTTCTGCATAATATAAATGTCCACGACATATTCGAGGCCTCTGGTTCTCATAGAATGGTCCAAAGCTATAGGTCGTTCTAGGCGTGGCGCTAGTGGAGGCAGTAGATCTGGAGTGTTTGCTTGTATGTGGCATAGTGGCGGCTTCTATCATCCTGGGTTTTAAAAATGGTGTTATTTTGTCAGCCAATGTTCCATCAAGGAAGCATTTTTTATTGCTGCTATCACGGATGTTATTTCCGGGGGTAGTGCCTGAATGAACTTATGTCAAACAAGTTCATCTCCGACACCAATCCTGCTGGCTGTCGACATCAGCTCATGGAGATAAGCTGAAGGTCTCCCTGTCATTTGAGTATTAGCCATTAATTTAGCGAACATCTCTGGTTTTGTCCTCTCGTGTCTGGCCATTGCTGCGTCTTTTAATTCTGAATATTTTTTAGACGCTATAATAGCGAATGGTTAAGCTGGATATTAATTCTGGAGGTAGAACAGACAAAACATGATAATACTTGGTTTCTTCACTTGTTATGTGTCGCAGTTCAAATTGTGCCTCACAAATTGCAAACCAACCATCTGCTGCCGTGTGCATAAAGACTGGGATTTTGACTGATATAGCTGCTGCGTTTTCTTCCATTTTAGTGACTTACGATATGGCAACAAGAAGGAGGAAGATAAAAGACAAAGCAAGATGATAAAACAAAACTCTGCTGGACGAAATGTATTTGTGTTAATAAAGAATTTTTTTTTGTGTGTGTGTGTGATAAAAGGATGAAAGCAGTTACGTATTTTTTCACTTTTTTTTTTTTTTTTTTTTTTTTTTAAAGTTTTACACAGCACGTGTATGGCTACAGTAGCCAACTTGACCTGTTGTGGTGGTGGAAGGATGGTAAGCCAAGGATTGGTAGTGGGGAAGCAAGCAAAGTCACACGGGGGTTAAAAGATTGCGACAGTTAATGTATACTCAGTGTAAGAAGGTTAATTTTTTTTTTTTTCGTCCCCGAAAACTTGAGTGTAGATATCACGTCGGGGTCACCATTGTGGATGTTATGGCTATTAGTGCTGGGTTGATTCTTTCACCTAAACATCCAAAACTTGTTGAATGCCTTCATCGCTGAAATAAATTGACAAAGAAAAGACAGAAGGATACAGAGACACTAGAGGGACAGTTTAGGACACTGATTTTATTTCCTTCTTCTGGATTCCAACAAGCTCTTGTTGGGGAACTTCTTCCCGAACAGTTGGCACGTGTTCACCAGTCAAAGGTCCAACAGAAAAAGAGACAGATTCTTCTAGTTTATCTTTGGCGCCAGGAAATCTCTCTTTTTTTTTTTTTTTTGCCCATGCGTAAATTGTCTTTCCTGTCAGAGGACTCCTGGGAGATTTTAATGTTTATTTTATTTTGTACTTTTATTTAATTTTATACTTTTATTTAATTTTGTATTTTTATTTAATTCCCACAAATGATTCCCAGGTTTGACTCATAAACTTTTGATAGAAAGAATAAACATAAAATGAACCTAAATATAGTGTCTTCAATGCAGGGAAATAAAAAAAATAAGAAGAATTGACCAGGTTTTTCTCATTAATATTTTTACTGCCAGTTAAAACATTTTAACATTGTACAGATAGAAAAAAATCTCTTTCCATTTTGCTTCTGTGTGTGTGTGTATTGATCAATTTAAAATTTACTAAAAGTTCCTATCTATCGAATTTAAAGTCCTGAACTGATAAATAGCTATGCAAGTTCATTGTTTAAAAAATATTTTAAATGTTTATAGTATGTTTCTGTTTGACTTTGCCCTGCCTTTCCTTGCATCTTACAAAATGCAAGGACATAAATTCATCATATATATTTTCCTATCTTGTTTCTATTATTGCATTTTTTGACTGCATAAATTTTAAATCTTCTATATAACAAATGCAGATGTCAGTGTGTCACATTTTTTCAATTAAAGGGACACAAAATTTTCATTACTGCAATTGTTTTCAGTGATTTTTTGCAACAGATTTTTTTGTACAATAACAATTTTTATAGCTTGGAAATAAATTTGGAAATAATTGAAATTAATTGTGAAATCCAGCAAAAGTCACCCATGAAATAAAAATATTTGCTTGTTTGAACCTACACACATCAAATTGTCAAATTTAAGTCTTCTGTAGTTTATTGTTGCATATCACATACAGTAGCAGTATGCCTTGCAAAAAGAAATCTCCACCAACAGAGTATCAGATTGCAATCAAAAGAGCCAAGGCTGCATAGTAGAAAAGAAAGAATCATGCAAATGAAAACCAAGATCAAACAGTAGCCAGGAAAACTTCCAATGGAGAAAATATGCAACGACTTATGGACACTCAAACTCCTGAACAAGCCAAAGACCCAATCAAGAGTCCTCTGCAAGAGCTAGGATAAATGCCACCCAATAGTGCAGCTTTTAAGCTAGTTGTCTATAATGAGTATATACAGCCTTGGCCAAAATTATGGAGCACCAATGAAAAATCGAAATTATGATTCAAACTTATATATTTAAAGGTTAAGAATAGTGGAGTAAACATTAATAACAACAATCAATATTTGGTATGTCCTCCTTTTGCCTTTATAACAGCTTTTATTCGTTTTGCATATTATTGTTGTTGCAGGTGGTAGGATCTATTTTCTGCCAATCTTCATGAAGTTTGGCCTCTAATTCTTTTTTTGATGAACATTTGTGCATTCTCACTCTTTTCCTTAAATGGGACCACAAAGTTTCAATGGGATTTAGGTCTGGGGATTGAGGGGGCCACTTCATCACTGTAATCCCTTTTTTCTCAAACCAACCAATTGAAACTTTTGACGTATGGCATGGAGCATTGTCTTGTTGGAAGATTACATCACTTGGAATGTTATTATTAAATATTTTAATCAAAGAGATTCAGTAAACCTGGTCCAGCATGTTAGTATAAATTGTGGAGTTCATTCTGCCCTCACATGTGTACAACATTCCAGTGCCTGAAGAAGCCATGCAGCCCCAAACCATTACACTTCCTCCTCCAAATTTTACAGTTGGAACCACACAATCAGGATGAAATGCCTCTCCTTCCCTACAGCGAACATAAACCGCTCCAGGGGTGCCAAAAATCTGATGAAAAAAAAAGAATTTGTTACAATTTTTGAATAAATGTTATGGATGTGTATTCACATAAAAATTTCAATTATTACATCCAAAGTTTAGGAAAGAGAAGCTGTTAACTTACCTCAAAGTTACTTTTGTCAGACCAAACAATTTTGCCCCAATCATCAGGTGTCCAATTTTCATGGTTTTTTGCAAATTCCAGTCGTTTTTTCTTGTTGGCCTGAGACAAGTATGGCTTCTTCCTGGCTTTGCATCCTTTTAATCCCACTTCTAATAACCTTCTTCTCACTGTTCCAGCTGATATGTTTTTGTTTGCATCCTCCCGAAGTTCAGCAGCAAGCTCTGAAGAACTTTTCCTCCTATCTGCAAGGGATGCTCTTTTCAAAGATCTGTCTTCCCTGGCGGTTGTAGACTTTTTACGGCCTTGTCCTTTTCTGTTTTTGAAAGACTTTGTTTCCTTGTACCTTTTAATCGTTGTTTGAACCCCCTTCCTTGAACATTCCATCTTCCTGGCAATTTCTACCTGAGAATATCCTTCACCAGACAAAGCAACAATTTGTGCCCTTTTAATCTCTGAAAGCTGCTTCTTTGGAGGCATTTTCAATTAAATATACACTGGTAGGAATCAAATATTACCCAAAAATTACGAAACAACCTTTAGTATGACAATGAATCATTTTGAATATTGGAATGAATTTCGTACGAAACTCAGCTAAAGCTCTTGAGAGAGGCTTTAAAGCAAAAAAATACTACAATCTACTGTTAAATATTTTACATTTGCTCTCAATTGTTCACTGTACGATTCTTAACCTCGAAATACGTAGGTTTAAACTATTATCTCAAATTTTTATAGGTGCTCCATAATTTTGGCCATGGCTATATATATATATATATATATATATATATATATATATATATATATATATATATATATATCCAAATGTAAAAGAATGAAAAGAATATAAATACAAACATTCATAACATTAATTTAAAAAAGGGCTCAATAAAAGAGTAGAACAATAAATATTTATTATAAACTGTTACACTGGAACAAGCAAGTTATCTCGACAAAAATGCATATTTGTTGTGGTAATTTGCATGTTCCAATGCAACAGTTTATATAATATATATATAATTATAAACTGTTACATTGGAACTTGCATGTTCTAATGTAACAGTTTTTATACACATATATATATATATATAAACTGTCAAGTGATGGCGTTGAATGTAGAATAAAGAGTTTTAAAGGGTTCAAATCAATCGAACATCCCTCGCTAGTGGAAACACTGTTACATAAGCTGCAATGACCAATCAAAATACAAGTATATGAGTATTCAAAAAACTTGACAACTAAGTTTAAAATAATTATGTAATGCTTTAGTGTTAGGATTAGACTATGAGATGAGAATGATACCAGATAGAACCTTTCTTCCCCTGGTAAATTTTATCTGCATTTGTTGAATACCTTAAGAAGATGGTCCATATTTCCAAGTAATTAGCACAGTTCTAAGATGCTTCACATTCATACCATATGAATAAACTTTCAAGTACTGTTTTATTTTTGTATTTTTTCCTATTACTGTGTTTCTTCTCATACACTCCCACTGGCTTGCCACGAGATAGGTGTTGCTATGCTGTCTCTAAAATCTCCATTTTTTTTGTCATTTTTGGAAAAGCTCTTGTAATATTTTCGCTTGGTGGATAAATAGATGGCAGCTGAATGCCACTTTTCTCTGTTTGGTTCCACATAAATGGATACTGGGATTTTTTCTGCCAGAACTGGCAAGAAATTTGGTCTGATATAGGTGTCAAGATTCTAATTAACTATATACATAGTTTAGATGTTAGATTTATAATGTTTTCATAGCAATGGGTACACTTTTGCATATATCATAAACAGTTTTGTCTATATTCATACTGTTGTGGTGTAAAGAGTACACCCCAGTGACTCTATGAACTCGTCCAATACTAAAAGTTTTATGGTATGATGTTAGGATAGTCGGATTGGAGTCAGTCTTCATAGAGGCATACAGCAATAGCCTAAGTAAGCATTACGTATAGAGAATGCTTAATGAATTATGTTATATCAAGTTCAAGTGTGTGTTATAAAAATAACCTTACAATACGTAGTTATAATAGTTGGCGATGAGGAACTCAAGCACATGTTAAATAATAGTTTAGCAGACTATTATTTTTAGGGGAAATTGTATCTCAGCTGCAAATTCTGGAGGTTGAACTTTGAGGTCAGATGCAAGCCAAAATAAGCAACTCAATTTTAATTGGCTCAGTCAGTGGGGAATGATAGATAGCAAAAGGGTTTCAGGGAGTTAAGTCTTAACCATCAAACAATGTAGATGTGTTTTCTTTCATGTCTGAAATGGTTTCTCATTGAGGAGGAACAACCCCCACTGGATAGAACATGTCAACATGAACATTAATAAAAAAGTTAAAATTCCCTGTGTTGAAATTCTTTTATCTCTGGACTCAAAACAACTAGCAATCACCAGCCAAGAAAGAAGAATGCAGCTTTATTATCGAATTGATGTTGTCGCCCAAGACCTTCCAGCATGTGGTGGCTATACAATATGAGTAAATTGGCACAGTGATCAAGAACTCCCAGCATGGCCGGGGGGACACAGAATGAGGGTTACAACACTACATAGAAGTTTTCAAATGAGGACTCAACAAGGAAATATGAAAAAAGTAATCAAGATATAAGGACAGAAAAAAAAAATGAACTGTATGATGATATTACTATGTTTTACTGCTCAGACACACACACATTCACATCTAAGCAACAAACCAAAATAGGATGTAATGATGAAAAAACATGAGGAGAATAAAAAAGTAATAAACAGTAAGCAAACAGGGTTTGATGAACAGACAGGAAAAAAGGAAGAAAAGAAAGAAAGGACACAAAGAACACCCACATCCATGCATGCACACTGGTATGACAGTGTCAATTTTGATGAAACATTTTATTGAGAGACTGATTTTTGTTGTTTTGTTTTGTCTTTTTACAAAAGTTTAGAACTATGTGTGAAAATCTATTTGGAATTTTTGCCTGTTAGTTTTTCTAATTCTTAAAGTTATGTTGATTTTGATTAACCTGCTATTATTTTTGTATCTCTGACAGTCAGTTGGCCATGTAGAAGCCTGAATTCATCTACATGAACACAATGGAAAATTGTTTTGAAAAAGAAAAACTGGCATCCCCACTGATTTCTGGGTATTTAGTTGAAAATTTTCGTGACTATGGTTTTGCATGTATTCAAATGTCTTAAGCCTTAGAATTATTATGTTAATCGTAATTCCTCTACCGACAAGGCTGAATGCTTTGCTCAGAAATTCTCATTTAATTCAACCACCGGTGTACCCATACCAGACTTCCCTCCAAGAACTAAGGCCTTATTGAGCGGCTTACACATAACCCCGTCATTGGTACTGGGCATTATCTCTAACTTAGACCCCCACAAGGCTAGTAGTGGAGATGGCATATCAGCCATTGTCTTGAAGAAATGCGTGCCTGAACTAGCGCCCACCCTCTCTAAACTGTATAATTACTGCCTCAAGGAATCCTGTTTCCCTGACTGCTGGAAGTCCTCATCCATTGTTCCTGTGTTTAAGAACTCTGGAGACCACTCTGACCCCTCTAATTACCGTCCTATTAGTCTCCTACCCCTCTTCGGCAAAGTCTTTGAAGCCCTAATCAATGCCGAAGTGGTTAATCACCTTACATCCCATAATCTGCTCTCAGACAAGCAATATGGTTTCCGCTACGCCCGATCTACAGCTGATGTGCTTACGTCCATCACTGAAACCATCTACCAAGCCCTTCAAAATAACGGTGAGGCTCGTGCCGTGACCCTCGACATCTCCAAAGCATTCGATAGGGTTTGGCACGCCGGCCTTCTTTGTAAGCTCAAGGGGTATGGTGTTACTGGTTGACTGTTTGATCTAATACAATCATTCCTCTCAAACTGAGAATTGAAGGTCGTTCTCAACGGATTCTCCTCCAGTTCCTATCCCACGAACGCAGGTGTTCCCCAAGGCTCCATCCTTGGCCCCACTCTTTTCCTTATTTTCATCAATGACCTTCCTGACGCCATAGATTCCCAAGTTGGCATCTACACAGACGACACTACAATTTACTCCTGCCTCAAAAACAAATCTAGTGTCGGCGACAAAACTAACCTGGCCGTGTGTCTTGAAATGGACCTCCAATCGGTTGTTAACTGGGGCAAGAATTGGCTGGTCAACTTCAACGCCTCAAAAACTAAATTACTCTCCATTAACCACCATAGAGACCCTTCCCTGCTCCCCATTAAAATGTCTGATAGTCAACTTCCTGAGAGCAACTCCCTGCGTCTGCTCGGTCTCACACTTGACTGCTGACCTGAGATGGAACAAATACATTGAGTCAATTGCTTCTTCCACCGCACCAGGAAATTTTTCTCCCTGAATCGATACCAGGAAATATTTCAAAACAACCATTCGCCCAACCATTCGCCCTTTGCTGTCATATATGGGATGGAGCACCTTCTGCTTACCTCGGAGTTCTTGACAAGATCCAGAGACGAATATGTAATCTAATTGGCCCTGATCTGGCGTCTTGTCTGCAGTCACTCTCTCACAGACGCGCCATCGCCTCTCTCTGTCTTTTCTACAAATACTTCCATGGTAATTGCTCTGATGAGCTGCTTTCACTGGTTCCCAGACTCCATGAATTCAAGCGCCCTACGAGGCTGGCATCTCGCTCCCACCCTTACACCGTAGAAACTTTCAAATGTAGCCGTCTCTTCTACTCCAATAGCTTCATACCTCGCACCTCTCACCAGTGGAACACCCCAATTACTGTTTCCCTGAAAGCTATAATCTCCAACTATTCAAATGTAATGTCAATCGACATTTCCAGTTACCTTGATCTACCCACTATCCTTCTCCTCATCCTTTCTTCTATCACTCCTATCTCCTCTCGCTCCAAATCTTCCGCAACCCCCTGCATCCTAGTGGCTTCACGCCTTGCTTGGGGCGTAATGCTTAAAAAAAAAAAATTATTTACATTACTCAGAGTGTTATCCTCATCTTCACTGTCATATTCACGTTTTGGCCATTGTATGCGCTAGCCTTCTTCAGGTGACTGGAATTTTGAACCAAACCCTTTATTTCATCCATTGGGGTAGATTGTTCTAGTTCTATGTTCCATGTCTCTTCTGGGCATCTCAGTTATTTCCCTTTAACTCAACTCTCCAAGTTTTGTTTCACCACTGCTGGTATTGAACTCACGACTCTTTGGATCTAGTCACTGGATTTAACCAATCTCTATTCCACTGGTCCATGTGTCCTTGAAGACACATCTGTGTATGAATTTTTGGAACTTATAAACCTAATGTTGCAGCAAACATTTATTTTACCAGTATTCATATTTCATTTTTTTCTGTTGTTATTATTGTATTTTTTACCAGAGCTTATATTGCAATTTTTGTTGTTATTATTGCTTTTCTCTAGCACTCCTTATTACTGGTTCCCATATTATATTCATTTCTATGCTAGGTTGGCTCAAGAGATTTTTGTGGCCTAGCATGTTTTGATTCCTTAAGTTTTTGCATTTTCCAGTGATGCTCCCTGACTATTATCTCAACCTCATCCCACAAATGAGCTCCCTTTTCTCTCAATATGTGGTCAACTACACTTGATTTTTCTATTTCACCTTGTGTTACCACTTTACTTGATTTTGATTGGCTTAGCCAGCATGGGAAAAGTATTCAGGGAGTTAAGTCTTAACCATCAAACAATATAGATGTGTTTTCTTCCATGTCTGAAACAACTCTCCAGGATAGATAGGACATGTTGACATGAACATTAATAAAATAGTTAAGTTAAAATTCCCTGTGTTGAAGTTGTTTTATCTCTGGACTTTTGAGTCTAGTGATCACCAGCCAAGAGAGAAGTATGCAATTTTATTATTGAATTCATACTGTTTCCCAAGTCCTCCACAGCATGAGGGTCTATACAATACACTAGTGCAGGATAAAATCACAACATTATTTACTGAAGTTATAATAGTTGGCAACTTGGATAATGGAACACAATTCACTGGAAAAGAATTTCAAGACTTTTGTAAGTTGTTCTCTATAGAACATATTATGGCCCCATCATATCACCCAAGACTTTTGTAAGTTGTTCTCTATAGAACATATTACGGCCCCATCATATCACCCAAACAAGCAGAATGGTTTGTGGGAATGTTCAAAAGAACACTGAAGAAAGCAAGTTTGGAAAAATTAAATGAGGCATTTCAAAATTTTTTGAGAGTGTACAGGTTACCACCTAACCCAAACACACCATCAAGCATGTTGTCAGCAGAATTAAAGTTTGCTAGAAGGGTGAAAGGATGAAAGACTTGAAGAAATGGTTAAAATGCTGTATGACATTTTTGATGTGTCAGTACCAAAACAAAGGAAAAGAAAATGAACAGAACTAGAAGTGGATCCGAGATGGAAACATTACACAGTAAAGCATGTTGGTGAACTCTCCAGAAAGAGGAGGGGGAGATACTAATAAAAATAAAAAATATACTTATTTAATAAAATAGTAATCTCAAAAGGGAAGATGTAGAGTAATGAGTACACCCCCATGACTCTATGAACTCATCTAATACTCTAAAGAGATCCATGGTATGATGTTAGTGGTAGTTGCATTGGAGTCAGTCTTCATACTAAATATACAGGCATATAACTATAGCCTAAGCATTATGTATATAGAATACTTAACAAATTACGTTATACCATGTATACAATAGGAAGTTATCATATATACATTAGAAAATGTTGTTAGTTGCAGTGTTGTTGTGAATGCTTTTGGTAACAAATAAGTATATTTATGAACATCATTATGAAAATGTCTAATTAATTGAGAAAGCAAAAATTAATGCACATGATGAAAAAGTTTCATTTTTAAACAAGATGAAAAAGACTATATATGCACAAGCATTCTAAGTACTTAAAGAAACAGTGAAATTAAGAAAACTTTCACCTTCTCAAAGTTTCTTAAATACTCCATTTTCTGTATGGAAATTTCATGGTGCCTAAATGAGTATTACTTGCATGTAATTCCTAATTAAATTTTAACATTCTATAGCAAGAGCATTGAATTGAAGGCTGTTTATGATTTATCTTCCAGTGATGACTTATTAAACAATCTATAAGTAAAATGTAAATTGTATAAAAAACATTATTATTTGAATTTTTGTTTTAATGCTGAGAGTATATACAGTGTCTCTAACCACATGTCACTTAGCAACAAGGCAAAAAATAAGTGTGGTATGATTTATCTCCTCCTGTCATGGATCTGTCTTGAACACATGTATTCAGGAGAATTCTGATGATATGCAGAGTATATTAAAGTTACTGATAAGTGATAGGTATTGTCTCAAACAATTTTACTACTATTTAATATAATTTGCTATTCAGCAGAGTTTTCCTGAATATATGTGTTCAGGACAGATCTGTTAATGGGGGAGATGGATCATATCATGATAAATTAACAAAAGAAAATTTTTACTTTTCTATTTCATGTCACATCCCATTTAATCCCTTGTATAGCATAATCTTATTTTGCAACTTCTTACTTTATGCTTACTACTACATAAGCAAATGATACGATAATTCTGCATTTAGAAATATAAAAATCAAGAACTTTGCCCCCTCCAACAATACCAAATTTAACAATATTAAAGAACATTACTAATTTTGTATTTCATTTTTTAAATAAAGAATTGACAATTTGCATTAATTTAAAGAAAACCAAAAGTATCAAAGGTGGTATGAACCTATAATAATAATCAAATGTCAAAACCATCTGACATTGGATTTAAATGATAAAAAAACATAAATGCTACACCTTTGGTAAAATGGCATAGTGAATACAGCCATTGGTTAAGTATGTAATTGTCATCTAGTCGTTGTGAGTTCAATCCCTGGATCAAGTAGTAATACAATAAACACTAGTTCAATAGGAATAAACGACAATTGGTATAACAGGGATAAATTAACACAATCAACAATGAAAACCTGAAGATGACCAGTGAGTACTGAAACATTCCTATAATCTAAAATAATCAAGATGAGAACAATAGTTTGAATAAATTATAGTATATAGAACATTACTAGTTTGCAAAATTTTAGGAATTATATTTTTTTCTTTATAAGCTGATAAGTATTTGCATTTTTTATATTTCAGAAGAAAATCAAGATCTTTGTACCAAATTTATTCTTCATCCCAGCCTCTTGCTTATCCAGAAATGCCCACATCTGCCTACTGTTCATAGCATTCTAAATTTGATGACAGTTATTATTGCTGGTAATAGTAAGTAAATGTGTTATTGTTTTTGCATGATACTTAAACCTTTTTCGTACACCTCTGAAAAATGCAGTCAGTGTTCAAAAATGGCTTTTTATTCAAACTCTTTTACTAATATACTTCTCTGAATTATCAGAAATATCCATTGGTGCTGTTTGTGTGTATTGCATTATAGTAACTGAAAAGAACAAGGTATAAAATATTGCATGTCATTTTATAAGTATTTGAAAAAGTATTTTCTAGCATATCTTAATGTTCATTTCACAAAATAGAAAAATATCTGTTGATGAGTTTTAAAAATTATTTTTAAATACTTGTAAAATATAAAAACACCATTAATTATTTCTTATTCTGGTTTGTCCTTCACAACATGAATGGAGATAAAGTTATTCAACCACAAATTTATTTCCTGAACTAAGAAAACAAGTAAATATATTTTTTTTAATTTGTTTAAATAAAATTATGAACCATTTCACTAAAACCAATTTTATTTACATTTTACTTGAGATATCAAAAAATTCAACAATAAATATTAGATTGCTAAAGATTAAAATCAATTTTTGATATTGTATCTTACAAAAGACTTTCAGTGAAGTGCCAACTAAATTAAATGATCAAATTAATTGTTAGAAGTCAATCTTCTGACATATATTGAATATAATATACTTGCTGTTTAAACAATTTGGAACAACTTAACCAGATGTGATTAGCAGATAACAAAGCCTATTTATCAGGTTGAGATGATTCATAACTTTTTCAAAGTTTCTAAAGACTTTGATGCTTTTTAAAGAACAACTATAAGCAGACAAATTGTGGAGTAATTGGTGATGGTTAAGTGTAATTTGCAAAAATGCTCAACAAACAGAATTGACAAAGTTTCCAATTAACAATAAAAAAGGAAGAAAAAGAGCAGCAAAATACTACTAAGCAAACAATATATATGCAAGTCAAAACTATAAAAGCAACAGTAATAAGGTAAAAAGTTCACAAAGTAAGAATAGTGTTCACACTGAAAATGGGATTCAAAAGTCAGCTGATTCAAAACCTGCATAGAAAAGCTAGAATTATGATACACTTATACAGATAAATTATACACATAAACACTGCATGGCACATAAAGTTAGCTTAACCAATCAAACAATACAAAAATAAAAATACCAGAACTTTTTTTTTCCATATTTCATTCTCTGATGGAGTTTTGATAAAAGCTAAACATGTTAGATTTATGAATGTTTCCTATTTATTCTTTATCCTAACAGTCAAGTAATTATAGCATTCTGACAAGAAAGTAAAATTATGGTGTATTACCAAAAAGTGGTCTATTTATATTGGTTAGGAAGAAATGCAAGTATGTATCTGTAGGATTTGTCTATAAATTTGGGGAGGAGGATGTTTTTGGCAGTTGATGAGAAAGACTCTTTTAATTAGAGCAAAAGATGATTTTATAGATATTTTTATTGGCCAGAAAAAGGCTATATTCACATTTGCCTCTATAAACAGTATGCTTCATAAAAATATGTATTTATGTGTACATACACATAGATATATTTTCATGATATATCAAGAATCATATAATCTCTGAAAATATTGTAGTGTATTAAATAAGTCCTCTTAGATATTCTAACATAATTTTTTTGCATATTTTGAAAATGAGAACTTATAACCACATACAAATGAGTATTTTTCATTAGAATTCTGCTCATGACCATAAACTCTTTGTCTTTTATTTTTTTAGTTAGAAAAAGAAAGAACTCAATTCTTACAGTGCATTGGCATTTTTAACAAAAAGTAACATTTTATTTAAGCTATGAATTTGTTTGTTGTATTTAAGATGTTCTAAGAGTACATCAGTATTCACTAAAAATACAATATTTAATGATAGCTGATGTTCACATGAAAATAATTTGGGGAATAGGAAACTTTATATATAATCCACTATCTTCTTTTTCTCTATTGTGCTTCCACTCTTGCTGTATGATATAAAATGTCTATTTTTTAAAAAGAAAGTTTTATTTACACTATCTTTGGAATAATCAATAGAATTATACTTAAAAATGAAACAATTTTAAAAATATAATACAATTTTAGTATACAAAATAATATTTATTTTTAGACTTTTAATGAAGAGGTTGTAATATCAACATACCTTAAACAATTGAGTATATTTGAAGAATCTGACTGACACTCGTTGAGGAAACTCAACAATCTTCCACGACCACAATAGCGCTTACCCCAATAAATGGGAGGAGTGATGGTAAGGCTAGATAAAGTGTCCCTAAAACTCTGCACTAAAATCAAGTCCTCTGTCAAAACACAGTGTAGAAAATCCAACCTTGAGGCATGGTGATGACTTGCCAGGCATGGTAATCCCAGCCAACCATGACATGGATGCTGATAACAGGCATCTTTACAAACCCAATGTTTGCAACCATTGCACAAGAGATTGGTCAACAAATGCTCAATTGCCTCCCTACAGGTCTTGCAAAGAGGAAGTACAGCCAAGCGGTAACGGATAAGGGGCAAGATGTAAGTGGTACACGCCTCAACCCTATCCTTTAAGGACAACCTCCTTTGGAGCCAAGTCTGGACTGATGCTCCAACCTTTGTCTCTACTTCTGACAAATTCTTTTTCAGCTGGAATCTGGAACCAAACCACACTCTAAGAATGCAGACAGGATCATCAGTCCAACCAAAGGGCCCCAGAAGTGTGACCCCCTTCCAGGCACCTAGCTGCATGACTTGTCAAAGTTAATCTTGGTCCCTATCACATTCTCATACCGTTCAAGCACCTTCTATACCACCTCAATGTCGCGACAGCACAACATGAAAATGGATAGGTCATCAGCATATGCAGGGAGAACAGTGATTCCATGTAGGGCCGAACTGCACACTCTGTCCTTCAGTTCGGAAAGGAGGGGCCCAACACCAAAGCATAAAGTAAGGGTGACAGTGGACAACTGTGTCGAACCAACTGAGACAGCGCAAAAGCACTCAACCGCTTCCTGTTCACCTGTACCACAGCACTGGGGGAGCAATACAGGAAGCTGATCCACTTGCAGAATTTGGGCTCGAATCTGGCAGCCTACAGGACAGCAGCCAGGTATTGATGGTCAACCCTATCAAATGCATTGGACTGATCTAAATTGATCAGCATGGCTCACTTGTTGTCTTTTACACCCTCTATGATCATGCTGATCAGAGGCAAGTTGCTTTGAATTGTTCATCCCCTCACAGCATAAATCTGCTCAGGTCCCAACAAGCTCATGACAACTGACTGCATCAGGATCTTTGCCAAAATCTTTAACTTTGTTTAGCAGAGTTATGGGCCTGTAATTTTCTAAACCCTGCACAACTTTTTCCATTTTTCAGCAGCATGATCACACCCCAGGAAATCCGGTTGGGGATGGACCCCTGCCAAAACTAGTTGTTAAACATCACTGTCAAAATTGGGACAAAGATGTGCAACAACCTCAAGTACATTTCGTAGGGCAGACCATCAAGTCCCAGAGACTTGCCACTACTGACCTTCTTCAACGCCATGTGAACTTCCCTCTCTGTAATCTCACCCTTACAGCTAGCCGCTTCAAGTCAGCCAAATAGCTGTGAAACTCGTTACCACAGACCAGGCTCTTTGGTAAAATGACTCTCAAAATGCCGTCAAACACCTCACACACATCTTTGGTTGACCTCAGAGTATGCCCATCTGAGATAATGACATCATGAATGTATCAATCGGAACTGCAACGGATCTCTTCCTTGCACAATTCTATGCCCATGTTCATGGCTTCATTAGACATCTTGTTTAACCTATGTCTAACTACCTGACCCTGGTAGCGCCTGGGTCAGACTATCCTCTAGAGTCTTCACTTTTTTAGCCTTATCTAGAGTGTGTCATTGACTACATTCAGTGGAGAAGGACCTAATCCTATTCTTAAGCCTCTCCCATCACCTACACCCAATAACTGCCTCCACTAATTCCTGCTGCACTAGTCTAATCAGCTACTGCTGAAAGTCTTGCCTGTCTAGTAAGAACACAAACTTCCTGTGTCGAGCCATTCTAGGCCTACTACCACACTCAGGTGCAGACGAGTCTATGATCTGAAATGTCTAAATGGTGAAATGTGAGACAATCTAATAAGTTCAGTTTGACCCTTCTGATTAATGTCCTAACCAGGTAGCTGGCTAGCTGAAGAGATGGCCAATTACAAGTTCACGTCCACATCTCCCACCCCAGATGATCAACCCAGTATCTATCGATGAGCCAAAACTCGCAGATCAGATCATCCAAGCTATGATTGCCTGATGCCTTCCTGCTAGCTTCCCACCCCCTTTCTATTAAGATGGCATTCCAGTCCCCCATTAAAACTAAGCGTGACAAATCCCCTAGGAATGGCCCCGACTGACAGAAAAAGTCGACAGGCTTTCCCTGTTCATTGGGTGCATAAACCAAAATGATCCAAAACGAACCACTTTTCAAGGCACCCACATGGACAAGGTCTACCCTTGCATTCAGAGAATACTTGACTAACAAGGAAACTGGCCTGCCACTCCCCGTATGCTGAAGTGTGTCTCCTGGATCATGGCTACATCCACACTAAAGGACAAGAGATCACAGAGCAGGCAGGCAGGCTGCCTTACTCTGATCTCTCAATCCCCTCGCATTCAAGTTAACTAGCTTAATAGACATCTTTTAAGCCTGAGTCCCTGAGACACAGACTGAATGAAAATCTGCGGGAGTCAAGACCCTGACAGATCGTCTCAGATTTTTAATACCAATGTCGATTGTAATTTGACAATCTGATCAGGTTGACCGAGCCGGCCCTTGTTAGTCAACCTGATCAGCTAAAGCTCCCTCCGGCTAATCATATTGATGCCTGGCTTAGTGCGGACGCCTGATCGCCATAACGCAACATACAAGCCAGCTACCAATCACAGTTCCTGCGTTATGGCGATCAGGCATCTGCACTAAGCCAGGCATTAATATGATTAGCCAGAGGGAGCTTCAGCTGTTCAGGTTGACTAACGAGGGCCGGCTCGGTCAAGGTCGGTCAACTTGACACCCCCAAAGTGAGTGGAGATGGGCAGGCGCGGGAACTGTGATTGGTAGCTGGCTTGTTAGTGTTTTGCATAGGTGAGTTAACAAGCTCTATGTAAAGGGCTGGAATGAGAAGGAGGGCAGTTTTTTTCAGTCTCAGAAGTGGAGACTGTGTCCGTCGCTATGACAGCAGGAGGGAAAGAGACGAAATCATTTATTTTTTCGTGACACATTCCAACACAAACTATTTCGGTATTTACTTTGTCTCTAGCAAGATGGCGGAAAGACCGTTCGACATAAAACTGATCTCCGAATTCAGTGGTGATACGAGTGGACAGTCTGTGGATTGAAAAGGTGGAACTGGTCTGCAAATTATGCGAGATCATGAAGATTGAACGGATTCTTCCACTGCGATTGAAAGGTGGTGCCCTTGCTGTGTATAGGCAGCTGAGCAAAGAACAGTAAAGTGACATTGAGCAAATAAAGCACGCTCTACTAACCACATTTGGAACTGACCGGTTCGTGGCCTACGACCAATTCCAGGCACGGCGTCTACGAATTAAAGAAGCTCGCCGTACCGATCGCACTGCTTCCTGAAGAATGGATGACATGTGCCTTCGTGTCTGGATTGCCTAGTCATGTTAAGCCGATACTCCATGCATCATCCAGAATGGAAGACATGACGCTCATTCAATTGTTGACCAGAGCCCGTGCTATCATGATCGACAAAAAAGAGGCTGATGAACCAATGGCCGCAGTCGTTCAGCCAATTGAAGTCAAAGAGGATCCGACCCCAGCCATCCATCGCCATGGCAATGTCACCTGTTATCGGTGCGCTGGGACGAATCATTTTGCCAAAGACTGCCGCTATCAACACAAAGCAATGTGCAGCGGGTCGGCGCGAAAGGCACGTTTCGATCTACGATGTTTCCAATGTCATAAAGTAGGTCACATTGCCTCTAAGTGTCCGGGAAATAGAATAGGGGATGCAATGTCAGCCAGTCTCTTCTCCGCACCGAGCATGAAAGAGGCGCTCACTGTGATTAAGGTGTGCATCAATGGAATAACGCGTACCACTTTAGCAGATTCGGGCTGCTCTCGTTCACTCACGAACGGTTCGATTTGTCGACAGTGGAGCAGACAAAAGATGGACGTACTAACGGCTGATGGAAAAGCTCTCAGAAGCCGGGGAGTTGGAAACACTCACTATCAACAATGGTAACCCCGTTACAGTCAGCGTGTTGGTCGTGGACAGCTCGTTATTAGGTTTTGATCTGCTCCTTGGGACGGACATTATTAAGGAGCTGGGCGGCGTACGCATCACAGAGGCGGGCAAAGTCGAGTTTTCTGATCCGCCCATCTGTGCTGCCTTGACAAACCTGACTTCAGTGCAACTTTCGACCAGCGCAGACGTGTATGGGCCGCACTCTCTACCTCTTGCTGCAGCCTTCTCTTCTGCTGTAGTTGCTGCTCTTGTTTAAACTGTGGCTTCTGCACCTGTTCATGTGATCACTGCACTGTTTGCCGTTATTGTTTCTGTGACTGCTGCTGCTTCTCCTGCTGCTGTAGTTGGTCCTTCAGTGGTTGTCATTGAAGCTGCGACTGCTGCTTTGCACCCAGCTTCTGCTTTGCACCCAGCTTCTGCTGGTGATCATCTTCTCCATGAGCGACACTCTATTGTGGAGACGGAGGGGCTACCAGCTTTTGTCCCCTCTTTACCACCTGCTGCATTTCTTGGTGGTTTGGTCAGACTTGTCTTCAATGTTGGTCAGACTTGTCTTCAATGTCATAGTTTGCTGGGTTGGTGGTGCTGTCAGTGCAAGCATTTGGTAAGTGGCCTGTGGAACCAGGCCCTCCACAACAATGAAAATGTTCTGGCCACAATACAACAAGATGTCAGGAATGTCAGTAAAGTTTTCCATCATCAGAATTACTAGCAGAGCTAACTCTCCTGTGGCAATGCCCACCTTTCTCTTGATCCTTACAGCCTCATTAGTCAGAAAAGAATGCCCCCAGATACTCTATATGTAGTGGCACCCCATGAATTATCTTTGTCTTCCTTGTGCACAAATTTTCCTCGCAACAAAATCGGTGAGGATGCTCCCATCCAGTGCTTTGCAACAAAATGTCCCACATAACATTGGACCTTCTTGCCAATATTTTAGGACTAATACTGAGGCTCTTTAATGCCTCTTCCATTATTTCCCTACTGACACCGATTAACCTTCTTGTTTTCACATCTGACGTCAGCAAGGAGATCGTCCTGTATAAAATAGCTTTAAAGTCTGAGGGAATGGTCAAGAGTTCATTTCCAGCAAAGAATTCTTTGCACTTTTGGGCCTCATAGTATTCTGGTCCCTTCTTAGGTCTGTTTGCCTCCCAAGCTGAAGGAACAGCAGGGACTGCTACTTGTGACTGCTGTGAAGAGTCCTCCATAATGATGAGGGTACCACAAACAGAAAAATGTCACAAAAACATGGGAACTATATGGCACAAAACAGACAAATATAACAACATGTCAGACAATCAATAAAACTTAGGTAAAACTCACAAAAATCCAAACTAGGTTACTTTTGAAAAGAAGTTCCAAGCTAGTATTCAACCTGGCAGACAAAAACAAACTGGGTTGTAACTGAATACATGTTATTCTGTAAATATACAAAATTGTGGCACAAGTCTGATGGGGAAATAGACAGGGGCTGGTCTTCAGTAGCTATCCTAGTCCTAGTTGTTCCAAAACACAACCCATTCATTCATTACAATTTACTCATACACCACAAGAACACATCCATCAGCACTCAATCCTGCATATACCATAATACAACATATTCACATGGGACCTACAAAATACACCATGACATAAAAATTTGGTGAAAGTTCAAAATATATAAAAATTTCATGATTCGTGAAATAATGGAGGAGGGGCAATGAACCCTGAAAACAAACTCAAAATGTAACACGAAGATAAAACTAAAACAAAACAATGTTAGTATGAACTGCCCACCCCTCAAAATAATAAGAGTGGCCGCAGTATTCTGCCGACAGACAAAATCAAGAAGCACACTCACTAATGAAATGGGAAGGATAAAAATAAATAAGGGGATGGGAAAATCAAGGGCTGACCCAGTCAAGATGAAATATGAGGGACAAAACAAACATGGGTCATAACAAAAAAGAATGCCGGAAACAGGCTGGGAACAAGACTAAATAACTAGGAAAACAAAACATTGTCTAACTTAACCAGTGGAGGGTTCACAGGAAATCACCCCATTGCATGAAGAGGACTTAAAAGAGAAAATCAAGGCTAGCCCCATCCACACGAACCAGGCTCACTACAGTCACCCATCTGTCGAAATCAAATGATTTTGATCAGATCTGATTTTTACCATAACCTGGTGCTTAACAAAAACAACCAGATCCTGATACAAAAACTGTTCATTTTGCAAGATTTCCTCTTTGTCCCCACCACTATTCTAGCTATGGTTAGCAACATAAAAAACACCATCCATTTTACTCCGGAGAACAGGGATGACACATTGTTGCATGTGTACATGAGATCAAGGGACACGAGCTGCTCAGGAGTGATATGAGCCGTCAACTCTCTGACATACTCCCAGAAGGGGCACACATGAGGACAATGGTTGTAGGCATGTACAGCCATTAACTCTAAACCAAGATCATGCCAATGACAGTCTGGCAAATCTGCCTGGCCTCATTTGAAGAGTACGTCAATGAGAGGTAGCACGTTCCGAATCAATCACCAGCTAAGGTGAGGTAATTTACCGCTGGCACCCAGAACCACAAGTAATGCAACCACGATGCCGACAAGCCAAGCCAGGCACACATAGGATCCTTTAATTCATGATATAATAGTCTCTAACACCAAGAAAGGTTACTGGACCGAGGAATGGCCTTCAAGGCTGACCGACACTCACTGAGGAAACTCGACAACCTTCCACAACTGCAACAGTGCTTACCCCAAGAAATGGGAAGAGTGATGGTAAGGCTAGGGAAGGCGTCTCTAACACTCCATGCCAAAATCAACCCCTCCATCAAAATGCAGTGTAGGAAAGCCAATCTAGAGACATGACGATGACTCGCCAAGTGTGGCAATCTCAGCACCCCATGACATGGATGCTGATAACAGTCTTCTTTACAGACCCAATGTTTGTGACCACTCCACTAAAGGTTGGTCAACAAACACTCGACCGCCTCCATACAAGTCTCGCAAAGAGGAAGTACAGCCAAGTGGTAAATGATAAGGGGCAAGACATAAGTGGCACATGCCTCAGCCCTACCCTTTAAGGACAACCTTCAAGCACCTTCTGTACCACCTCAATGTCACGACAGCAGAACATGAAAATAGATACGTCATCAGCATATACAGAAACCCTAGCTTGAGCTCTACCAGGGGAAATGGGAATTCAGCGTAGGGCTGGACTGCACACCTTATCCCTCAGCCAGTGAAGGCAGAGCTCCAATGCCAAAGCTTAAAGTAGAGACAACAATGAACAACCCAGTTGGACTGACCGTCACAGCACAAAAGCACTCAACCACTTCCCATTCACATGTACCACAGCACTTGGGGAGCAATACAGGAGGCTAATCCACTTGCAGAAGTCATATTTGAATACAGGAGGGAGGCTAATCCCCTCATGAAAATAACAAAAATGCAACAGACAATAAATTACAAAAACACAAGGCACAAAAAACAATTACAAAAGTCACACTTACTATATATAAACACAATGTGCAAGCAAAACTTTCCAACTAGCATCTAGCCAGCAGACAAAAAATAAACAGGGTTGTAACTCAATATATGTTCCCCTGGATTGTAAGTGAATACATGTCCCAAGCTTTCACAGTGTACTAATGGACATTTATTGAGAACAGTATCCACTCTGGTGTCAGCAGCCAATCAGGAATGATCTTGCCCAGATAGCAGAATGGAATCTCTCAGGCTGCTATATAAACCACATATCAACTTGCCAAGAGAGGTGGCCAGTCAGACTCAACTCCTAATACAATCGAGTACTGTCTGTTTCTCTAACCAAAATCTTAAGATTTGATGAATATAAGTGAGAGGTCTGTGCACTTTGTAAATTAAGTATTGAAAATGTGCACATAGCCAAAACCAAATAAGTAGCTCAATTAGAGTCAGAGCAATATAAAAAATGTGTACAAGTTATTTTAATCCTTTAGTCTATTTTATCACTCATTTAATAAAATTGAATAAAAATTATTTCACTATAGTTAAAGTATAAAATAGTAATTTTATTACATATTTAAAATTGTTGTGGAGACATACTAATTAACTATTGTGTCGGGTCATACACAGAACTAGCTGGCTGGTAATCAGTTATTTTATCAGCTATCTCAGCTAGTTTTTGTAATTCAATTTCATCTGGGAGTGAAGCTAAAATTTTGATGGTATTCACGTGAAGCTTGTCCAACCAAAGCTGTCTTAACACTGTGTCAGACATTGTGTTACTTCCTAATAATGTTCGCATTTTATGCAGTAGTTGTGACAGCTTACTTTGTCCCAGGCTTAAGTTATTAAAAAAATCTCATAGCTTTTGTTCCTCAGATTGCCCAGTACTATGAAGAATGGCTTCCTTAAGGGTGTCAAAAGGCTTATCGGATGGCATCTCATCCAGGATATCTGAAACCTCAATTGCTACCTTCTCCGGTAGCTTCTCTATGACATAGGCATATTGTGAAGTTTGTGAAATTATCCTCTTGGCATTGAATATAGGACTTAACTATGCAAACCAGATTTGTACATTGACACTGTTGTAAGCTGGTAAGTACACAGTTATTGCATCCTCTGTGTGTGCATCAGTCTGCTCAACCATAATGTTAATATCTCTTCGACATGGAGTTAGAATACTAGTTAAGTTTGGGTGTGGTGACCTAAATTTTTATGCATCGGTACAAACACCAGAGTTACCAATCTGAAATCTGAGTAATTCTCAAAATTTCGGTGTCATCATTTTATGTTGTGTGGCGTGGTGATCTATCTTTAATGTTTTTTGCACATCGGTTGGTAACTCCAAACATAGTATTTAAAAAAATTTTTTTGAACATTAGGGTTATCAATTTGTAACATCACAGTTTTTTAAATATCGTGGTAATGAATTTCGAACATTAGGTTCATTAGTTTGTGAACATTGGGTAGTGACGAACAAGTGTCGTGGTTATCAATTATGTGGTAGAAGTTAATTTTTTGAACACTACTATTAAACTTTGGTCTGACTGAATTTCAAATGTCATGGTGATCAATCTTCAAATGTTGTGTGGTTTCCAATTTTTAAACGTTGTGGTGATCAATTTTAAAATGTCATGTTTACCAACTTTCGAACGGCAGGGTTATCAATTTGCAATGTCAGGTGGTAATTGCCAAATGTCGGGTTGCCAATTATCAAATGTTGGGTTGTCAATTTGTGGTGGAGACATGTATTTTGTCAGGTCATAAGTATTAGAAAGGTGAAGGTAAAGGTTGCATAGGTGAATTAGCTATTTCCACACACATTTTAAACTTCTTCGTTCCACAACATTAATAAAACATAAAGAGGGCACAAACAACAAATCCCAGATGACGACAACAATAAAAATATTTTATATAACATAATTTTATATGACAATAAATATGTGTTGGTTGAATTTTAGTGAATGAGAGATTTGGTTGGTGGATTTTAAATTTGCTTTTTAAAATCTTAGTGTCACATGAGGCTGAGCTCACTGAATTGAATGTTTTATCTTATATAATATATGAAATTTTGATAGAATTTTTATTAGATAAACTTGTTTAAATTAAATTTTAAACAGTTTGTAAAATAGTTTCTTAAATAAAATTCGTAATGTAAGAGTTTAGAAACAAAAGTTGTCTGCCTTTGACTATATGCTTGTGTGTGTTTCAAAGATTACATAAAAAATATCTTAGAAGAATTCTGGAAGATAGTTCAGTTGAGAATTAAATTTGATGAACAATAAATTCCAGTGTAAAAATGTTCTGTAGATTCAGTCGAAAATCAATACTGTGATTGAGAAGTTTTCAGTAAGTGATAAATTAATCCAGAAGAAGTTGGTGAGTGAGCAATTGTATTGAATATTTTAACTTAAATTACAATGAAGTTGTTTTCATGTTGAAGAAATTGAAATTCTAACTTTGCACTTCAATGATACAAGTGTCATGGACAAGTTTGGCAATTGCTAGTCGTGCAAAAATTCTCATTGACAAGTTTTGCTCATACATTGAATTTATTTGTTTTCTAGTCATGTGATAGGCTCATGAAAACATTTAGAATTTTTGGTGATCAAGTTGACCACCAAAAATTCTAAATGTGTTCATGAGCATTTAAACACTATTGCATGGATGTTGTTGACATTTTTCATATATATTGACCAATCGGCAATAGTATTTACAAAAAACCAATTTGGATCCACTTCGTGTTTAGAATATACAAAATTTGTTATCAGCAAGAGTAAATCTACTCAAATTTATTTTCCAATGAAATTCCCTAAATCAGAATAGTATGATAATTAGATACTGGAAATTGGTGTATAGAGGTTAAATTCTATAAAACTGTAGCTGAGCACTTGAAAAGTTCACTTAACACCAGTCTTAAATGATGTATATAATACCAATAGTAATATTACCTTTTATGCAGAAATAAACTTGCAAATTAAGGTACTTTTTTCTTTAAATAGTATTAATTTTTCTGTATGAGATATTCTATTAAAATTACTTCTGCTTTTCCATTATATGAAAATGCAATATTACCATGATTTTTATGCTCATTTTTTTGAATAAATACTTTAATGATAGCATCAATGGGGATAAAATAACTACAGATTATTATTTAAAAATCTGTTTGCAATATAAAAACAAATGTATAATACTCAACATATACACAAGATAATGTTCTAATCTCAAAAAGCATTTGAATCAAATTCATGAGGATCTCAAAACTTAAATTGTTGATGATTATCTTGACAACCTGGGAATTGTATGGAAAATGCTAAATTTAGGAAACCAGCTGATTATTCTCCAGAAAATTGATTTCTTATTATATTTTTTAGGATATATCCTCTCTTGATGTTTTATTTTTCAGTTAAAAATCAAGAGAAAATGCGAGAATTGAATGGAATTTATATCCTGTTTGATTTGCTGAGAACATTCACTACAGCCACATTGGAAAATATAGAATTTTTGAAAATGGCTATTACAGTAACTTCTACTTTGGATTCCTGCCTTTTGGACAATGGTGAGGGTAATAATACTTCTACAATATAATTTTCTGAAATGTTATAATTTGTATTCAGTTTTATATGATTTTCTGCAAAATGATAATCTCTTATTTTTGTATAATTTTAAAGACTTACTCGTTGACTAGAAATCCTTTAATTGTTCCCTGAAAAGTAAATAAAATGTTCTTTTTCTTTTTAGTAATGCTTTGACTACCTGCTTTGATCTCACCCCTTGCTATGATAATGTCATTGTTTTCTTTCCACATTTTCTAATGTCCCAGTTTTCTCTTTTCAGTCTTGTCAATGGTAAACTTCTTTGGTTCCCTTTTTAGAAGGAATAATGTAAACAATGTGGAATTGGCTTATCTTTGACTAACTTATAAGATATCCACATCAATGATTATCTACTTCAAAATATGTATAGATGTGATGAAAAATACTTTTAATCTTGTCTATATTTTAAGAGATTGCAAAAAAGTTTTGTCACTGAAACTTTGTCATTACTAAAGAAAATGGTACTTGGCATCCCATAACATATGCAGCTATCAATATAAGAATACTTATCATTTTTTTTACTTTCTTTTAAAATTTGTTTTCAGTTTTGTCTTTACTTGAAAGTAAAAGGTGATTATAGAATATTATGTCAAGATAAAACTCCTATAATAGGATACTACAAGCAAGTAGACACATAGATAAATAAAAAATAAATAAAATGGAAAATTTGTGGTAGGGCTTGTGAATGAACTCCGCATGAATTTATTTACAAATATGAAAGCAGCTCAACAGCCAAAGGAGATTGTTTTGAAGCAGTAAAAGTGACCATATTTGGTATTTGATTGTTTGATCCATCATTTAATGTTATCTGATAAGGAAATTCCAGAATTAAAATCATAACCAAAAATATAATGAACCTCATTAGGGACTTGAGTAGTTAGTCATTTTTCAAGGGGCTCTCCATTTGTGGGTTCTGTTGTTTCAACTCCATCTTAGTTAAGATGAACAAGTCCAAGCAATTTTTGTCACTTTTTTCAATACCTTGCGAAGAAAAAAGTAAATCATTTTTGTATAAAACAAAATAAATGTCATATAACACTAGTCATTATTATCTCTTTTTTATAACTTTTCATTAATCATTAACTCCCGACTGCAAAGAGAATGAACTGATGGGGTCAAGCAAACTGATCAAATACAATCTCTTTATATATATATATATATATATATATATATATATATAAAGCCATACTACCAAAGTCAGTTTATAGCTCACTTCACTATAATGAGCTTGCAGGATGTGATTGACAGTGCAGGTAGCAAATGCCCAATATACTATATATATTGCCACATTCTTTATTTGCTCACAAATTTGATTAAAACAAGCGTTAGAAATAAATACCTTCCTTTTTATGATCTGACATTTAAAGATATTTTGAAATGCATTTGAAATATTTTTATGCTCCCCTATTCAGCAAAATTTAATCCAGATGTGTCTTTTTTTTTTTTTTTTTTTTTGTCAGTTTATGTATACATGGGATTCATAACAGAAATTGGATGCCTCTCATTGACCATGATCATCCTCCTCTTAATGCAATAGGAGAAGTACTACATGAGGAGTGAAATTTTGGAACTGAACATCATATTTCGTTGAATCAAATCCTGACCACAAATGGCCATGAACCTTTTTAGCAATTGCAAAAAGACAGACATAAAAAAAATTTAGTTCTTGGATTTAGAAAGACATTTCATTCATAGAGAAAGGTGATCCTTTAATTTTTATGGTTCTGTAATACAGTTTTAATAATTAAAGTTCAAAGCTTCATTTGGATTGATTTATATGTATTATTAATATCAACTTAATAACAATGGAGACACAAAATTATAACTTAAATTCAAGTTTACATTACTATCTTTGTTCTAAAATTCAAAGATACTGAGATTATATAAACAAATCTAAGGATTTTCCTAAATGCTTAATTTTTAACACTCATGCTGCATCTTCTATTATTGAAATAACCCATTATCAGTAGTGAAGAATAAAACCACCACAAGAAAATTGTGTATGTTAAATCAGCATTCTGAAATAATTGAACTTTTTTGAATCTTCACAATCAGAATGTTCTCGTACTGATTCTACTAAATTTTTTCTTTAAAAGAAATTTACTTAATCTACATGCTTAAACACATGCACATGCTAGAGATGGGAGACATTTTACACATGTATGTAAATATACTTTTTGTCCTCTCCCCGATTGCAACTTTTGTCTATATAAACTATACATTTGTCAAAAATGACTAGATATGGATTAAGACTGGAAATTTAAGAAATATATGGCCAATGCGAATCAGATAAAAAAAAATTAGCAAATAAAAATCATCTTAATGCATATTTGTAAAATTTATGTAAGAAAATGATGGTATTTGAATATATGGAATTTGGAATCAACCCACCGCCATGACCTCAATCAATCAATCAACCCAGCTTACCAGGCAGTGCAGCTTAAACATCTCAGCATTACATGACCCTCAGCCCATCAACGCCTCAATTTCAACCATGAAGAAGGGTGTACATCCAACCCCCAAGACAACATTACACTTAGCTTCATTAATCCACTTTGGACCTATCCTCTGATACCGACCATGACCTCGGCCAACCAACCCAAGAAAACAGTCAACTCCCAGCCCTACTGACAACACCTTCACACCTAATTGCTTTCCTTTAGCAACTGAAGAACCACACATGAATAATTTTACCACCTTTCAAACAACTAAGTATATTTGATGAATACATGCTGTGTAAATTTTAATCTTTGTTCTTTTCTTTTGTAACCAAATACTTTTTATAACATCTGATGTGAGGAGCATGCACCAAGGGAAATGGATATAGCATGGCTGTGAAACAATTAGAAAACAGAAACATTATTAAAGAGTGAGAACAAGAGAAGAGTAATCAGGAAGACAGTAGATAGCAATTGACATTACATTTAAATTTTTGAAGATCAAAGTTGGCTAGAAAGCTTGGAGCCTGAAGAGAGTTTCACAAGCAAGAAGTGCAAGAAAAGAAACAGCATAAAACTTATGGTTACATCTAGCCAATTCAATTGTAAATTTATGAGACCTTGTTGCCACTCTAGTACTACACTTAAATTCATAAAGTCTAGGTACCAGAGTGAAGAATAATATTTATTCTTTAAAATACACAGAAATGTGGCACATGACCAAAAGGGGGGATTGGGGTCTTCTTCTGTCTTAACTATAACTTAGCTAGCCGCAAACACTGACCAAATAGAACGAACAATATTCCTTACATCAAAACAACACATTCATATGTACCTTTCTTACTAACTCCACCATAATACCTCACTGTCTCTATGAAAATACTAACTAGTCCCCATATTTACAATTCATTGTCTGTGGGGGGAGGGGAATAAAACAACAATTCTAAAAACTAGCCCCAATGAGTATTTACATTATGAATACAAAACTATTTACAAGAAACTAAAGAAAATAATATTAGTAATAAAAAATCCCCACAATCACTAAATGTGGCAGAAATATCAGTTAACTGGCCGAAATCGATGCAGGACTATAATAGTAGAAAACATTCATTCATCCCAAGCACTCACACTGACATGCACTCATTCAGACACAACAACAAATACGAAAAAGCACTCACGTGAAACGAAAGGTACCCCGCATCCACCAGCAAACTGACATCACTGACCACCTAACGAGGGAGGGGATGAGGAATTAAACATAAAGAAAAATAGGAACAGAAATAAAAGGGGGCCTGAGCATACATACCCGAGCTAAGTTAACTGAAAAAGGAAACTAAAGCATCAATTAAACCTAACCTAGCCTAGTTTTGAGATGGGTTGTACAAGTTCAACCCAGGAAGAGCAATATCCTGATGCCTAACCGGCATCAATGTGCCACTCAAGGTCAGCCCCTTTCACACGACCCACCTTTTGCTGAATTCTGATGAAGTGAACCACTGCCTTTCTGTCCTAATCTTGACTTTAAGCTGATAAAAGTACAAGATCAGTTGGGAAGAGGTGAACTTCTCGCCTCCATAGAATCCCTTCTGATGTGTCATCCAAATCACGACTCTCATAACGCCTAGCAAGCAGTGGAAGATATATTGTTCAGCCTTCATCAACAGTGGTGCCACATTGCTACAAACAGAAGAGGCCTCAATGACAAAGAACTTTCCCTGCAGCATGCAGACCATGAGGCCTTCAACAAACTTGCACAACGGCACTACCAGCCTGCAATGAAAGAAGGCGTGACTCAAGGTCTCAACCTCCCCACCACAGCATCAGCAGTTTGGAGATTTCTCCAAGCCAGTAGAGCAAAGTCTTTTGGCGACCCAGAGGGCACCACAAATCACCAGCCAGGTGAGTGATGCCTCATCGTTATTGAGGCATTCCAACCTGGGGGCCCAAGGCCATGTTGAGCGAACCTCCTGGCTAACACTTGATATAATGCCCTACAAGACAATGCCTGGATGTTGGAGAGGCCATCTGACGCCCATAAGAGGCACTTCAGAGCAATACGACATTCATGATAGAAGGCGCATTCGGCTCAAGGTAAACTGTGGGCCTCCTCCTCGCACGACTGCACACTTCTCAGGTTCTTACGGGCATCTTCCTTCCAGAAGGCACCCTCCTCATCCGGTTCATGACACATTCAATCTAGAAAGCCAATGCAAAGCATATATTGATGAATCTCAAAGCTTGGCATGCCCAGACCACCTTCAGATGGATGAAGGCAACAGATCTCCCGAGTGACTAACGCCAGTAAAGTGTCATACAGAAGTGGAAGCACAGAGTTGGTAAAGGAGAATCACAAATGTGTGAGACGCATACTTCCACCCTCCCCTTTAAGGAAAGATTCCTCTGACACCACAAATTAATTGCGATCTTGGCCTTCCCTCGCACCTCCGACCAATTCATTTCCAACTGGAGATCAGGACCGAACCAGACGCTGAGAATCTTGACCAGCCCATCCATCCAGAGGAAAGGTCCAGGAAAAGAAACTTCCTTCCACGCACACAACCACAAGCCAACAGACTTATCGTGGTTGATCTTGGCCCCTGTCACCATCTCATAACCACTGATTTCTTTGCTGACTTTGTCAATCTTGGCCCTGCTCAACACAAGAACCGAAACGTCATCAGCATAGGCAGAATACCTGGCCGATGTGGTAGTACTGGGCAGGGAAATTCCACGCAGGACCGGATTCGCCTTTAACTTGCGAAGGAATTGTTCCAACGCAAGAACGTAAAACAAAGGTGAAAGTCGACAACCTTGATGAATAGAGCAAGACAATACGAAAGGCTCCGATCGTACCCATTCACCTCCACCAGCGCACAGGAAGTCGGATCCAGATGTGAAAGTACGGCCCAAAACTGGCCACCAAAAGAACAGCCTCCAGAAACTGATGGTCAACCCTATCGAAGGCCTTGGACTGATCTAAATTGATCAGCGCGGCTTCACTGTCGACTTGCTCAATGATCAGGCGTACCATATGAAGGTTGTCCTGAACAGTCCTACCCTTCACAGCACAAGTCTGTTCCGAGCCAATCAAACTAGACAGGACAACCTGCAAAGGGTTAAACAAGATCTTAGCAAAAATCTTTAACTCTGTGTTTAACAAGTTCATCTAAACTGTTACTATGAAATTATTTATAGAAAAGGCACAGAGAGGCAACTTTACGGTAGTAGGAAAGTGACTGAAGCTGAAATGTCAGGATCATTAATATTGCTGATTCTTTTTTGGATTTTATCAAGAATATGTTACAGGAGCACCAGACCATATGTGGCATGTTTGAATGGTAGACTTATAGATATATAGGTTAAATTCTGGAGAGAAAAATTGTCTAGCACAACACAGTGAATCAACTTTCTTAGCAGCTGACCTGGCAATAGATTCAATATAGTCTTTCTAATTCATGTCAGCCGAGATAGTTTTGTTATAGAGGTGTTAAAATTAACAAGCCATTCTTTGCGTCACTTAAAAACAGACTGAAGGTTGTTTTTGAGATCAGCCTTGAATTTGACTATCAAGTTGAGAACTGATACTATCAGGATAGTTTTTAATTAAAAACAAAGTAAGACCAAGGAAAGAGCCTTCAGGGACACCTGCATTAGTACAACAGGATCTAGAAGAGTGACTGTTCAGGATAACTTTCATTTCACCATTGGATAAGAAAGACTGAATCAGTTCAAAATTTGTCCGGAGATTCCATAACTTTTTTAATTTGTGAAGAACACCAGTATGCCAAAACCACAATAATCATTAATAATGACCTAACGAAACGAAAGCCATATTGCTTGTCTTAAAGAAGGCTCTGCATTGTGAGATACTTAACTAATTCAGTATTAAGGCATCTAGTAGTTTATCAAAAAGAGGTAGATGGTTTAATAGGCCAATCCCTTCTACTTAAAGAAACTGTCTATACCACTTTTCAAATCTGCATTAGGGGATCCTAAAACTATTATCAAGGGTTTAATTTTGAACAGACTTTGCTGCTGATTCTGCTTCATCATTCTCTTTAATTCCTATGTGGCCTGGTATCCAGCATAGCACTATCTCTTTATGGTTGAATAATGGATCCAGCCTGTTTAGCAATTTTATCAGCAGTGGGTGAAAATTTGTTTTTTATTTTTTAATGTAACTGATAAGGAGTTAAAAAATATGTAATATTTTTTATTTTTGTTTATAGAGATGAAATCGAGTGCTAGACCAATTGCACAAATATCTGCATTTAAAATTGAAATTTTTTTTGGCAGATGTTTCATTTTTTGCTGTTGCACATCCTGTTTCATTTTTTCTATTTTCATCCATCTGTGCAAATGTATGAGTGTTTGGGATAATTGATTTTGATTTTCTCTAATTCCTATTGGAATATAAGTGGATGCATACTTGTTTTATAACGTTTGCAGAGTTTCTGGTATGGTACATCGTGATATATTTGGCACGATTGTATTATGGATTCTAGATAGAGATATTTCTGCTTCGTGAATGATGGGTGCCTGGATTGTTCTGTATAATTTGAGCAGTGTTTGCCAGTCCATTTGCCCCAATTTTTGTGGGCCACCACTTTCAATAGTTGTAATGTTTTAATTCATTTTGTTCTCATATATTTTAAATGTTGTATAAATGTTAATTTCTTGTCAAAAATTATTCCCAGGAACTTGTACTCATCTACCATTGGGATTTCTGATTCTTCAATTTGCAATCTTGGATCATTATACAGTTTCTTTTTATTACAAAAATGTATGCATTTTGTTTTAGATTTGAAAATCTAAAACCATTATTTATTGCCCATCATTTGATCTTATTTATATGTTACTGCAGATTCCGTTCTATGGCATAGGATTAGTAACTTACAGTAAAGTCATCTACATACAAAGATCTATTTATAGTGAGTGAGTTCTTTTGTAATGTTATTTATTTTAATACTGAACAGAGTGACTGATAATACTCTCTTGTGGCACTCCTTCTTGGGTTTTTGGATCAATGAGAACAGATCCAATGTGGATCTTAATAGTTCTATTCAAAAGAAAGTTATTAATGAATTCAGGTAACCTACCTCTCAGTCTAAGGTCATGTAGATCTTGCATGATTCCATATTTCCAGGTAGTTTTGTCAGCCTTTTCCAAGTCAAATAACACAGTAGCCACATGTTTTTTTTTCTTATAAATGCTTCCCTTATACAGCTTTACAAGCAAATCAGGTGGTGAAAGCCATTCACCATTCTCTTGAAGATTTTACTTCAACAGCTTGTGAGAAAAATCAGTCTGTAATTTCCAGAGTCTGAATTGCCTTTCCCTGGTTTGAGAATCAGTTGGACAGTTGCCATTATTCAGGGAACTTGGCTTTTGTGCAGATATTATATACCTTGCTAACAATTTTAATGACTCTTTTGAGTTGTTGTAAGAACTCATATTGGACCTCATCTGGTTCTGTGATTGAATTAGAGGAACTTTTAATAGTCTTCTAGTTCTGTTCTAAATAATGGTATGTTGCTATCTTCCAGGTTCTTAGATTTGAAGCTTAATTTGTATTTTTTCTTCATTTTTTTTATAGTTTGGGGTTGATGTTTACAGTTATTGGTTTTTTTTTGTGGAAGAAGAATTTTTGGAGAATGTTTCAGCCTTTTTGTCTGTTATTTTGCTATTATTTATTGAGATATGTTTTACTGATGTTTTCTAGCTATTTTTCTCAAAGTAGTTTTGGTTTTATAGCTGAATTTACTTTGCTGACATCTTACCAATGGTCCTTTTTGACTTCTTTTATTGCATTAAGAGCCTTTGCTTTATTTACTTATAACTGATGAGGTTGGTGGTTATTGGCTCCTTGTTAAATTTTCAAAGCACTGCCTTATGCAATCTTATTTACATCCATCATAAAACCATGGCTTATTTGTTTTGTTTGGTGTTAAGATTTTGGGGATGCATTTCTTTGTTATGTCTATTAAGTCTCCTGTAAAACATTCCACTGTTTCTGTTATTTTGAGTTAATTTGCTTTAACATAAATTCCAAAGAAATTAAATAATAAAAATGACTGTCCAATTAAACATTTATTTGAAAAAAATAATCAAACCAGTGATACATTTTCAGAACATTCCAATGCAAATTGGAGAAAATTTCTTCTAAATGAGTTTCATTTTTTTAATATTAATTGAAATTGTTGTCTAGAATGCTATTAATCTAGAATACCTATTTGAGCAGTAGTAGTGATAATACCAGCAGCAGATGTGTGCACATACACATTTTTCTCTTTTTCCTATTTGTTGTTTTTTTTTTTTTTTAGTGTGATAGCAAGGCAACTATATCAAATTTGATTTAATCCTATATTAAACAGCTAGACAATGGTGTAATGAATACAGTATTTTCCTACCAGCTGTAGGTCAGACACAAATTTCATACAGGTTTGATAGAATGCCAACAGACTTCTGTATAAGATGTTAGTTTTTAATAGTTTATAAAATTATTTTGATAACAGAAATGAAATAAAGAAATAGTTAAATATTTAGAACTGCTCCATTAATCCAGTCTGTGATTAGACCTTTGTCAATCTAGATTAAGTTCATACTAAATAATTCAAATATTAATTATTTGAATGTGACAGATTTTACTCCCTGGTAGAATATAAGTTTGAATATTTTGCCACCTTAAATATTTATTGTAACCTTTGTACTGTTGTCTAGAAAATAAATTTGCTTGTTTGTTTTTGGGGTTGAGTTGAGTTTGCTTATTGAATATTAATCATCAGGAATCACAAGAAATTTAGACTTGACAATTACTGAGGTTTTAAGCTATTCACATGTATCCATCATGTAGGAAAATTGACTTAATAACATTTTATTTTTCTATATTTTTGTATTTACACCTTTATAGATAAGTGTATATATCCTGTAACTAAATACTTCTAAACTAGCAGAATATATGTTTATATCTTTGATTTGTTGAAAAATTACTTTATGTACTGTTTCTTATTGAGAAATAAAACAGGAATATATTTTTTTTAAAAAATACTGTTTCATCATTGTCTCAATGCTAGAATTCATGACATTCATAAAATTTCAGATTTCATAAAGACTGAAGATATTTTCCTGGGTTTCTGAAACTATGAAAGAACTTGATTTTTTGTTTTCTTAAGTTATTCAGTCAGCCAGTTATATATGTGATACACTTTTGGGCAATCATGTCTCATTAAATTCATGACTGATTCAGCAGATTTTCCCACAGTAGGTTGTCATTTTTTTCTATGGTAGACTGGTTGCCAACCAAAGCTATAGAACCCAATCTGTCTTGCTATTGTTATAGACAAGCGTATGATTGCAAGAAAGAAATACGACAACAGCAGAAATAGATTTACGTGGTTTATTCAACAGGAATGTGTGGGTTTGGGACAGCTACCTTGTGGTAAAGTTCATAAGCCGGCTTCGGCTCTAGGTCGATCTCTCATAGTAGTTCACACATGTTGACGGTGGTTGATGTTCCCCTGCTGACAGCTGCCTGACCGTGACAGGTCTCTTTTGTGGCCACCTGTTGACTGCCTGTTGAACTTCCCTGTGACCCGTTTTATAGCGTTTTTTATGGCTTAACAGGCTTGAAAAACGAAGCGAGTATTATTAGGAGGGAAGCATTTTTATTGGATGAAAAATAGAGCACTTTAAATATTATTTTATTTTTCGACCGGAACACGTGTGTTGGAAACATTTGTAAAGAAAGTTAATGGTCATTTTGTCACGGGGCTTTGTCCCGTTCACATCCGGCTCTCACTCTTGAGTATTTGCCTGTAAATCAGCCGAAATATGTCTTATTTTATTTTATAACAAAGCTCCCCCAGATCTCGGTCTGATTTACAGTGAGCGTTATTCGTGCATATAAGTCATGATTAAGTCATGATAAAGTCTCTGAAGCGAGTGGGAAGTTGTCCTCTGGCATTTGTTTTGGTATGGAATTATTTGCTGAATTATGTGTCCCCGAGGGATGTGGAGGAGAATGATCTGGTAACTGTTACATGATGGAGGCAGAGGGATTGTATTAGAAAGATGTGTTGGGCATGGAGCCAGTCGTCGGATATGTGCATGGTGAATCCAGATTGTATCACCATCATCGTTTTTGTCCTGACACATCATATTGTTCGTTTTTATAATGGTGTAATTTTATATCCAGGGCAGATGAGAGGATTGGGCAACACAGTTGAGTGTGGCCGATGAAGTAAAACTTTGTAAAAATACTTGTATTGGGTCCTTGTATATGAGGCGATTTGAGTTAGTCTCAAGTTTGTGGTCAGCTTCATCGTTGGCCAGGGTGACATAGTGGTGAACCTGCTTTAGCAGGGCATTAATTATATTCTATATGCTCCAGGATCGTTGCTTTCTGTGATTCCTTTTTGTGTGTAGTGTAGATAGGCCATGTTGGAGTGACGGCCAGTAATGGCATAGTGCTTGACACCAGGTGGTGCTGTTGGTCGTGGCATTCAATGGACGAAACCACAGATTCTAGAACGTCTGTCCATTCATGTTTCCATCCTGTCTTCACATAACATATAAAATGCGTTCTTCATTGTGCGATGTTGTCTCTCAATATTTCCTAAGCTTTGCGGGCGCCAAGGACAGTGAAGTGCTTGCGTGATTGACATCTGGTTAGAGAATTGTCAATAGACTTCTCCAGTGTGTGCCTCGATCAGAGGATACTATGCGTGGAATCTCTCTGTGTCGAATGAAGAAATGGTACAATCTGCGGGCGGCGTCGATAGCACGGTCTCTTGTGCATGGTATGGCTGTAAAATGTCAGCTGAAGTTATCCAAGATGGTTAGGATGTAGCGTTTTCCCTTTGAGTTGTATTGTGACAAAGTCTATAAAGACGAGATCGAATGGTCTCTTTCCTCATTTGCAGTGGCCAATGGGCCAGTGGGTACGCTCACCGTAGTTGCCCTTACACTTAGCACACGTGTTGCAAGAATCAACATAGGCCTTGATGTCGCGGTTTTTGAATTCCACCAGTAACTGGAAAGGAGTTCTCGCATACGGGTAACACCTGAGTGGTTGTTGCCCTTACTGTGCCTGATAGAGGCATCTGGATCATGTAGTTTGTATGGTACAACCAATCTCAGAGTGTTTTACTGTCTCTTATCATCAAAACAGAGGTGCCTGGTTCTAAAAAAAAAATTGGTGCAAATGTTTTTTTGAAAAGCGTCCATTCGGTGGTCGTCAGGATCGATATGAGGTTCGCTTGGAGTAGGTGACTGGAGGGCACTGATGATCTTTGCCAGGGTGTCGTCCTTTTGTTGTTCATCTGCGATGCCAAGGTGGTTGCAGATTCTCTCAGTGGGGATGGTGGTGGTAGAGTGATAGGCGAAGAATGCGTTGGTGACGCGCTTGTAGGTGCAGGCGTTTTGTGGTGTGTGAGTTTTGGAAATGAGCTGTAAACCATTAAACTCGCCGAGGCACGAAGATGGGATGTATACGCGGAGGTCTGAACCGCTTACCTCCAATGTCCTGCCTGCCAGTGTAACTCGTTCGGGGCTTTCTTTTCTTATGATACCTTCATCAGCCATACACTTAATTTCGTATCAACGCCTGCTTCAAAGCCTGGGTTATCGGGTGTTGTTTCTGGCTGCGAGACTGGCCGTTGGTTGGTATCGCGGATGGGTCGGATGAATGTGCCTTTGCTACTGCTTTCAATTCTTTGATAATGTCAGCGTAACCAAATGAGTAAGTTTGCAGTGGCCTCTAGTTCGTCTTCCTTCGGGTGGTTTGGTAGCGATAGCCCGTGTTATGCTTTAGCCAGGTTAGCTTTTGATCCAGTGTCTGGATGTTCGGCTGTAATTCCATAGTAGGCTGGTTTTGGATGATGTCAACCGGTACATGCCATATGCTGTATCATTGGTTGACGATGTGGTGATATGATTGCGGCTGTGTGTTGTGTATCCTGAGGAAAGTGTGCATCTGAATTCTATAGTCGCATTTTGGTTGTCAATTAGATAGGAGTCGAGCATTTTGTGACATAGGATATTTTGGCGATCAGGATCGGTGTGGTTTGGGTAGTTACCAGCACGTTAACCTTTTTGAATGTGGGTGAGTCTTGACTGCCCGATGGTGATGTCTTAAGTCAGTTCGCCGGGCGGTGGTGCTGCCGTTGATTCCTTTTACTACAACGTCGGAGCAGGTCATGAGTTTCTTTTGCTTCTCTGGGTAACTGAGATATTAATTTTTCTGCAGGTGGAGCATCCAGAGTCTAGCATTGTGACGCCAGAGAAGGTGATGTCCCTGAAGTTGAAGGTGGACTGGACGAGCAGTGAATGGTGAGCGAGTCCTGGAAAGTTGAAGGTGTGATGGCTGACGTAGGGGCATGGCGGCGAGGCATCACATCTCATCCTGCCCGAACGAAAAATCCTGTTCCACATCATTTATATCCTTGTATATTATCATTCGTTGCGGCGATATGAGCCTGTGCCCGAAGTGCGGGGTGGTGGCAATATAGGCAGTTGCGTCCATGGTGGCAGGGGCGACCTCTGAGGTAGTTCTTGCACATGCTGATTTGTGGTGTGTGCTGATGGTTTCTGCGTGTCGGATGGTGGCCATGTTCGGGAGGGATGGTGAGGCCCGTCTGCTGTGGGTTTGGTTGACTGCTGGGTTGGAGTGGCGTGTTTCTTTGGTTTGACCACTGTGGTTTCTGTGTGAAATACACAGTGTTGTGCGAAGTCATGTCGTTGGATTTTACACCGTGATCAAGGTATATTTGAGCTTCGGAGGCTATGCCAATGGCTGAATAGTGATTGTCCATTGTCTTGACGAGATGTGGGTAAAGATTTGAGTTCCAAATTTTCACCTTTTCGCTCATTAGCATAGCGCCGATGATGGAAATAAGTCCATCCACTGTTAAGTCTGTATTTTTGTCTTTTTGTATTTGTTTTTATGTGGACGGCTGCCTCTCTAAGGGTGTTTTTTTTGAGTCGACCCAAGTCTGTTAATTTTTCACCGTCTACGCCATTCCAGATCAACAGGATTGACTGAGGTGTTGGAAGTTAGTCAAAATTCTCTTCCATGGGCTCTGATAAGTATTCCTTCAGTTGTTTGAAGGTGGATATGTCCTTTTTGAGTCAACCATCTGCTGAAAGATACTTTGGTCCAGTAAATCTTTAGCAGACTTGACGAATTCGCATTCCAGGCTGGGATAGGTGCTGAGTTCTGGCGTGATAAAATTGTGTATGCTTTGTTTAGGGCCGTGATGAATTGGTTCCTGTCGTGTCCAGGGTGAAAAGTTTTCTCTAGCTTCAATATGTCGCATATGGTTTGTTGGCGCATCATTAAGCTGTAAATCTTTGTTTGTTTGAGCGGTGGAATCTGTTGAAGTAGTTGATTTTAGGGCAGTCAGCATGTCGTTTATGTCAAATTGAATTTCCTGTATCGTGGCTTCGGAAGGCTGTGTTGGTCCTGTTTCCAAGTTGAATAGTAGTGTTTTCTGTTCTATGATGAGAGTAAATAGTTCAGCTTGGGTGAAGTTCGTGTAATTCGGCCATATTTCTTTGTCTGCTCGCTTCTGACACCAGTGTTATAGACAAGCGTATGGTTGCAAGACAGAAATAAGACAACAACAGAAATAGATTTACGTGGTTTATTCAACAGGAAAGTGTGAGTTTGGGACAGCTACCTTGTGAATGTAAAAAAATAAGCCGGCTTCAGCTCTAGGTCGATCTCTCATAGTAGTTCACATGTTGACGGTGGTTGATGCTCCCCTGCTGACAGATGATCTCAAAAGACAGGTCTCTTTTGAGGCCACCTGTTGACTGCCTGTTGAACTTCCGTGTGACCCCTTTTTTATAGTGTTTTTTATGGCTTAAAAGGCTCGAAAACAAAGCGAGTATAATTAGGAGAGGATATATTTTTATTGGACGAAAAAATAGAACACTTTAAATATTATTTTATTTTTCGACCGGAACTCGTGTGTCGGGAACATTTGTAAACAAAGATAATGGTCATTTGTTCACATCCGGCTCTCGCTCTTGAATATTTGCCTGTAAATCAGCCAAGATATGTCTTATTTTATTTTATAACACTATTAAACCAATAATTCGTGGAAGAAGAGATGGATTCATACCTTTTCCAAGTTATTTGTATGCAAATGAATATAATGAATCTGACTGCAATTTGAACTCAGCTCTCCAATTTCTAATTCTGAGCTGATATTTATTATATCACAATGCATCACAAGTTATTGTTTTGTCGTTTTTTTTACAGCTTATCAACCTTTTTAAAATTATTTTGTAATGGGGTGGATGTGTAGTTGTGTTAATGTAAGTTACCCCATTGTTATTTGTAGTTGATAGAGGAATTCTTTTTTCTTTTTTTATTGTTTTTGCTTGCTCTGAGAATTTTATGGTTAAAGGAAGTATTTGAAACCATTAACTGGATTTTCACAGATTGAAGGAGATATGTCTGTGTTGTTACTTTTTTGACTACTGCTACTTGCTACTCTACTCTACTGACTCTACTGACCTCGCTTGTGGTGGTTTTTATAATGATGAAGTTTCAGATTTTAGAATAATGAAATATCGTCATCATTTATCATCAGTCGTGGCCAGGTTGATTTAGAGGATGAAATTTTTATTTTTATTTCCAGGATGATGAAATATCCTTATCATCATTCATCACAGGTGGAAAGGTTGTTTTTAGAATGATGAAATTAAATATCATCATCATTCTGGATCATAACAGAAGTTCCCCCACAAGAATGGAGTGTCTTAATAATGAAAATAATCATCTTTTTTCATGAAATGGTTCTATCTGACACTTTAGCTGTGATGGGCAACTTTTCTTCTGTTGTTATTTCTTGCTGCAAACTATTATGCATTTTATTTTTTTTATGTTGTTTTTCTTTGCTAAGGTTGTTTTTTGCTTAGCTGGCAGGCTGGTTCTATGAAATGGGTAGACCAAGTGGGTTGCATGCTGTCGGAGTTGGCTTTTGGTGAGTCAGATTTGCTTGCTTGTTGGTAGGCCTCTGTTTTGGTTTTGGAACTGTTGTTGGTGAAACAGCTTTACTGTTTTTTTTTTTTTTTTGGTTTAGGGCAATTGTCTTAAATTCTGAAGAACATTATAGAGTCACTAGTGTTTTCTATTCATTTGAAGAACTGCTACTGTTCTTAGTTTTTGTTTTTTGTTTTTTTTAAATGCCACCTGTGTCACTGGTTTTAATCTCTCAGTAGAGACAGATATTTTTAGGAATTTTCTGTTTCGGTTTTTTTTGGTATGTCTTTTGGTTTTTTTGGGTTTTTTTGTTGTTGGTAACGGTAGAACTGTTATGTTCTGTTGGAAGTTATACTTGGGTTGGTTCCAATGACAGTTTTTAGAATTATAAAATTAAATATCATCACCATTTTGGATCATAACAATTTAACGCCAAAAAAAATATTTTTAGATTGTAAGAAATTTTTGTGAGACAATAATAATTTACTGATACAAGTCCTACTAATTAATCCATAGCAGTGGTTAGAAGATGTGAATTTATACCTTTCCCAAGGGTATTTGTGTGTAAGTGAATATAACAACTCCCAACTGATATGGCAACTCAGATCTCCAATTTCTGATTCTGAACTGTTATCCATTACACCACCTGCACATCCAAACTTACAGCACCTGGAATTCCCAAGTTGTCACCCCTCTAAGGTACTGACCAGGCTCAACATTGCCTAACTTTGATGATTATATGATAATCTGTGTTTCAATGTGATATAACCATAATCCAAATACATATGTACACACACAGACCTGTAACAATGTGTATACCATGACTTTAACAAGATTACTGTTTATCAAAACATTTTTATAAGTCATACTGAAAATTTTTTCTGTATGACAATATGTTTGTGTGATGAACCATTTCTTTTCTTTCTATAAACGATGTTAGTACCTATAAAAAGAAAATAAATTTTGGAAATTGTCACTCTTAGAAAAAACTTTTTAAAAATTGCCTTTTTACTTTATTCTCTTCTTGAATACAATTGATGCTATTATAATGTAAAAATCAATACTCATCAAAATAAAGAATTTGACACATTTTGGTATATTGGGTAATTCCATATGAAATCATGCAAACCATGTCACCCATACCTCACAGATTTCCTTAAAATTTTAGCTACTGGTAGGTATCATTAAAACAAGACAATCCTGAAAATTTGAACTTCTAAGTCAAAACGTTTCAGAAAATGCCATTTTTAAGATTTTGCATCAACTATTTTTGAGCTATACCACAATTTGAGTAAATTTTGGCATGTGGGAAATATCTAAAAAAAAAAAAATGATGTGGCACTATAGGTAAATGAAAATTTATTTTTTTAATGTGTTCCCTATACTACAATCATCAATGGAATAAAAATAAGGTCTTATTCTCTCATCATTGGTGCAGTAAAATGTCACACAGCCAAACAAAGTTTACAGGTTCCATAGAACCAACAACAAGGAGGATATGCATGAAGTGAGGAAGAAGATTGAAAAGCAATATCAAGATGGTAACACTGTACCAGGAACAAGAAGCAGCCTCATTTCATTCCACTGACATCTTCACAAATTGGACATAAACTCTCCAGTGAAGATGATTCGTTTGTTGATATCCATGACTTCAACATTTTCGCTTCAATTGATATCGGCGATATAGGGCCGTCCTCATGTTACCTGTGTATATAATTCTTTTTGGTGGGTTGGTATGGTTACTCATGCTGATAAGGAAGAGGGTGATGTAAAAGTTGATGTTATGTATTCCCAGGGACAGCAAAAAATCTTCAAATGACCGGAGGGTAGTGATTCATGTTATGTCATCAGTTCACCTACAACAAGTACTAAAATAACATACAAGATAAGTGATACAGATTATAACAAAACTGTAGCTGCATTTGCTAAAGCTCATTCCTAGATAAAAATATGTTATCAAGTGTTTTGGTTGATGGATTATTTTTCTAGATGTGAATATTTCTTGTGAGATTGTTTTTGTTTCTCTACTGTTGTACTGTTTCGTATTTTATGACCATTTGACCTAATAAAAGCCTTAAAAAGACTAAGGCATGAAAATAGTGTCACTTTAGTTACTCATCCATCTTGTCTTACTGAAAAATCCATTGTTATTGGACTTGAAGTGTATTCTGGAGATTAACTATAATGTTTACATACCAATGGCTGGAAAAGTGCGCATTTTCTATTGTTAATTGTGGGCCAATGATGAGAGAACAAGACTTTATTTTCGATTCCATTGATGATTGTAGTATGGGGAACATATTAAAAAAATAAATTTTCATTTACCTATAGTGCCACATCATTTTTTTTTCAAGATAGTTCCAACATACCAAATTGTATAGCTCAAAAATGATTGATTTCTAGGTGTTTTATTTTTTGGATTCCTCACCCTCAGAAACTTTCCTGTGCAAATTTTCATTGCTCTAGTATGTTTGGATGGAATATTATTGAAGAAAAAGGGATTTTGTAATGACGCAGTTTTCTCACAATTCACGTTTCATGCAAAATCTTAAAAATGGCATATTTTCTGAACTGCTTGGACTTAGAGGCTCAAATTTTCAGGGTTGTCTTTTTTTTTTTTACTGATACCTACCATTGGTTAAAATTTTAAGAAAATCTGTGAGGTAAGGGTGTAAACTTTCCATTTTTCTGGATGATTTGATATGAAATTACCCTATTTTCATATTCATTGTTGATTAAAATCAAGTAGGTCTTTGAAGCTGAATTCACTTGATTCTATACATATACTCAAAATAATTTAGTTTATCAAAACAAAGTTATTATTAAAAGTAATTTTTTTATCCATTTTTTTGTGTGCTTCCCTTTGCCTTTCCCTACTAAAAAAATTGTTTTCCTTTCTTCATACCATTCAAAATTCCAATTCATTGTGCAAGTATAATTATTAATAAAATCAGTAGTTAACTACTTGAATAAGAACAAAATTTTAAGTACACGTTTTTTTCTTCCTTTAATCTCATTTTTCCATTTTCATTTACCTCTCTAACAAATCTGTAAAATACTTTTTCTACTTAAGTTTATTATTCCCTTTTTTAATTTGTCAATGAAAGAGAAAACCAAATCTTAAATCAAAAAAGAATTTGTGTTCACTGTGCTATCTGTCAAAGAAGAAAATCAGAATCACGATCATTTTGATTTTAGTAGATAATATGGTAATATGCTTCCTGGTAGTCTTGACCAATCACAACTTTTTGTGACTGGCTCATTCAGGGCATACAAACAATCTATGGCATAGCATTTGCATGCTAGTGAAATAGTGGATATGTTTTTGCTGTACTAATCGGAGAGCTGCCAGAATAATGTGTGACGTGTGCCTTTGTGTCAGGATGGCTAACCCATATCAGGAAGCTCCTTTGAGCATCATCCAGAATGGACGATATAACAACCAGAAAGTTAGATGGGGTGCATATTACCAAATTGGGCAAAATTCGCTTTTGTAATTCACCTATCTGTGCATCCATATGGATCAAAG